>OX375868.1:27489694-27994680 GCA_947359475.1 Heligmosomoides polygyrus bakeri
AATGTACAATACCAGCCCTATCTTTTGTCCATTCGGCGCAAAACTGCGTTTTTTGCGCCGTTTTGGGCGAGAAAGCGCCGCTTCCTAATAAAATGCTTCCAAAGCAACCATTTCTGAAAAGAATGTCATATTCGTAATGGTGAGCAGATTTCCTATCCGATGATGTGCAAACTAGGTGTATAATTTTCATATGAAAATCTTATAAAGTGGTGGTTACTGTATTGGCCCAAGGAGTATGGTCGGTTTACGGCCTCTCCCTGCTCCCTCGAGATAATTACCTCCTGAGGACCTTTTTGCTTTGGGGGCAGTCTGCTGGAAGATTCTACTGCATTGTATTGATTCTACTGATCCTGATCAGCACCCAACAGACGCCTTTCCAACGAGGACTCAACACTGGGCAGAGGATCCCTAATAGGCCTAAACATTCTCAGGCGACTGTCAGCAGTCTGAAGTGCAATTTCTTCAAAAAGCTCCAAGTTGGGACTCCAAGCAGGACTCTGGTTTGCCCGCAGCCCCAATCACAGAATGACAACACGGTTCGAAACCCAAGAAAAGGAAAAGCTGCCTTCGGAAAACCATCGTGAGTAGCCTATGAAAATATTTGGTTTGTGCCGAACGTTTTCACATGCCTATTCCCGCTCCTTGGCAGCACTAAACTAATACTAAAAAAGTGCTCTGGTTTTTATACTTTTTTATACTCTTTCTTGCACGTTTTCTAGAAGTGAGCAGATCGTGTCCTAAGATCCTTAGAAAGCTGAACACACATGTGAGTTAGCTCTTTTACCGACTTTAATCCCATGTTTCTCGGTTACCAACGTGTCCTGTAACTTGTCAACTGGTATAATAAAACAGATTCTTTTAACTTTAAAGTTAATAGGTTCCCACACATGGATTCTGAAGTTTCTATCAGAGCTAAACGTAATGTCATATACACAGAAATCCTTAGAATAGCAAATGCTTGCTCAAAATTTGAATATTTTTGTAATAAATTAGAAGATTTTTATAAAGTTCTTGTAAATAATGGATTTAATAGAAGTTTTTATCGTCAGTAACATTGGTAGGTGTATTTTTAAAATAGACAAATATTGTATAAATAGAACTTGCTAGACCATAGCAAAAAGGCTATAAACTTTGTGAAAACATTAAGCCGAATTTGAAAATTTACTAAAATATACTCGTCATTAAATTGTTCACATACGTGTATGTTTATATTCATGAAACTTTGCTTTTGTAATTTAATACAAAAGTTAAATCAATCATTTAAACTTGAAAATAATAAATTAAAGCCAAAAAACAAGATTAAGATAGAAAATAATGCCGCCGTGATATCATTCCTAGCAAAGCAAAATGACTTACACTGTGGAATGATACGAGTTATCCGTTCTGATAGCAAATACTGTACTACAGTTGAGTTATTTTTGTTAAAGCGAAGACTAGAGTCAGCTGATCGACTAGTGTGAGTTTAGAAACCTTTATAATTTTAACTTAAATCCAATGTTAGTAAAATAAATTATACATCAATAAAATAAACTTTTAAACTAAACATAAAATATAAAAATAAAATTTTTAAAAAACTTTTAAGTTTAATAAACATTAAAATTATCAGAAATTGAATTAGTAAATTAACAATTTGCACGTCCAAAAGTGTTGTAGCACCTTCCTCTTCACTGATGAGCCACCGGGAAGGTGTTATAACAAAAGGTTCGTCTGAAGATAGGTGGCGAAACGAACCTTTTGGAAAAAGAAAAATGTGTAATTTTATTCACTACGCTTTGAATTTTCTTTATTAATGAGATAAATTCTGCAAAGTTGAAGTGGATCGGTCGAACTGTAACTAAGCCATAAACTTGAACACTGGAGCAACAGGCGTAATTCGTCACCTCGAATCCACTGCATGTCAGGGTTTCATCTGCTGAGTTGCATTTCCTTCACTCTTGAAGGGACTAAAACCAGTTTTGCAGAAAGGTAGGCAACCCGGCTTTCACCGATCCACAGTAAGCTTATCGGGGCTTATGACATTGGCGATAAGACAAGTCGAATTGCTCCGGATCAGGTCGAAGGCTTCTCCCAAGTGCACACCTTACGCAAAAAATTTTAAAGATTTAGTTTTTCTGAATTTGCGCCTTTGCATCACTCTCTTTCAAAAAACTGATACGACAGATTTCTTTCTTAAGAAAAGAGCTTTCCAAAGATATATTCTTATGTCGATCCGAAATGATCGATATTTGGACATTTTACTGAGACCTGAAGCGAGCTCAGACGAGCGTGAGACCGCTACTCGACCTGAGCCCGACGCCTCTCGTTGGGTCACCGACCTTCCTTCCTCGCACCATGGTGTGAGGCCCAGCGGAAATAGATCGTTGCTACAATACAATAGGACATTGACTAGCCGGGAATCTATACAATGATGGTTTCTTCAGTATCGGCATTATATTCATGATTTTTTCATTGCTTTTAATATTTTCTCGATTTTCTCCCGTGCAAGTTCTTCACATCTTCTTGGAATGAGGCAGATTAAACTACAGACTCTAAGAGATGGTTAGAATAACTTTTATTTTAAGGAAAATTTTGTATAACATTTTTGAATTTCTTTAGTTTACCTTTTAAGCAGAAATTCTCTTTAATACTTTTTTCCCGAGTACAAGTTTTTCACTTCATTTGCAATGCTATTTATTTCTAAATAAGAGTTTATTTCTAATTAAGTTTCGAAGGCCTCTGTTGTGCATTCGGAGAAGGCACAGATTGTCGCGTACATTCCGTATCAGGGTCTAAAGGTTTGCGAGTCGGTCGGGCCAACTGAGCCACCTCCCATCCCTTGGGGGGCTGATGAATTGGCGTTAGATCTCCCTGTGTATAATAGAACATCCACTTACCACATCGCCACCGCAAATCATAGCATAGGTTGATTACACATTCAAATTGCCTCCACAATATCCCGTTGAAGCATTTAGATTGCATGGTGCTATTAAATAAAGCCAATAAATTAATGAAGCTCTTTTTCCTTTACTTTTTATGAACATGTTGTTGCACATGAAGCGTTGATTGGAAGATTATACGAAGCAGAGAATTAGACATTACTTAGCCATACCGCGAGGCAGATGGTGTGCTCCATATATTGGTCACACAATCTGCCTCGCGGTTAACTGTCCAGGATTGATGCCTGCACAGAAACCCTGAAACATCAAGACCTAATGCAATCTAAACACTTACAAAAACGAAATACCTACGAAGAAGCTGTTCCATCCGTCTGTCCTTATTCTAATCAATCGTCCGTCCAGGCAAAATTACGAGTTTTAATTTATTACTTTTCCCCAAAATAAAAGTTTTATAAAATTATTCCACTTGTTAGGGTGGGTGGGCAAAAAAATACAGATCTCCAAAACAAGACAAAACAAAACAAATCTTATATCTTCACTCCTTATGCTTACGACCTTTCAGAGGGATGTAAGGTGTATTCGGGAGGAAGTTATACAACGCGAAATATGCCGTGACATGACTCTCAGTCAGATATCGTTCGCCCGTTCGGCCGGAAAACATGCCCGCATCAGGTTTTGTTTAGAAGAGAGAGGACTGTTTAGTGGACTGTTTTAGAGGACGCGTGCGCTACCAAATTTCCTACAGATCATGATGCTAAGATTTTATTGTGCGATCCAACGGCAGGTGTAAGAGTGTTGCTCAATGTTTGGACACGTCACAGAGCAGTAGGTAGCATGCAGTAGAGGTGTCAGAGAAAGCTTTAAAAGCTAGAAGAAGTTAATCTTATTTTTCATCATCATCTCGGTCACGATCGTACATTCATGGAGCGAAACTCCAGAGGTCAACAGTTTGTAACCACCAAATAATTTTAAAAAGACGAGGTATGCGGTGCAGTATGCAGAAGCACGGCTTTCAAGCGCATCGGGGATCATACCAATTATCGATTCATTTGCGTTAAATTTCGACGCTGCTCTTAAGTCGTCGAAGTCTTTTATCCATTACAACCTGATCACTTTCTTGTAAAACTCAATTGGCCCCATACGGCAAATCCTCCGCAGGTTTGGATCTACACCTATGCAAGCCGTTTATAAAAACCAAAGTAAAATCCATCATAAGAAGGAAAAGCTTTTTATGGCTCTCTTACGAAAGCACATCTTGGCGACTATACATTAGCGTTCGGTAATCCAGGTGTAGGAATAGCTTAGCTTCTACGACTGCGAGCTTCTACGACAATAGGTGCATAAACTATAAATTGAAAATCTGCTATATTCACGTCGAATTGAACAGTTTTCAAAGCAAATTGGACACTCTTTTAAGCTAGCCTAAGACTTTTGAAAGCAAAGCGACGAACTCTTCCAAATCGAAATGAGCTTATTCAACATTAGATTAGAAACCCCCTAAAAAGGTTAAAAATATTAAAAACAATGAAAATCGTGAATGTAATACTGATACTGAAGAAACCATCACTGTATCGTTTCCCGGCTAGCCGATGTTCTATTGCATCGTGGCAACGATCTATTTCCGCTGGGCCTCACACCATGGTGCGAGGAAGGAAGGTCGGTGACCCAACGAGAGGCGTCGGGCTCAGGTCGAGTAGCGGTCTCAGGCTCGACTGAGCTCGCTTCAGGTCTCAGTAAAATGTCCGAATATCGATCATCTGGGATCGACATAAGAATATATCGCTGAAAAACTTCTTTCTTGAGAAAGAAATGTGTAGCATTAGTTTTTTTTTGAAATAGAGTGATGCAAAGAGAGTGATTTCCTCTGAATAGCTGAGGTGGTCGGGTCGTGATCACCGATTTTGCCCAAACTTCGTATAGGGGCTGTGGGTCACTCGGAATGATGCCAAAGTTCATTTGGACGATTATGGCAGGGGACCACTCATACCGATAACTGAGGGTGATCGGTGATCCTGGCTCGACCACCCTCAAATGGGAAGTAACCTATTGAAATCGGCGAAATTTTCACAAACGGACGTCGGATTCGTAAAACCCAAATAACCCCTTAGATGATTTTGGACAAAGTTTGGACGAAAAAATTCGGCCAACTTCGAAACTGTCGCCTTTCGATGACGTCATCGTCCTCTCAGGCTCGGTCACGAGCGCCCTCGCCTTCGACGCGAAATTGTCAAAAAAACCGATTTTTACGAATTTGGACGAGATTTACACCGTTCGATAGAGCTTTTCTTGCTGAGCAGAAAGGTGCCACCGCGAGTGTCGGAAACTCAAATATGGCCGAGTAATGGCGGAAGAAAGCTCACCGCTGCTCTCCGCCGCTCTGAAATGCCAGCTGGGACTAAGGCAGCTTAGGAAGCTGGGGAGTTCTGGGTATTTCATAATAAAGTAACTTAACCGGTTTGCTTGCCTACACATTCGTAGGCCGTTAGCACATTGCGTCTTCCCACAGTGGTCGTCTGAAGTCAGAAAAAATCGTGTCACGCAACCTAACCTGCATTTTCGCACCACTGTAACCTTGCCCGTTCTTAGGCTACATCGCTGCGCTTTAGCTTACTATTAGAACTTCTTACTGACTACAAAATCCACAAGCTGTAGCCGGAAAGATTCAAACTTGACAGAGTCACCGCGCTCCAAACACGCTAGCGCGTGCAATTTGGCACATCAACGATAGATGTTCTCCGCGCCTTTACTCGCTCACATCACAGTTCTTGCTACTCTAAGTAACACCGTTTCACTTACCATCAAAAGCGCTATCGAATGGTACCGAACCTGGCCAAATTCGAAAATACTGAGTTTCGGTGACGTCATCGCCCCTCCATCGTCTGCGGCCTCGCCTCCGATGCGAAATTGTTAAAAGTCGATATTTCCAAAATTGGACGTAATTGACACCGTTCGATAGAGATCATCGAGGTGAACAGAACGGTGTCATTGCGAATGCCGAAAACTCAAGGACGGAAGGAGTAAGGGCGGAAAAAGCTTCACTGTTGCCGTCCGCCGCTCTAAAACGGCAGCTGTAACTAACGCAGGTTAGGCAGCTGGAGAGTTGCGAGCCCTTCCTCGTAAAGTACTTAAAGTGATCTGCCAGCCTATGCATTTGTAGGCCGTTAGCTCATCGTCTTTTCCCGCAGTGATCGACTGAAATCGAAATTTTTTTAGGATAGCCCGACCTGTATTTTCGCACCGCCGTAACTTTGTAAGTTTTTCGGCTACATTGCCGTGCTTTGGCGAACTGCTAGAGCTTCTTACTCACTACAAAATGCACAAGCTGCAGCCGGAAGGGTTCACAATTGACAGAGTTATCGAGCTCCAAACACGCCCGCGCATGCAATTTGCGAGCGGTCGCGCCCACTCGATTGATAGGTTCGGTTCAATATGCATTGTTCACTGTGCACTCAAAATGCGAGCTGGACAGTCCTAGAGCAAATCCTGCGTAGGGGTACTGGGATTTTCTGATAAAATTCCTCAAACTCTCACTCTACAAACTGTCGCGCCCACTCGATTGATAGGATCGTTTCTATATGCATTGGGCGCATTCCGAAGGCAAAATTAACAGTCTTAGAGCAATTCCTGAGTAAAAAGGCTAGAAATTTCCGTTAAAGCTTTCCATACACTCGCTTTACAAGCTCTCGTTCGTTCTACAGGCTGTCGCGCCTACTCGATTGATTCTGTCGGGCCTATATGCATTTTTCACAGCAGGTCATGCCTGCAGTTAGTTCCAATCCGTAGGCCGTGCTTGTCCAAACGCATGGATAGGCTCATTCCATCAGCCCATCGGCCTAACGTCACTCTGCGAGCGGTCGCGCCCACTCGATTGATTCTGCCCGGCCTGTATGCATTGTTCACAGCACGCCATGCCGGCAGTTAGCTCCAAACAGTAGGCCATGCTCGTCCAAGCGCATGGGTAGACTCCTTCCGTCAGCCTTACGTCCAGAAGATGAGGACGCCGCGCTCTAAAGCGATTTGCATCCGGCGCGACGCGTGGCGAGTGGAAAGCGGCGCTTCCCGGCGTCCTTTTGCGCCGCTTCTCATCTTTGGCGCCGCTTGTGCTTGTTGGACGCAGCGGCATGTCCGGTACTGTAGAGTCCTGCTTGGAGTCCCAACTTGGAGCTTTTTGAAGAAATTGCACTTCAGACTGCTGACAGTCGCCTGAGAATGTTTAGGCCTATTAGGGATCCTCTGCCCAGTGTTGAGTCCTCGTTGGAAAGGCGTCTGTTGGGTGCTGATCAGGATCAGTAGAATCAATACAATGCAGTAGAATCTTCCAGCAGACTGCCCCCAAAGCAAAAAGGTCCTCAGGAGGTAATTATCTCGAGGGAGCAGGGAGAGGCCGTAAACCGACCGTACTCCTTGGGCCAATACAGTAACCACCACTTTATAAGATTTTCATATGAAAATTATACACCTAGTTTGCACATCATCGGATAGGAAATCTGCTCACCATTACGAATATGACATTCTTTTCAGAAATGGTTGCTTTGGAAGCATTTTATTAGGAAGCGGCGCTTTCTCGCCCAAAACGGCGCAAAAAACGCAGTTTTGCGCCGAATGGACAAAAGATAGGGCTGGTATTGTAAAGCAAGGCGGCGAAGAATTCTTGGAAGGAATATACCACTGTTAGATAAGAAGAAAAAGTAGGACTCTGCGACAACGACCTAATGCACTATTTATTATGTTCGTGGAGAACTGCACTTTGAAATTCTCTTGCTCGGGTACGGCAAGCAAAAAGTGGAACAGCTTACAAACAAGTACCCGGAACGCACTTTTTGGTTCGTGATTCGATCCTTCTGATGGCAATAAGAGAGAAAGAATTGTATGTGCTCATTAACCAACGGAAACAACAAGCGATTATGCCTACTGCCGTTTACTTGAGAGTCGGCTCTGTGCTGATTATTCAGCTGGCTGAATAGGAAGTGAATAGGATACGACGATGCCAGGAACGAGTACAGCTGTGAAGCGCCGAGGCTCTGCAATTCTGCAGAATATCCTGAAAACGCGGTAGCATAATAGCGCTGCATGGAATCTCTCAGGAAATTCGGCAGCGATTACGGTAGACATCGCGGAACTGTGAAACATGGGTAGCATGGAAACGCTTGAGTTCATTCATTTATTGTTGCAAGTGGGCTTATGAAACCGCACCAAAAATAGTGACGAGCAAAGAATAATGTCTAGCTTCAAATAATTAGCACTAGCAAAAGAGCACCTTCAAAAGCACAACGAGCTGCAGATGGATAAGAAGACTGTCTTTTTGCAGCTACTCAGAGGTCATGTGCAAAGGACTAAGAAACATCGTCGTAAAAACGAAAGCATGGAGGGTCTGAATATTATGCAAAATTGTTTTAATAAAACTGAATAAAATAAACAAGTGCAGACGTTCCAGTATGTGTAGTTCGTTTGTGTGCGGACTTCATTTTCCACCATTCTGGGGCCAGATTCAGCAACCGCTTACCGCCCTCTAATGGTGAAAATACAGCCAAACTTAATGTCAATGTCAATGAATGTCATATCAGAGGGTCTGGCGATATTTTTACCGTTGCAGGGCGGTAAGCGGTTGTTGAATCCGGCCCCTGGCAAGAGGATAACACCTAGAAGTCCGCTCGTTTTACCGGTCTGTCGTGTTGACTGTTGAAGTGGGAAACTTCGACGAGTTGGGAAAGTTTTAGTTTCGAAGAGTGAAGATTTCACATGGCAGGCTAAGAAATAGAACACAAAATGAGACCATCCACACATTTTTGGGGTGATTAACCAAGGGCCATCTAAATAAAACTAGTTCGGCTAAACTGCAAAAAAAATCGATGAAATTATTAAATTATTGCCTCCTTACGTTGAGAACTTTGAACCTATCAAAATTATGCCTAATTATCCTTTGTCCACTGAGTATTCGGATGAAAGGATCTATCCTGGTGAAAGAACATCGCCAGAAACGTAGATTAAGCAAACCGGATGACTTCCACTGGGTACGAAAATGCATGGCGCTATCTTCAAATACTCCTCGTTTGGAATATCATGGAAGCAAAGTAAATCCGAGGTCGTGTGCTCCACATGCAAAACAACTACAAGTGAAGAATAATGGGAGTCAGCACTCCGTCGTTGCCATGCAGTTCTGACGCCAATTCATCAGCCTCGGAGGGAGAGAATGCTGGCTTGGAAACTACAAGGAACCTCTGCTCATGGTGCAGACCACGGCTTCCTCCGACGGCACTCTCATGCTTCCATTAAGCAGAACTTCTCTATAATAAAAATTGCTGACAATTTTCAACTTCTTACCCATTTTTCTACAGGAATGTTCTACATCTGGTTCGAAGAGCATGCAAATAAAAACTTTAGATATGGTATATGTTGAGAATGCGCCATGCAAACGCCCTGCGGCTGGCAACGTTTAGGGATTCTTATTAGGGGGGGGGGGGGGGCAAAAGTAATGAGACACCCCATGCCGTGTCCATATATCTCGTGGCTGGAGTCTGGATTCGTACTTGTTGTATTTGTATGTTTGTATGCTACTTACTGAAGCCCATCTGAAAAGTTACTACTTCCGCCCTTTCCAGAAGCATGCCAAAAACCCCAGCCTGTCTCATGCCGAAACCCCAGTCTGACGACTCGACCTGTGTCGCGCAAATCTCCCCCAATTCCCAACCCCGAGCAGCCTGGGCTCAATATTCACGCAAGATGAGAAGTACGTCTTCTACCTTAACCCTGCCAAGCAGCGAGTCTGGGTGAGGCCTGGTGACCTGTTACCGACCTTCGTTCGGCGAGATGTTCACGGCGAGAAGCATCTTTGGAGCTTTTGGGTGTGCGCCCATGGTTCGGTTTGCCGGAGGCTGTTTCCCAAGAGCACCGCGATGAATTCCAAGGCCATGGTGAACGAAATAGAGGAGATGGGCCGGCGACTCGCTCTTATTCATTCGCAGCGCTTCAAGAAGGTTCTCCTCTTCGACAACGCCGCACCCCATCGGGAACAGGTAGGCACGGATAAGCTTGGCCAGCTGGGCTACGTTCACATGCCTCACCCACCGTATTCGACGAACATCTCTCCATGCAACTACCACTACTACTTGAGCCTACAAGACTTCCTAGTCGGAAGGGACACAAGAACCCAAGCAGTCCTTGACAACCATATCGAGCAGTTGATCAACACCAGGCTCAAGCAGTTCTGTAGGGATGGGATCAGGAAGTTGACTGAGCGATGGCAGCAAGGTCATTGCCCTTAATGGCAAATACATTCCTCAGCATCGTTGAGTTGTAATTGAGTTATAAGGAGATAAAGATTTTTTTTTCATTTTGTCTCATTACTTTTGCCCCCCCCCCCCCCTAATAGAACATATGCCACTTCGAGTTTTCCAACAGAAGATTGTATGCACTTTTGCTAACGGCATGCCCAGAAGTCTCATCAAAAAACCTGACTTGTAAGATAATTTCGACGGACCATCGCTGGACAAACACAACTTTGGGAAAGAAGTGATATCATGGGTGAATCAAAATACTTGTAGTAGCGTTACTTCAACAGCAACAAAGAAGTCTCTTGGGTGAGACATCCAACAATTTGAAGTGATACTACAGAAGCGGAAACCACAAGTATTCCTTGTGTCCAAAGTTCGATTACCCAGAAGGCAACTAACATCCGAATTTCCGTAAGATGACATCGATAGACGAAACGAGCAAACTAAATTAAACTTGTGGTGTGGATGCGCACTGCGTGTTGTTGTACGTGGTGGCATCGGTTGGGATGGAAAAGGTGGGGCAATGTTTGTGTTCTACATGGTTCGCACAAATTGGAAATGTGATTATGTGTGGGAAGGGAAATTCAGTTAGAAGTAGACATAGGCGAAGTGGAATTTCAAGAACGAAGAAACAAGAGCAGATAAGCTCCACCCATACCGCAGATAGATCTCCATGTGTGAAGATAGTGCTTTTAATGAATTCAGTTTTCGAGGCTTATATTCAGAAAGCCTCAACATCAGCTCAGAAGCCACCATTTTACTTCAGTGAAACATTATTCCATGGGCCGCTCCCCTGCCAGTATGATGGATGTCAGAAAATCGCATTTTCAAAGAGGTATGAATTAGGGCGTTTGAAATTTCGCAAAGTACCGTTTATTTAAAGGAACAGATGTCCGGATGTCCGACCAGGTGTCGGGCTCTGTATTTCCAGACCATATCGGAAGATCTCTAGAGGCTCGAAGGTTGAAGGTAGTCTCTAACCAGAATGGTTTTAGCTATTCTGTTAGGTTGAAAACTGTGTCACGCTGTTTTTCTAGCAAATGTATTTTGAGTTTCGCTGACTTTTTTAAAGAATATTATGCATCTCTCAAAATGCAATGATCACCTCTACAAAAAAACGCTGGGTTTTTCGTTCATTTTGATTTTTCTTAATTCTCATAATAATAATGTGCAGTGTCCAGAGGACGTAAACTATTTTTACCAACAACTCCTACTCTTTGGTAAATTTTTTCACTCCATCTTGATAGCCTATAAATTGGCAAAATTTAAAATGATCAAAAAAGAAAAAATGCATTCAAGAGCGAAACAAAAAGGAGGAGCTGCTGGTAAAGGTAATTTTTTCCTTTTTTGACAAAATTGATAAAAATCAGCACAAAAAATAAACGCAACACAAGCTTTGATTGAGCAAACAATTCTATTTTAAACGATAAATAACAATGTCCATAAAAATGACCAAAGAGTAGGAACTGTTGCAAAAAATATTAGGTTGTCACATAAGTTTTGTCCGATTTTCGACGGCAACTTTGCGGTGCAGTATCTCAGCAGAAAATAAAGTTTATTAATCAAAGTAAGAACCGTTACAATCAGCGCTCTTCTGCCAACGATATACAAGAACGATAATTCCATTTCGGAAGAAATCTGAATTTCTAGAAGCAATAAAACACTCGAACGCAATTTCGATATCTGCTACATTAGTAAAGTTTTTATCCTTGAGGAAACCATCGAGATGCTTGAAAAGATGAAATTCCGTTGGAGCTAGGTCTGGTGAATAAGTGGGATGCGGGAGAACTTCATATCTCAACTGGTTTAGTTTTTGGGTGGTCAGATGCGAGACATGTGGACGGGCGTTGTCGTGAAGAAGGATCGGTCCTCTTCGATTCACCAGTGCAGGACGCATTTCAAGCAACTTTTGGTGAACCACGTCTAATTCACGACAGTACCTCTCTGCCGTGATGGTTTCACCAGGCTTCAAGAAGTCATAGTGGATAATACCAGTTGCAGCCCACCAGATAGTGAGCATGACCTTCCTCGGATGGAGGCTAGGTTTGGGAAAGTGTTTCGGCGGTTCTTCCTTATCCAGCCATTGCGCTGGTCTTCTCCGATAGTCGTACACGATCCATTTTTCGTCACAGGTAATTATCCGGTCAAGAAATGGATCGTTTTCGTTCCTTATAGTAAGGGAAGAACAGATCTCCAGGCGACACCTCTGCTGTTCCTCAGTGAGTTCGTGGGGCACCCACTTATCCAGCTTTTTCACCTTTCCTATCGCCTCTAGGTGCCTCGAAATGGTTGTACGACTGACCTGAAGTTCTCTCCCTATCTCACGCACAGTTCCTCGTAAAACGTCTTCCACTCGTTCTTTCAAACGTCCGTCATCACATTTGGCTGGACGTCCTGAGCGGTCCTTGTCTTCGAGGTCCACGTCTCCAACCCGGAACTTCTGGTACCATCTGCGCACGGTGCGTTCGTTAGCGGAGTCCTCTCCCCATGCCATCTTGATGTTTTGAGTTGCCTCGCTAACACTGCGGTGAAGCTTGAACTCATGAAGCATTATTACCCGCAAGTGCGTTTTTTCCATGGTTTCGTCCAGCACCTAAAACGAAGCAATGCTCACGACTTTTTAAAAGCAACACACCAAGTTTTATAGAGCGAAACAAGCGCTATAAAATAATGTACAACACATATACAATTACTTTCTCTATACATGAAAAAAACAATCACAAAATAACGCCTATCGGGATCGGACAGAACTTATGTGACAACCTAATACTTTATGCCATCTGGACATCCACTTTAATGCCCTGAAAGTCAATGGCAGAAACCTTATTTATACCATTTATTTATACCAAATTGACCACTTCACGACAAATTTGATACTTCTCATGTTAAATTGGACGTTAATCTAAACGAAATTTGATGCGTTTGAAATCAAAGTGAACGTCCCAAATCAAAACAATCGCTTTTTGGTCAAACTATAAGTCTTCCAAGAAGAGCAAAATAATTTCTTGTTCGAAGAAGTTTTGGAATAATAATAATTATTTGAAATTTTTTATCTCACATGCCCCAATGAGTGTAATAATTTTCTAAACATTTTATCCTTTGAGAAAAATAATAAATTTTATTTAATTTTGAAGCGCAACAAGACATCAATCATTTAAAGAATTAAAAAGAGATCATGCCATGAATTCGTCACTCTCAACGGATAAAAATGTTTTATGAAATTTAGCTCGTCGCATTTTTTTTGATTAGTAGACGCTTACATGAATCATCAAAGTGAAGACATGTGTGCTTATTACAATTGTTTTTATTTTGGTGTTTACAGGCGTGAAACTGCATACAAGCAGAAATTTTGCTATCAGTCGAACAAAAATCGCGAAGTCTTAGATGAGGGTACGGCGCAATTAATCTTAGAGCTCAAAAATGGTCGCCACCTTTCTGCTTTTTTAAAACAAACTTCAAACCATTAATTTTCCTCAAAAAATTAGACAGTTACAGTTATTAATAGTTTAAAAAATAGTTTTATAAAATTTCAAACTCAATTTACGAGAATAACTTGGATATCTTGGTTCAAATAAGTATCTAAATTTACTATGGTACGAACTACAATTGAAAATTACACTTGAAGAGAAAAGTCGCCGGATTTGTTTGAAATGGAGGGGAGCAGACCACACGACACCAGGGACAAGAAAATGAAGGATGAGCGAAACCCAGTAGTTAGGCACCGTCCGCCATAGTATTACTCGAACGAGTAATCATGAACTACCTGCAGAATAGGCGCCGACGGCTGCTTCCCAGCGAATCGGCTTGGAAGCGAAGCCGCCCATAATGGCATAGATGCATACGTGGTGTTCGCTCAAAATGCTCACTCAAAATGATGGATCACTGCCAGCACAAGTCCCGCATCCACAATATTTTTCTGCAAACAAGAAATTCGACTGCTCCACTCGCCATACACCTTTTGATTTCTTTTGATTACGCGTCGAATGGAAGACAGCAATTGTTCAGTTTTTCTGACTCCACTCCTACTTGAATAGGCATTAGAGAACGTTGAACGCGAGTTGTGAGAGTGTATCGAAGATCTGCAACGGTCATCATATTACGAAGCCACGTATCACCTTTCCTCACTTGTTACCTATTCTTGGGCGCGTGATGACGCAGTCGGAGGAAACATCGGATGTCGCATACACTCGATTAAAGATTCTTGAATCAGATCCCGCCCATGCCAACCTAGAGTTCTATCCGTCCAGGACGGCGAATGGGCGTCAGATTTGTCTGCGAAGGACAGAAGAATGACTTGCCCATCGTCTGGCCACTGCAAGTCGTTGTGTAGGCCAAATACATACTCAAATCGCCTCCCGTTTTCCCATAGATGTAAACTGTATGATACTAAACAGGGTTTGATCAACTCCGTGCTTTGTCCTTCACCATTTCTTTCCTGTCCTAATTTGTTTTGGATTGTGGATTTTTGAAGGCTGGTATAGCTGCCTTTTTGAACTCGCAAATTAAAACAGCGTCACAAGCAAAACAAGATGAACAAGAGCAGAACAGACGGTTATAACAACTCAAGACCCCACAATCTTTATCAAATAAGAAAAATTCAAACCTTTCTTAAGGCTTTCCAGTAGTTTAATAACGCAAATTTCGCACTTCGAAGAATATACGGCTCGCTTTCAAAAATTCTGTAATCTTGATGCTAAACGTGATTGGACATAGAAATGCAAAATTCGACGTCATTTCGGACCGTGATTATAGAGGAACTACCATATATCTATATACCACAGCGTTAATTCAATCTCTTTTTGCTATTCTACTTTGAAGGCGATTAGAAATTGTATTTGGCCTGCACAACGACCAGCGGTGGCCCGCCAATGCACCAGTTTTGTCCTTCTCGAACAAGCTTGGTACCAACACAGTCGCCCCAAGAGGGTGAAAGTCTCTGTTAGCATAGGAAGGAATTTGTATCGGAACATTTTGTGGCGGCTTTCAATACAACCGGCGCGTACGATTTTAACGGTGTGAAGGAAGACTACAAAAAAAGAATTGTGCTGAAAGGACAGGAAGGAAGCGGCTACCTCGCCTTCCGCGGCTTTTTCAATGCTTTTGGAGGGGATTCTGCATGGTTGTTATGAGCACAGAACATCGCTCGCAAATATTTTTTCTCTATCACTAATATCTCCTCCTTTTGTAGCAACAATATGTGGCTACTTCTGACTGCCTCTTCGTTTTTCTGTACGTCTTCTGGGCATTTCTATATGCATCAAATTAATTAAACAAACGAGTGACCACACTTTCCGTCAAGCGTTCGAGTTCAAGGAACTTCACGGATATTTTGATGCATGCTTGGTCGATGACTACACGACCAACTGTTATAGGATGTTTTGTTGCAATCAAAACCCTTGCGCCAGGCGGGACTCGAACCCGCACTTTTTGCTTCCCGAGCCGCGATGTTCGCCTTACACCACCGGCGCTGTTTGATCACACGTAACATCCGCGATATCCTCGAGGCCTCTCAGCACCCACCCGTGATACGGGGATGGTCTTCAGCTTATGCTGATATCAGAAGGCGGCCCAATCCGTATCACGGGTGGGTGCTGACAGACCTCGAGGATATTGCCGATGTTACGTGCGGTAGACCAGCGCCGGTGGTGTAAGGCGAACATCGCTGCCCGGAAAGCAGAAGATGCGGGGTTCGAGTCCCGCCTGGTGCAAGAGTTTTGATCGCAACAAAACATCATGTAACAGCATATAGCCTCCCTACCAGCTGCCCCAGGCTTAAGCAAATGTGTTAAAGACACGACCAACTTTCTCTTCCAGTGTGGACTCCCTGCGGTTCCCTCCCAACTATATCCATCAAGGCCTCGTCGTTTTTCGACGTCGAGAATAGAGTGGAACAGGAAATTGTGTGATTTCCATTTTTACGGAGGACTGAGGGTTCGCCCTGAGCGGTGGCCGAGAAAAGGGCGCCACAAATACTTTGAGCGAGTGCACGCGGTCGTTGTATAGATAAGGAAATGAGGAAATAAGGGAACCGGGTAGGAGCTTAAACTCAGCTAATATAGCAGGTCGGAAGGTTGCTCACACTAAGGGCCGTTCTTTTTTCTAGTGAGTGTGCGAGGAAGATTATTTTACTTCGGAATTTTAACCTCGAATTTAGTGTAGAGTGATAGGAAAATAGAAATAAAGGTGAAAAGCGAAGATAAAGCAAACGGTGCTCTGAGAAAGGTGCTGAAAAGTCGTATCTTCTTCTCCTTCTTCAGCGTCTGTCCCGCTTCGTGGCAGGGCCCGCTATTCTGGGGTCATGACGCCACCTTTCCCGACCCAGCAGTAGATCAGGGTGGACATCAGCTACTTTCAAGTCCAGATATAACGTATCAGCCCAGTGCTTCGGACGCCCTCTAGGCCGCTTTCCTACCACCTCGAAGTTAAGGCCTATCTTGCGGACGCTGTCTTCCTTTACACGCAGAACCTGGCCGTACCATCGCAAGCGAGCTTATCGCATCTTGTCAGCTATCGGCACGACACCGAACTTCTGCCTAATGTCATTTTCGGATGCAATGCAAAAAATCTGAAAAGTCTTATCCAGCTCAAGATAATATCCGGAGCAATATCCTAAGAGTAATTGGAGACCTTGAAAACGCAGTGTTAACAGTCTTCTTCAGGTCTCCTCCATTCTTCCGTAGTCAACTAAATGCTATCAGCCTTCTCTTGAGAGGAAAATAATCCTCTTAATCTTCTGTATATTTTTCTTCTATTTTAGAATTCCCGCAATTTTTTACTCATATATAGTGTATAGAACTCGCTTTGTTTGCTCGAAAGTAAGGATAAGATCACATCAAGTGGAATTTACTTTAAATCGCAAGGAAATCAAAGGTCCTATCCTTGTGCATTAATGTTTGCATTGCGAGTGTTGAAGTAGGAGGGGACTGGAGTTGAGCAGGAAAACAAAATGCACGCCCAATCAGCCAACGCTGTCAACGCTGACGAGCTCGAACGGTGACGACGAGCTTATCAAAAACTGAAGGGCTGAGGCACCAGTAGGCGTGGGAGTGGCCAGGCCGGGACGACGTTTTTTGTTTCCGAGTCAAAGTCAGTCAGTTGTCGAGTCAGTCGACGTGGAATGCAGCCCCACAATCTCAATGGCTTTTCTCGTGAGAAAGTCATCGCATGAGAAGAAGCTTCCATTCCTACTGCTGAGCTGCTGACCACCGTAACATAACTAAAAATTACCTCAACATTTTGCATACAAAAAGCGGGTAGTCGGCTAACCTGAGCAGTACGAAGTTCCATTATAAATGTCCACCCTACATATGAATCTTCATATAAAAAAAACTCGAGTAAACTTGTGTACTCAATGAATAAATTCGGTACAGCAGCTAACTCATGCTGAGGGATCTAAAAAATTACAACACTTCCGGGTGTGAACAAACAACTCATTAGCTATGGCATCACTTGGATAGGTAAACACCCAGATATAGATAGCGTGCGTAGGTAACGGTATCCACCTCAATAGCTACATGACGTCGTAGAAATTAGATAAGAAACATAGATGAGCTATAATCCCACCTAAGTCACTCATCTGTCAGACTTATGATGACGCAGGTCTTTTTGGAAGCACCTGCAGAAATAGGCGGACTAATGTGTATAAGCCAGTGCAAGCGGTCATGGTGGCACATAACGTCGATGACGGTGCATACTTGAGCATACACAATCACACGGCCTCACCATTGTGAACATGAAATTTCGAAAACGTGACTCCCACCTCATCTCGTTTCTTAGCGAGAACACAAAACGCAAATTGCTTTGTTCTTGTGAGGAATCGAGTCCAAGGGCTGATGACCCACAAAGATCGTGTAGTACGAGACGGTCGTTACGCAACATCGACCTCTGTACTATGAAAATCAAATTCTCTCCTCTGAGCACTAGGCAGGCCGAGGTCCAGCAAGAATTAAGCGGTGGCGATTGAAGGAGAATGAAGCAGCCGTGACACCTTGCATTCTGTTGCTGACGGTCACGACCGTCGAGGAAACCTGCTAGGGTGCAATTGAAGTCATACTATTATAGATGCTGCACGCTCCAAACTTTGCATTACAAAACCGGGTCGGCGTAAGGTCGACATGGCTATAGAATAGCGAGGTTAAAGAAAAAGTCCGTGAGAAGAAAAGATTCAACTAAGCATTCCTCAGCGATAAGACAGCCGAGAAATGGGGCTTGTATCACGAGGCGAAGAAATCGACCAAGAGGGCACATTACGATGATATCAAAATGAAACTCGAGTCGCGTGATGGTGAGCGATTTCTCCATCGACTCGCCAAGGTTATCGTTAGACTGAGGATGTTCTTTGACATCAACAACGAAAATGGTCATCCCCTAATGGACCGCAAAATGACCTTGATTTGATGGCCGTACTATCTCAGACGAGCTTCACGAAGCTGCGCGAAGCTCGTCTGAGATAGTACGGCCACGTTCTTCGTGCAAGAGGTGACACTGTAAAGAAGTCTGGCCTTAACATCGAGGAAAGCCTTTTCCGGAAAGCGGTAACGAGGGAGGCCAAAGCAGCGCTGGCTTGATACGTTGTTCAGGACTTGAAGATGACTAGGATACACCTTGATCAGGCAATTGACCGGGAAAAGTGGCGCCAGCATTCCAGGAAAGCGGACCCCGCAGCAAAGCGCGACAACGCTGAACAAGAAGAAGAAGAAGTGGGCCTTAATTCACGAGGTTTTATTTACGAGCTAAGAGTGTCTCAATCTCCAAATACAAACAAATCTTGTAACACAAACAGCTCAGATCCGGCGCTGTAGATTTCATAGAAAGAATTGAACCCTTTCGTTATGGACAAGTCTTGATAAGCGAACGATATGGAGGCTTAAGGAGGAAGTTTATCCAAAAAGTCGAAATGAAAAACACCAAATAGAGCGAGAAAAAGACTTCCAAACATTCATTTTCTTAATGCTTTTAGATATTTTGGAGAGAAGAAAAGTCTAACAATTGAGCCTTCATGACATGGTTGACGTACACGGCTGCACTATGTAAGTAGGAGGATGTATTAGTCCTTATTTTGAAAACTGCACATGCTGCTCGTTAGCTATACCATAGCGCGCGACAAAATTGGGTCTTTGGCAACAAGAGACACAGCGTTACGGGAAGGGTGGGCCAGTGGAGCCCTTGATAAGCGTAACACTGTTCAAAGTCGAATTCGCTTCCAAAAAAGACTGTGATTCCACTATCACTAGAGTTCTCCATTAGAACAACACGAAATCAAAGAAATAATAAAGATGACATAGAAGGCCCGTCAACCGTAAAGGATTCGGAAAAGGCCATAGTCGTTAATCTGACCTACATGAGGGAGCGGAACGCGCCAGCTATACACAACCAAACAGACATCGAATGCGCACCATCCAACCAGAGCCCTGATCGCAAATGCCTTCTTTATGTGACACGCCCACTCGATGCGGCCTGTTTGTTCTGGAGCGTCTCCTGCTCCCATGTAGGCACCATTAACGGCTAATATCGCCGCACGTCCGCTGAAGATTTCGCCCGGAAGACATGGAAACGTTCAGCTGTATGATGATGATTGACAGTATATGAGGCACTCCGCTCTATAGATGTTAGAAAAATAGCCATATGAATACTTTGACCGCGATTTTATCGTCTCCAAACGTCTGGCATTTTAAGAGTGTAGATTCTGCCCTGGGCAAATTGACATCAAAGATCGTTCATGAACCTTCTTCAGAAGAAGATGCTGACAAATTCTGTGGGCAGTTGTAAACTAATCAGTATAAGTCTTGCTTCTGCAGAATTTTTAGAGGATTCTTAAAGTTCACATCCTCAGCCACTTAGAGGGAAACCCCATGATTCCGTTGCGCATATTTTAATTTTTAAGAGCTTTTGATAAGGAAGGTCGTACTAAACTGTTGGAAAAGCCCTTCCTGTGTCTATTTTTTCTACGCTCATAAGACGATTGGCAGATTTTCATTTCTCGCACTTTACAGCATTCCCAAGCATTTCAAAGTAGGTTTTTACAAGGTCTCCTATCGCCGGGACTTCTTATTATTTAAACTTCCAAGAGACCCACAACGTAAAATTCTTTCTACTGGCTGGAGATCGTGGTTATATCCTAGAAGAGTTCTTAGTTCCACAATTTCGACTTGTCCTCTAATTTCGATCGATTGCATAGTGAATCAATAATTTGGGACAGTTAGACGATCTTCAACGTGTCTGCATTTTTCATTCTAAGGTTCTGGTAAGAAAAAATATAATATGTTATGTGTATCAGCCTAATTCTTTCGTCTCCTTAGAAAAAGGATGTCACGTTCTTATAAGAAATGAAGACAAAATGCTATCCTGCAAGTTGAAGAGGTCATAATAGACAGTTCGGGTTACATACATACATACATTAGCTTCTCTCAGAAATTAAAAAAGATGCTTTTGTAGTTTGAAAGATAATTTCAGGGATTGCGTTAAAAGTGGATCGTTGTACGTTCTTGATGTCGAAGCTTTTAAGCTCACACTGTCTAAATCTGGAATGGTATCCCTGAAACGTAGGAGGAAGCTACAATTCCGGTCGCATCTTCTGGTCTTTGGGTGGAAAATTCCAAAAAACGTGTTTCTGCCGTTGTTCAATACCACTCTTCAAATATAAGAAAAATGAATGATATTCTCGAAACCGTCCTAAGTTAGAAAAACGGCCAGTGAACAAAAAAAGTTATGTTCCGCTCTGCGCTGGTATTCTGCTGCCGCCATAACTCATATTTTGCATGTGGAACGGGCTCATATTATCTACCGCTCGGTCTCGAAATATCACCGTACCTCACCATGAGAGTTCAGCAACTGTCGAGCGGGCTGTTGAAAGGAGACTACTATTTTTCAGTAGCCCAAATTTTGCTGTCAAATTCCCCAAATTTGACTGTTTACTTGCACAATTGCATTTTTCGTTTTTTTGTGTTCTCGAGTTTAATATCTTTTTTCGATGTTTGCCTTGGGCTCCTGAGCTGCACTCCTCACGCCACCAAGCATCGAAAATAAGTAAATAACCAATCAAATGTGGATCCTGGCTTATTTGAGCTAGAAAGCTGATAGTTGATTTGATTGAAGAATATTCAATTTGACTGTGATGGTTTGAATCCAACATAATTTTTTGCTAAGCAATTTCATAGAGTGCACAGCTGATGCTAAACACCGTCTCCGCCATAACTTCAACTTTCTACAGCGATCGAACTATAAAACACGGCAAGCGCATTCAACAAAATGACCTGACACTCGAAGCGCACAATGACCAGTAGACGGCGAGGAATGCACATTGGGAGATTACGAATGGTGCCGCGCAAAAAATGCAGAGTTCGTGCCGAGCGGCAACTGACACTGCCGCCTTCGGTTCTGTTGGAGTTGGTTGCGACGCATTATATGAAGGTTTCAAATGTGCAGCCGACTTCAGTTATGCCTTCGACATCTCTGACGATTACGATTTTCGGCAGTGTAGCGGCAAATGGTGCGAGGTAGAGCAGCCGGAGGTGCCGGCTGTAGCGTGCACCACGTTCTTATTCAGATCCAAGTCAGATTCCAAGCCAATCAAGCCCTCCAAGGAGTTGGTGCCAGATTTGCATGGGAAGGATAAAGCACTGACTTGCCCATCGGCTGGCCTCCGCGAGTCACGGTATAGGCCAAATATGCGTTCAAATAGCCCATGCCGTAGAAGCATAGTGCGTAGCGCATCCCAAAAGAATTGAATGACGCCGACCATCTTCATCCTAGTGTTAGTGATGAATGTCAGTCGTCACTGACAAACAGCTTCATAAAGGGATTCTGGAAGTGAGAGTGGCAGTACAAGTAAAAGTGTTAAATATTTAATATGTCTATAACAGAACACAGGAAACGCTGTAGACTCGAAAAACAGTGCGGGATCGGAGCACAAACTTGCGGTACTTCAAAAAATATAATAAATGATAAAGCATAAAGAACGGCATCACACAATTCCTTTTGGGATGCGCCACTCATTCTATTAGGTTGTCCCATAAGTCCTTGCAGTTTTTTTTCAACGATTCACTGCAGATTTCTCCAACGGTCTTTTGCATAGCGCTGCATAGCTTGCGAAAGAGAATGATTTGCTCTATCAGAACTGGTATTGCATTTCTTTTTTCATCATGAATTTTGCCAATTTTCAGGTCGTTGAAGTGAAAAGTGAAAAAGTGAAAAAGTAGCCATTTGCGCACTTGTTCTCTCCGCTTAGGTTTGTAATTTTTTGCGCAGTTTTCTACAGCATTTGGAAGGCAATGTTCTACCCTACAAAAGTACATGTTGGCCCTATTTTCGTTCTTTATTGATTTTTAGGTCATCAAAGTGGGGCGTACGAAGAAGATTTATCTTTACCGACAGCTCCTGCTCTGGGGTTGGACTTTTTGGGTTGGTGTTATATGTCATTCGAAAGAAAATGTCTTGCTCTATAAGAATATGTATCGTGTTTATTAATTTCTATTGAATATCAACAAAATGCCGAAAAGAGGAAAATCGTTTCCACCAACAACTCCTTCTCCTTCTTCAGTTGTTGATATTCGACAGAAATCAGCGGGAGCCAATAAACGCGACACAAATTCTTACTGAGCAAGACATCCTCGTCCAAACGACATATAACACCAAGCAAAAAAGTCCAACCACAGAACCGGAGTTTTGGTAAAAAAATCGGACGGAAAAGTCGGATTTCCCAATTTGATGGACGAAAAATCAATAAAGGGCAAGTGAGAAAATAGGACCAACACATATTCTTGTAGTACAGAACATTGCCTTCAAGTGCTATAAAAAACTGCGCAAAAAATTACAAACCTAAGCGGAGAGAACAAGTGTGCAAATGGCTACTTTTTCACTTTTTCACTTTTCACTTCAACGACCTAAAAGTTGACAAAATTCATGATGAAAAACGAAATGCAATAAAATTGTGATAGAGCAAATCATTCTCTTTCAAAAGCTATGCAGCGCTATGCAAGAGACTGCCAGCGAAATCTGCAGTGATCGTTGAAAAAAAAAACTGCAAGGACTGATGTGACAACCCAATACTTATGACAAGATGTCGTAGAGGCGATATGAATGCCTATTGAGCCATACAATGACTTGCCGCGTCATCCGATGGACACATCAGCGCTTTATCCTTCCCAAGTCTGGTACCAATTCTCTGATCCCGAAAGAATGTAAGGCTCGATTGGTCTGGGCGAGGAATTCGAACCGAGAACCTGGTAAGGCCGGCATCTTGCCTCGACTGCGTTACACGCGCCCCGGAAATTTTCCTTATCGGAAAACATAATATTAAGAGAAATATCAAGGGAATTAATATCAAGAGATTAGATGATGAAAAGACATAATGTATCGAGGAAGTCTATTTGCTGTTTAAAAGGTCACTGAGACCACTAAAGGTTAGTAGAATTAGTCTGTCCAGGTACAAATGCAAGAAAATATCAAATGCGAGAGCTCGGTAGAGTAGTTAAGGGGACTGCTGTACGTAAAAATCGAATATGACAAACTACAATCTCGATTGATCCGAGAAGAAATGAAACCGTTGTGGACTAGGGCAAACTGACTTTGTGCCAGTTGTTGCCTTTCCCTAAGCTCTAGCTACACTTCCAACACAGCTGAGAACATATCAGCAGTTACAGCTGAAAAGATTATTTTCATTTATTAACTACAATCGCGCGAAATCTGAATATAAAAAATTTGCAAAACGAGAAATGCAGATATAACCCACACATATTACCGAGTAGTAAGAGTAAACGAGGGACGACGTTTAGGACATCATGTACTGTTTGCGAGTTGCGGATTCAACAGTAGACTCAAAAAATTCTTAAATGCTTCGTAATTCCTAGCCCGACTTTGTCACACTCTGCAGTGAGAAGCCCTCGTTCGTTGGTATAATTTCAATACTGATTTCTCACCGAAAACGTTGGGGGCCTTCATTAGGGAGCTCATCCATCATATGTGCGAAGAAGAGCTGATCAATTCAGTGTGAAAATGAAATATTTGGATCAGTGCCATCCAATCAAGCACATCCACGATCCGAGACTTTTAGGGGCGCAACTTCGAAAACTTTTGAAAACATATTTCTCTTTTGTTTCTAAATCGAGGTTCTCGGTTAGTTCACGTCTATGCATCTACGAATTATCTCTACACTGCGACCGGAAAGTATAGGGACACCAGCAAATTGCGTAATTCTGCTAGCTACCCGCAGGAATTGATCTGAAAATTATACTATGGAATTCCTCACGGCAAAAAACATATATACAAAAGAAATGGGCAAAATCCCCCGAGGTGGCAAGGAACGGGAAAGGATCACGTGACGGGACCCTGTTCTTGAGTGACCAGAAAGTATAGGGACACCACCACATAAGGTGCGCGGAGGAAGGTACGTTGTTGAAAACTATTTTGCTATGCAATATACTGCCTCATAATTTGCTCATTGTAAGGATGGGTCGCGGATCGATGCTATCAATAGAGGAATAAGCTCAAATCAGGGCCCTCAGAGATGCAGGACTCAGCATACGCCAAATTTCGACTCAACTGGGACGATCAAAGAACGTTATTAGCAAATTTCTAGGCAGTCCTGATCTATATCACTCGAGGAAGTCTTCAGGATGTCCCAGGCTTCTTTCGACTCGAGACGAGAGGCAAATCGTGCGAATGATTTCCAATAAATCAATCAGTATGGAGGAAGTGCGCAAGAGTTTGAGTAAGAAAGTTTCGAAAGAAACGATTCGGTGCTACTTAAAACGCAATGGGAATGTTGTATATACCCAGCTCCGTTCTGCTCGACGTTTGACAGAAACGCACAGTCGGAACAGGCTCGAGTTCGTCTCTAGGAACAAACGACGTCTTTAAACTAAGGCAGATTTTTTGCGTTGTCAGTTCTGACGCTAGGTATTTTAACATTTCATAGTTCAGGTGATCTTCTCGGACGAAAAGCGCTTTAACCTCGATGGTCCAGATGGGAACCGATTCTACTGGCATGACTTACGTAAGGAGAAGGAGTATTTCCCAAGAAGGAATTCTGGAGGCGGCACAGTTATGGTGTGGGAGGCATTCCATGCAGAAGGAAAGCTCCCTCTTGCCTTCACGTCAGCAAGGATGAACGCAGATGAATACCAGCAACTGTTGGAAACTCATATGCTCCCATTCCTTAAACACTATGCTGGTCAGGGATGGGTTTTTCAACAGGACAATGCACCGCCGCATGCCAGCAGATCCACAAAAGGCTTCCTCAGAAGAAATTCTGCTGAAGTTCTCGACTGGCCTGCATGTTCTCCCGATATGAACCCAATGGAAAATATCTGAGGACACCTTGTAAGGAAGATTTACGAGCATAACCAGACATATTCTTCTCTGCAAGGACTTCGATCAGCAATTCTACGCGCTTGGGATGAACTTCCTCTACAAACACTTCGAAATCATGCTGCTTCGATGCCAGTCCGACTTGTGGATGTTGCAATGAACCGCGGAGGACCAATTGAGTACTAGTTATCAACGACTGTTTTTTATCTTGACAATGAAGTTGTTTGTTACTAGTGTCCCTATACATTCTGGTCAATTGAAAATGGTGTGTCTCCATATTTTATTTTCTTATTCAGCTCACATCAAACCGATTTTGCTAAAATCTTTTGCTTCGCACTTCTTTGCCGTAACGAATTTTTCAGTAAAAAATTCAGGTCGATTGATATCGATTAGCGTACGAAAAGTACAATTTTTAAGTGTCCCTATACTTTCTGGTCGCAGTGTATATTGGGTCAGTTAATTGGCATCTGTTGACCGGGAAGAATAAACCGCTGCCATCATCAGCTGACCAAGTCATGCTATAAGCCGATTAGCATTCAGATGCCTTCCACGATATCCAGTGGAGCGGAGTGCGCGGCACATCTCAAACGGGAATTGATTATCATCGCTCTTTGTACTTGTCACTTGTCCTGTCTCTGCTGTTCTTTAGTTCCAGGTTTTGAGAAAAGCATTGATAGCACATTGGTCTGCATACAGCAAAATTATAAGAATTTAGCCCCTACGCAGTTATCCAAACCTAAAACGTGATTGTTCAGGGGTGAGCGTGGTGGAATCCCTACCCTTCACACATGCTGCAAAATGTTCAGTTTTCCGCGTCTTCATACGAGATCTAAACTTCTCAAACAGTTATCACCAGCATTATAACCTTCGATAATGGTTACAGCCTGATGAATAATGATGCAGAAGAACATATACAAAACTAGCCAAATTGAAATAAAAAACCAAAATACTGGAAGGTATCACGAATAAGTATTTCTGTACTTGAGTTACATGAAGTATCGATTTTTTCCTTCCCATAGTTTTTTTTCTAAAAAATGATTTGATTCTTATTTTTACACTGCTTTAAAAACGATATAGTAGAAGTTTGCTTCTCCTGACTTTATCACGGGGCATATCGTTAACTTTAAAAGTCCCGCAAAACTCAATGAGAAGAAATTCAAAATCATTTATCCAAACATTTTTACATATTAATCTTCAGTGGTCTTCAGATGCAGACCACTGTAACGCATAGATTTAACCGTTATCGATAGTACCATAATCATGCTTGCAATGAATTACACTATTATTGCATTATTGAGTAATATATTAAACCGGATTCCTTCGGCTGCTATAAGAAATAAAGTCTAAACAACCTCCTGCTTAGACTTGCGCACCGGTGGAGAAAGTATGATCTTGTTATGGTTTATGTAAAAAGTGGCAGGTGGTATGTTACGGGATTCAGACAAAGACGAAGACAAGAAGACTCGTTGACAGCTACCTCCAGAACGTTTCTTAGTTTATCCTGTCTTGATGACTTCGATTTGTTTTTTTTCATTGTTGTTTTAAATGCTGTTTGTTAACTGCATTTGAATTATTTATCTGAGTGTTGTCCACGCACAAAATAGATAAATATCTTTTTTCCATTGCGTCTTTCTTTGTTATCGTTCACTTAGGTTATGAATGCGAGCTAATCTCAGCTAATCTTCAGTGCGATTTCTCTGCCACAGCTATCGTCCATCCGGTGTCCCTCTTGTTGGATGGATTTACAAGCGTACCTATACAACTTGTGCATTAATGTTATGTTTAATTGCTGTTCTCTAATGTAGTAATGTCTTTTTAAGTTCATTCTACATCTTCCATGTTGCATTTCTGACAGGTCTGGGGTTTTCCTCCCTTGGACGCATTGAAATCCAATTTATATCGATTTCACCTCAAGCAGCTGGACCTCTTCCATTTCAGTGGGTCGCTTCACTTGACATACTATTAGTTAGGGAGTTGTAATTTTCGTCGGTCAAAGTCGTGTGGCCTGGGACCTCCAAACGGTATTGTCATGGGTTGTTATCGTCATTTTAAAAGGACACTTATGTGCAGGGACTGCCCTGGCTCCCGTTTGCAGTAGCCAGTCTCACCGTGATGTTATAAATTTCTGGATGCCTCTTCTACACACTACATCTTCTGTTACTTTTCTCTCCTGCTAGCCGTTTTTAGCTTTTCACCCGTGATCAAAGGAGGAATCCTGGCCTTTTCAGTACTTTGAGTTCTTTTCCCCCTTTCCGGTCCCTAATTCCAGTTCATTACGTCCATCACTGTTACTGTCGATTCAGTTTTCTATGTTTTATATGCTCTTGATTGCATTGGGTATAAATAAATAAATAAGTGCCGTTCATGGTCTTAATGTGTCTGGATTCCGTGGGACGTCTAGAGTGCAGCACCAGAAGCAGCATCCATCAACGC
Organism: Heligmosomoides polygyrus bakeri; assembly: GCA_947359475.1. NCBI lineage: Eukaryota > Metazoa > Nematoda > Chromadorea > Rhabditida > Heligmosomidae > Heligmosomoides > Heligmosomoides polygyrus. Next base: position 27,517,581 of record OX375868.1, read on the forward strand.
GTTGCTCGGAGTTCTTATTGAGAGTCCTGAACGAACTATGATGCTCTGGGTGTTACTCGAGCGAGAAGCATCTTTTGGAACAGTTTGGCACGCGGCGGGGAAGAATGGAGAAGTTATGCAACTCCAGTATCAACGGGACGACAAGTGATATAGGAGACAAAGAGGACGGTGTCAGGACCGCTTTGTGCTGTGCCAACCACAAAAATGCATTCAAGTGGAAAGTGCTTCCTTGAATTATCTTTACGCTCGAATGCTTTAAGAGAACCTTATTCCAGTGAACCCCTTCGCATTCACGTTAGTTCTTGCTTACTTGCTTGAGTGCTTTAATGTCAAAGCCATTTCCTTCCGACATTTTGCAGCCGCCTATTAAATTAATTGTGCAGATACATACGAACATACGAATAGGTGATTCGCAGCAATTTTGACTCCTATAACCATCTTCTTCCTAAAGCGTTCTTGCGCCTAATTATATGTATTATGTATTGACATTAACATTCTATATTGAAGTTCGAGCGTCAGGCAACTATCGACTAACGTCCGAGCTTGCAAAGCTATGCAGAGCGGCGATAAAGGAAGATCTGAAGGAGAGAAGGGCGGAAGTGTTGGCAGAAGCAGCAGAGGCAGGGTTGAGCATCCGCAATGCCCGCCGGAACTTCGCCAGCTTCAAGACCAAGATGACCACTCTCCGACGTCCTGACGGAACCGTCATCTCTTCCAGAAGGACCATGGAGAAAGTCATCCACGACTTCTACTCCGATCACTTCGATAGCCACGTCCACCTGCCCCTACGCCATCTTCTGCAGGATGGATACGTCATCCCCTCTGTTCTCCCTTCCGAGATCCGACACGCCATCTCGTCGGTGAAGAAACGTACAGCACCCGGTCCTGACAGAATCAGAGCTGAACACCTGAGAGAGACCTGGGCTATACGAAAGCAGGATGAACACGCGATCAGCGTCGCGCCGCGTGGAATCGAGAGGACGATGCTCGGAGTGACACGACTCACTCAAGTGAGAGAAGGCCTCCGGAGTTCCGAGCTTCGCCGACGTTCGAAGATCAGAGACGCTGTCGCATGGGCCAAGTCGTCGAAAATTAGGTGGGCCGGCCACGTAATGCGATTCGCAGACACCCGCTGGACGAGAGCCGTCACAGACTGGATTCCGCGGGATGTCAAAAGAACACCAGGACGCCCACCAACGCGTTGGTCGGACTTCTTCGTGAAAGCTCTGAACGACCGATATGACGCTCTTCGTGTCCCTCGAGCGAGGAGGAGCCATTGGACCACTCTGGCACGCGACAGGGACGAATGGAGACGCTGCTGGCGCCCGCTCGAGCAAGTCGATGATCAACGGGACGACAGGTGATACAGGTGATACAGGTGATTGAAGTTAGCAATCGTCATTTCACTTTCGCGATTTCAGCCATTCTGATTATTTTCGGCGACATTTATAGAACACTGCTCTACAGCAAACCCGGAGGCGCCCGCCGGCTATACAGAGTTCAGACCGAGTGGGATGTTGTACACATCCACTTATGCTGCATCCCACGAACAATTAGTTGCCCTCTAGTCCCTAATTCCTCGAGTGAAATCCTGCCCACCCACCGTCAAGATGGCTTGAACGAGTTGCACCTCAAGTTCAACTGCCTGAGAGAGGGATGATGGCAACAAATGGTTCAACTCGTTGAGGTACGTAGCGATATCTGTTCCTGCAGATCACTGTGTTATTTGCATTGCTTTCAGTCAGTCAGATATACAGTTTTCACCTCATATTAAACATTTCTCAAAGGAATATGAACACCTTTGAAATGAAACTGAACATTTAACAAACTAAAACGACTGTCTTGCACATTAAACCACATCCTTTTAGAAGCTTTATATATATATATATATATATATATATATATATATATATATATATATATATATGTATATGTATAATAACTTTTCTTCAAGGAAATTTATCATGGATTTCCTTGAAATTTCTTATTTCTCCCGCCTTAATTAGTAGATACAGTGTTTGAAATTTTGTGAGATTTTTATTTTTAAGAAAAATGGTGGGTTAGGGATTAATTCGAATTGTTTAAAAACTTTATAAAATAATTTTGTCTTTAATTCAGTTTCATTAAGCCTCAAATGAATGGTATAAAGGATGCAAGCTGTTCCGTCTGGCGCTAGAGTTTTGATTGCAACAAAGCACCAATGTAACATTTTTACATTATTTTATACAAAAAAAATCAACACCTGCAGAGTATTTGTTTTTACATTTTTGTGCGTATTTTGTGGTGCAATACCGTTTTCTATAAAAATTTAACAGTTTACCGTGTTTTTATATATTTCTTTATTTTTTTATTTTTTTATTTCTGGGCATTGTATTCAGTGTAAAACATTGTCTCATTAGCTATGTAGCGATACCTTCAACTGGTTTTAAATTGCTTGCCGTTCGTTTTTCTATTTTCTGTTTGTTTTTCTCTTTTTGGGAACTATATATACGCACAAAATAAATAAACACATAGTACGCTCACCAACTTAAAAAGCTTTTTAATAGTAATATCGCCTACCGATCCGTGAACAACCTCCCTAGACAATAGAAAGTCCGTGCTTATTTCAACATAGGCTAAATAATTTATAGTTTAAATGCTAAAGAATAAAGGTTACAAAAATCAATCCACTCGTAGGATGCGCCACGCGTTCTACTTCTACGTGAAGCAGCTTGATGGCGTAACTGCCTGTACCATGGCTCGTGGTGGCTCCCAATGGGCAAGTGATTACTTCAAGCTTCACAAAGCACGTCTGGTAACGACCCGCACTTCCAGGAGAAATGCGTACCACGCCCCTGTATGTCAAATACAGGGTGTCCAAAATAACGTAATCATCATTCATCATTTCCAATAGCGTTTGTCCCGCTTGGTGGCGGAGTCGGCTCTTCTGGCTTGGTGACGCCATTTCTTCCGATCAAGCGCTTGGTCGGGATGGTCACCAGCTACCTTCACGTCCAAATGCAACGTATCTAGCCAACTTGCTTCGGGCGTCCTCTGGGCCGTTTTCCAGGGACTTCAAGATTCAGGCCAATCTTAAAGACGATGTCGTCGTTAGGGAGAAGGACGTGGCGGTACCATCGTAGACGGGCTTCGCCCAATTTGTCGGCTACCGGGGCGACACCGAACCTTTGTCGTATGGTTTCATTGCAAACACGGTCCAATCGCGTTACTCCAGCCGTCCACCTTAGCATTTTCGTCTCCATTACACTGAGGCGGCTTTCAATTTCCTTCGTCACAGGCCAGCACTCAGCACCGTACTCGCTACTGGGCGGACGATTGCTCTATACACCTTTGACTTGAGGTACTCAGGAATTGTCTTGTCGCAAAGCACCCCAGTCAACGAATGCCATTTGGACCAGGCTGCACTCACACGTGCCTTCACCTCCAACTTTATACTGCCATCGGACGTGACCGTTGATCCGAGATACTTGAAAGATGTGACTCGTAAGAGCTCAGTACCATTGATCTTAATGGATTCATGCTCATTCACATCCGTCGTCAAGTATTCCGTCTTTTTGACGTTTAGCTTGAGTCCGAACACTGCCAAGCGATCGCACCACGCCTGTGCCTGTTGCTCGAGCTCTGCTTTGTCTTCGCATGCAAGCATGACGTCACCCGTATACAGCGGCATCCAAGGAGCTGCCCTTTGGAGACCGCGTGTAATTGCATCCATGACGACCATGAAGAGCATTGGGGAGAGCGCAGACCCTGGTGGATCCGACAGAGGTTGGAATCTCCATCGAGGTGCCCGCTGGTGCTGGCACTCAGCTTATTCGGCACGAGTAGAGGATCCGCACCCACTCAATAAATTCTTCAGGGACGCTGTATCGTCGCAGCGCGTACCATATAACATCTCGCGGAACGCGGTCGAAGGTCTTCTCCAAGTCCAGCAAGGCAAAATGCTTGGAAATCTGGACGACATCCCCGGACGACATACGTCCGTCGACAATTCGCCCAAAGATTTTCATGGTGTGCGAAAGTAGGCGAATCGGACGGTAGCTAGTGCTGCCCTTCTTCTTCCAAAATCGGAATTGTCGTGCTTTACGGCCAACTCTCAGGCAGTTTCTTCTCAGCAACAACCTGATTGAAGAACTCTGTCATCCTGCCAGCAAGGCGCCAGCCCTTCGACTTCCACAGGTCGGCAGGCAGTCATTGGGACCAGTGGCTTTGCCTGACTTCATCTTCCTCAGGGCTGCACCAGTTTCGCTCACTGTCATCTTCCGAACGGAACCGTATACAGGTGGTTCAAAAGGAGCAGCAGTATATTCTTTATTCTACATTCGAGGTTTCCTCGAAGTATTCGCGCCATAGCTTCACAGCTCTCCTACGATTCATGAGAAGATGACCGTTCTCGTCGTTAATGCCAAAGAACTTATCGATGTCTTCTGCTTGGCGACAGTGAGCTTTGGCGAGTTGGTAATGATAACGCTCACCATCGCGCGCCTCCAGTTTTTCGCTTAATCAGAGTAGTGTGCGGCTTTAGCAGCAGCCACTGCCCTCTTTGCCGCTTTTTTCGCTTCTCGATAATTCCGCCAATTATGGACTGTTTTATCACCGACAAATACGTGATAGAGCCGTTTCTTTTACCGGACTTTTTCACTGACATCGTCAGTCCACAGCCATGACTGCTTGTCGACCCAACGCCGCCCATGCTTCGTTGTACCGAGTTCGAGGCGCGCAGCTCCAGCCCAGCATTCTTCTAGGTTTCGCCGACAGTTGTTACCGTCGGCAACCGAATGCGAGAAGTAACAGTTGCCTCCTTCTCTTTCAGTCGCCATCATTTGATTCTAGCCGTCCCGCACCGCTCAGCACGTTTACACTTCGGAAGTGCGATCTTCAGCGAGCAGATCAGTGGGCGGTGCCGCGTAGAAACCGTCTCATACGGCACGGTCTTCGCGTCTGTGACAAGGCTTTGGTCGCGACGCCTAACAAGGACATAGTCAATCTGCATTTCGGCATTCCCGCTATAAAACGAGATGAGGTGGGAGTCACGCTTTCGAAATTTGGTGTTCAAGATGGTGAAGTCGTGTGAGTCTGCATACTCAAGTATACGCTCGCCATCGGCGTTGCGCGACCCATAGCCAAAACAACCATGACAGCAGTAGCCGTCTTTCGTTGCTCCGACATGACCATTAAGGTCACCTGCCACAACAATCATATCTTCTAACAGCACTTCCGCTGTCCTCTCATCAAGCAGGGACCAGAACTCGTCCTTGGTTTGCTCTGAACAGCCTGTCTGCGGAGCATACGCAGAAAAGAAATGGCATCGTCGCTCTTCTACTTCGTCAATAATCTTCATCAAGCGGTCATCGAAACGTTCTACGCTTGCAATCGCGTCACGGTAGTGCTCGGAGACGGTCATACCGACACCACTAGTGGTCCTGAGACTGCCACAGAGAACGGCCTTAAAGCCTTGGCTTATGCCTCTTGACTTGCTAAAGGACCACTTTGTCTCTTGCACCGCACAGAAGTCAACCTTTCTTCACTCCAGTGGCTCTGCCAACTGCACACCTCCAACGTTGCTACGCGGGTCTTGCCTACGTTACAGGACATTCGAACTAGCTCAGTTGCCCTTCGATGCCGTGCTCACATCAGTGGTGTGACACAAAATGTTCCTAGGCAGGCCTGTCGCTAGAGCCTGTCGCCTGAATTCGATTGTTAATGGCTGGTTCGGCTCGCAAGAGCAAGCAGTTTCCAGTGGCACCACGTGGAGGAACGGACATCACCACCGTGCTCCAAAATAACGTGATGAAGACTTCTAAATTATAACTATAAAATAACTGAAAAATTAGCAAAACAATACATAAATAACAACAACATAGACACTAGGCAACACTATATTCGACGCTATTCGACACGCACAACACTATATTGTATTCGGTTCGAAGTGCCCCCCCCTCCTTGGCCCAAATACAGAAGTCAAAAGGCTTGGAAAATTTATTTGGCGAAGGGCCGCAGGAGATAGTCGTTCCCACTCCCTAAGCAACGCAGAGATCCCTTCTGGGCCTCAAAGCTGAAGTGGAGCTTGGTAGGGAACCTGCTCTTCAAAATGGACTAATCAGCCGGATTCAGAATCGGTGGTGCGGTGGCCAGCAGACCTGATGAAATCGGGGAAAATTGGGCTTGCGTACTTTTTGCTCTGTGTGCAGGGATTGAGTCTTGTTGAAATGTCCACTGCGCTATGCTAAAGTGCTGCTGTGACAATAAAAGTGCCACCGCCTCAACGGTGTTCCGCCGGTACACATCGTGATTAATTTTTACTCCTTCATCCACAAAAACCAGGGACTCTTTCCGTTGGTGTAAATTCTTCCCAAACCATGACCACCTGCAGACTTTGATGATGTCCAGCGATGGCAGAGGAGGCTAGATCCTCTCCAAATCGGATATTGTCGTTTTGGCGGTTGTGAGTCTACTCCACGGTGAACAGCTCGTACGTGAAAAGTGTTCGCTCCCACCCACCACCTGCCGCCCGCAGGGTCGGCAACAATGGAGCCGTTCGCGTTTATTCTTATCCATCAAGAGCTAGAACTGTATCGCTTGAGACCTGTTTTCCCATGACTATTCAATGCACTGATGTGAGACTGACACCGATATCAAGGGAGAGTTCTCTCAGGAGACCCTTGGATTTGGGATTTTTCGCTTTTCGATGACTTTCCGGGTCTGCGGCGTATTGACAGTGCGGTTTCTTCCTTGTCCTTAACGATCACCTTCATGGCCGAGTCCCTTGCCTCGACGAGTTTTTGTGGAGACTGTCGACCGAGCAGATTGATGATATCGCATCCTTGCTTTCCTTGATGATGAAGCTCCAAAATCGCAGTGCGATGATTTGACATCTTGAGGAAAACTGTAACCGGAGCAAAATAGAGCTTAAAAAATTACAACAAGGACAGAAAGATACGTACGCACAAAAAATGGCTTTATTTCCGCCATATTGCAGATCGATACATTCGCCCGGGAGAGCGTCAAACCTTCGTCACGTTATTTTGGAACACCCTGTAGTTAACGAAGGATAAACTTCCAAAGATGGAAGAAAAGGGAGAATACTCTAGAAAGTATACCTTTCGAGCCAGCACAAATTGAGCATCAAGGTCTTCTTCGTGTACTTATGCAGGATATACCATAAATATTGATTTAAAGGACGAATTCTAGAACAGAGAGATGAGGCACCAATTATCGCATGCAAATCGAGCGCAGAATAATGGCTCCACCCAGGCGAAGCGAGAGTTCTACCTCTGATGTCGGTGAATCGGAAGGACGAATTACTGACTTGTCCATCGGTTTTTCAGCGCAGGTCCATAGATCAAATCTACCTACATACTTCATCTACGACATCCCATAATAGTATTAGGGGGGGTGGGGCAAAAGTAATGGGATAAATTGAAAAAATCTTTTTCTCTTTATAACTCATTTATAACTAAGGAATGTATTTGCCATTAAGGACAATGACCTTGCTGCCATCTCTCAGCCAACTTCCTGATCCCATCCTTCCAGAACTGCTTGGGACTGGTGTTGATCAACTGCTCGATATGGTTGTCAAGTACTGCTTGGGTTCTTGTGTCCCTTCCGACCAGGAAGTCCTGTAGGCTCAAAAAGTAGTGGTAGTCGCATAGAGAGATGTCCGGCGAATACGGTGGATGAGGCATGTGAACGTAGCCCAGCTAGCCAAGCTTATCCGTGGTTACTTGTTCCCAACGGGGTGCGGCGTTGTCGAAGAGGAGAATCTTCTTGAAGCGCTGCAAATGAATAAGAGCGAGTCGCCGGCCCATCTCTTCAATTTCGTTCACCATGGCCTTAGAGTTTATCGTAGTGCTCTTGGGAAACAGCTTCCGTTAAACCGATCCATGGGCGCAGACCCAAAAGCTCCAAAGATGCTTCTCGCCGTGAACATCTCGCCGAACGAAGGTCGGTAGCCGATCATCAGGCCTCACCCAGACTCGCTGCTTGGCAGGGTTAAGGTAGAAGACGTGCTTCTCATCTTGCGTGAATATTGAGCCCAGGCTGCTCGGAGTTGGGAATTGGGCGAGATTTGCGCGACGCAGGTCGACTCGTCAGACCAGGGTTTCGGCATGAGACAGACTGTGGCTTTTGGCATGCTTCTGGAAAGGGCGGAAGTGGTAACTTCTCAGATGGGATTCATTAAGTAGCATACAAACATACGAATACGATAAGCACGAAACCGGATCCCAGCCACGAGATATGTGGACACGGCATGGGGTGTTTCATTACTTTCGCCCCCCCCCCCCCCCTCCCCCTAATAGAATGAATGACACATCCCTAATGGAGGTTGACTAAGATTGTCCGATACCGTTAGCCTGCCCTTACAGTTCTAACGGGAATCCTAAAGCACGGCAGCAAAGAAAAGAGTTAAAGTTTAAATAGCAAAGACGAAAGAGTACAGTTCTCAGGGAGCACCACGTACACTACACATACAGCCTCTGCAGTGTCTTGCTAGCCACCTCGACCTCGACTAGCCACGATCCAGTGTGCGTTGCTCCTCTAAAACATGAATGACAACAATTCACCGATCACGTAGAGACAAGACTTGCTAAGCCGCAAACAGAAATAAAATTAGAACCGAGTACTATTTATTATTACATTTGCAAAATGCGGACATTTATAAAGAATTATAGTAGGAGGACGTAGCGAGAAGCTGTGCTTTCTGTGAGACGCTGGGCGATCACTGGCGAACTTATAACCTTGGACGTGGATCACATAGTATATTGAGAGGGCAGCCCGTCAGGATACAAATGAGGATCAAGTGTCGAGCGCCGGGATTCAGAAGACGCGCCGAAGACGTGGTTCAACGTACGTATATGGAGAAACCATACTATAATGGGGCTACTATATGTATTCCCACGGTATCGCCCAACGTGTGTCGGATTTTAGAGGACGTGCCACAGACGTTGTGTCAGTGCCAAAGTCACAGATGTGTAATACGTTGTGGCAACGCCTCGACATGTGCGCCGAGGCTCAGAAAATATGCCACAGACGGTATGCAACATGCATCCCTATTCAGAAGACGTGACACAGATCAGACTTCGTGTAGAATGCGCCTCCTTTTTAGAAGGATTTTCAAAGTCTCAGTGCAACAAGCGTACGACTCACTCATTTTCTTCGTTTGTAGGGAGTAGTACAGGAATTGGACGAGCACTGTTGCCGTTGGACAGCAAACGGCATCGACCGGTCGAGCAATAATGGTTCATTTTATTTGTGTCTCTGCAGATGAACCCCTTCGGAATGGGACTCTCACGATCTGCTTCTTTTCACTTTGAGAACGAGTACTTCGGAGAATAAATAGCGAATATGCGATAGAAGGTGGATAGGCATCCTATGGACAGTTTTGAAGATTCTGCTCTACGCTACGCCTTTTCCCGCTATACTTTTCCATGTAGTAAAACCATTTTTTATGTAATGAAAGCAAAGAGGCCTCGTGATGAAAAAATGACGCTCGCGGGTGTTCTGTGCTCATGCGTTGTGGACGTTTGGCGGCTACTGAGCCGCTTACGTTTGGGATAGTAAAATCACGAAGCTATCATAGAAAAAAACAGATATCAATCCCAGTAATTGTAATTTTCGTAGTATAACAATAGATATATTTCGATATGGTAAATTACTAAGCAATATAATTAGACGGACAATTTTTCGTTTAAGTTGTCTTGACTCCCACATGGTAGTACATATATTTCAAAAAGACTAAAACGGTCAATAATTTGTACAGATACACTTCAAATCGCTCGAACTTTGAATTGCACAGTATATAGATTTTGAAGACATTAGTAATGTGATCTTATACGCATTCTCATTGAACTAGTATACGACAAGATCTTATTTATGAAGCAATATTCTAATGCCTGCTTACAAAAAAGATGCTTATAAGTGCAGTAAAGATATTACATCAATAGGTTCTGGAAAATTCGTGAAAGGAAACTTGAAAATGGAGCTGTCTATTGGATATTCTTTACGTTGCGGTCTCATTATGATCAAGGACAAAATCCTGCTTTCGTACCATCTTTTTGATCTCTCCACAGCATAAACCTGTAGTTAGTTCACAAAATTCCTTCCCTACTGATGAGCCTGAGGAGTGTGTTAGACTCTATATCAATGCAATAGCTGTCTAGGTTCATAGGTGACCAGGCTTAATACCATCCTTTCTTTTATTCTAGAACATTTAGAGTTGGTCTACGTTCAACGGAAGACACCAAAGACTGTCGTCTGCGAATGCACGCTATAAGGAATTAGAATCCTTGAAGAGGATAGTAGAAAATTATTAGTAGAGAAAACGGAACTATGCTCCAATACGTACTGAAGACTAGCAAGCAGGCAAGGAAGCTCTTTGGCATTGTCACGACTAGCCAGCCACTAACACTGTCATCGCTGTGCGAACGCTAAAAACACCCGAGAACATCGCCGGCGGGCTTCTCCACTCAACGCTGGAAAAACTCGCCGACACTAGGCAATCCACGGCTTAGGAGAGTAGGCGGCGCAAACTTCATTAAGATCAGGAGTGCATGCGACGGGAACCATGTATGTGTGTTTACAGTTGTTAAGCGAAAATCGAGAGCATTAAAGCGAAGTGCACGCACTGAGGGTGCGACAGCTTTTAAGATCCTTCTTCTGTTAGCAGCGAACAGCATATCGCCACCCTCGCTTAAAGGGTCACAATGATGCGCGCAGCAGCAGATCACGTTACGATTGCCCGGGTGACGTAAGCTCTGGAACTGACCTATATAGACCAACCTCTTTGCGGTGGTATGGATGGACCATCGATCCATTGCGGTTGGTTGTTTCGGAGTGCTTCGAGGTTGGTGCTCCTTCGTGTTCACCGGGAGTTAGTTGCCATCTGCTCTGTTTTTTGTTGAATGGTTGTCTTCATCACGCAGTGGCATCAGACGTGCAGGACTACCATCGCTCGTGGCGGGAGAAAGACGCCAACGTCAAGCAACGAAAGGAGTGACGCTGCCGGGTCACCGCTTTCTCGACGCCACACTCCAGAGTAAGAGTTGATGGTCACATTGATAACAATGTGCAGCATTTATCTGCGCCAAGCAGATGGTGGTACGCATTAATACTCATCATTCCTGCTGCGTAACTTTAAATTTCGCATGGATTTTTGGCAGTGTCCTTATAGGCTGTAACGCTAAGACTTTTCAGCTGTTGTAAACAGCAAACGCTTTGGCACTACTTGAGAAAGGTTAATAGAACAGAGACGATACCGCTTTACTAGTATACACTATATGTGCGCGTTGTGTTACAGGACACCCGTACTTGACAGGCGGTGCTCAGCCTAGCCTCGTAGACCTCTGTAGCTCGTGTAGCACCACCAGTGCCTTGTTAGTATATAAATAGGTGCTTAAGAGCATTAACATGGAACGACGGAAGAAGCTGAAGAATTCTAGCGAATGAAGGTGCAACACCGTCTGGCGTTAAACTTCAGTGCTAAACCTTACACGAATAACTCGAAGACAGAATGAGAACATGAAAACATGAGCATGTTCCTATCCTCGTTCATAGAGATGCTGAATGTAGCGGTATTAACCCAGATTAGCCTGCTAGAGTATCAGTGTACCCATACAATCAATATAAAAAATCAAGTTAAACAAAATTTGCTTTGCTCAATTAGTTTGTGAAATAAATGACTTCTATGTAGAAAGAACCCTTTGTTTTTTCTAAGATCCAGTTCCACACATTTGTAAGAAATTCTAAAATGTTTTGTTGATGAGAGCAAGACACTGTTGTATGACAGAGCCAATAAAACGTGTCGGAAGGTGAAGAAGGTGCCTGTTCAAAAGTTGAGAGCGTTTGCAGTAGCGGTGTCTAGACCCGCGTTTTAAAAAACTGAAACTCCTACAACTTTGCAGATTGTTGCCGAACGAGCTTATTAGAAGCCCAAACTTTTGCACTCCACAACGAGGAGTCTGAGCCTGTACCGAAATATTAAAAACAAAGAGGAAGTGGAGCTAAGCAGTAAATCAAGCCGATGTTAGTTACTAGTTACGTATTACGAAGCAGTTGATGTACTTCATACAGCAAAGGACAAAGGATAAAGGGCGATGTTGGACATTCACTTTTTAGGGTGCGCCACGCATACTGCTTCTACGGGATATCGTTGAGGCGACTTGGGTGCGCGTTGGGCTGTACAGGGTTTTTCGGAAGCCAAACAATAGCGAAGTCAGCTTCTCATTCCAGAAAAGCCTGGTACCAAATCACTTCACCCCCGGAGGAATGGAAAGCTCATTCCAGAAAAGCCTGGTACCAAATCACTCCACCACCGGAGGAATGGAAAGCCCGTGCGTGAAAACCGAACCAGGAATTTGAATTCCGGTGCACGCAACAACCGGTGCCTCCCACTATAAACCACCACACGGTCGCACCTTTCATCTATTTCATTGCGATAAAAACTTATGTGCTTATGAACCCTTAGAAACGTGGGCGCTTAGGCTTACCTAATAATGAGAGCTTCCAAACTTTCGGTGAGCTTTTGCGATTCAGTTTTCACAGGATTTAGGATCCCGTTGGGGAGTCCAAAACCATAGTTAATTTTTCGCTACGCTTTTCTGTGGTGGAAAAAAAGGCGTGTGAAGACTTGAGCGCGAAGATCATTACACCCTGATGCCACCCTACCGAATGTGGTTAGTTGGCCCAGTGAATAGCGATGTCGCCTCCTAGTGGGTTTTGTGGTTCGGTCCCTGGCGTTGCCAAAGTCTTTGGGTCGATAATAAATACTATGGGCAGGGCGTGATGAACTTCACGCTCACGTTTTCACACGTCTTCTTCGTTCACAGAAGAGCATTCCGAAAAACGTAATTATGGTTTTGGATTCCCCACACGGGCCGCTACTTTCTGTAAAAATTCTGTTGCAAAAGCTCTCCCCAAGTTTGGAGGCTCTCCCTGTGAGAAGCAAAATTCTTCTATAAAAATAGCGAGCAGGTGTGGGACAATTCCTCAGTGATTGAAGGCCATTACTAAGGGCAAGTCACTGCTTAAGGTTAAAAACTAATGATAAAGGACAGGATTACTGAATCCCTTCTAAGATGCGCCACGCATTTTACATTATGGAACGTTGGAGGAACTTTTGAATGCATATTTGGCCATATAATGACTTGCGGTGATCAGCCGATGCACAAGTCAGCCCTTTATCCTTCTCAGATAGGTCTCATACCAACTCACCGACCCCAAAGGAATGGAAAGAATGGAAAGCATGATTGGACTGGGCGGGAAATCCGAACCAAGAACCTGATATAGCGTGCACGCGACAGCTCGCACCAGCTCCAACTGCGCTACACGCGCCAAAGTTACTGTTTAATGCAATTTAAAATTTCTTATGGTTAGCTGCTTCTTCCTGCGCTTTACGGTGCAACTATTGGTAGCACTATTGATATATTTCCAGCTTCACATTGTTCGTTTGTTGCACTTATTTTACACGTAACCAGTTTTTATTAACAAAAAATACGGTCAAAACCGCAGTCCCATTCTCAACTACCACGATCATCGTCATAAGAATACTGGAACTTGAGCTCTGCTCTGAGGTAGTTAAAAATTGGAGCTATTTGAAGGAGCTGAGGTACTCGTGATGTAGTGACTATAACAAGTATATCTCTTGACAGAATTCACAGCGAAAGTTTGCTTCATGCATAATCGCACGCCTATCTTTCCTGGTTGCCAGAGATTTCGCTCTGATCTGCACTTTTGCTAGCAAAAAAATTTTCATCCATCACTGGTGCACAGAAACAAAAAAGAATAAGTGTGAGTATAAACCATTCCTTTTAGAGTGCTCATGTCGCGCCTCCAAGTGATATAGGAGAAGCATTTTGAAGAGTTTTGGGCCAAGCTATGGCTGGTGACGCACCCGATGGCCGTGACCACGTTTCATCCCCTTGAGACAAGGCTGCCATCTAAATTTAATCGGGCTCGGAGGCGAAGCTTCCGGCATCAGTAGACTAAACTTGTCACATACACAACTGTCAACTTGTCATAAGACACAGATGCTGTCCCTTTTGTAACATTGACGCGAATTATTTCGGCCAATTGCGTGTATGAGCAAAAGAATTCATCTCTAGCACTTGTCTTGTGGGATGTGCGAAAAGTATCCGGACACTAGATGCTTTGTTTAATTTTGCAAGATTTGTTCTGCTCAATCTGTAGTATTGTCACAATTATCGGTGATTTTGTGGTCACATCAAGTTACTGAATAGGCTGAATACACACTTAAACTATCTTGAACTGACATGGAGAGCTCATCGAGATGGTAGAAGATTTCTGATACCTGACCAGGGAAGGGTCTCAGGCGTAGGTCTGAACGGGGGAAATTTGTAGTACTGCGAGAATCCACTCATATAGTAGAAAAGCATGTGGGCGAGGTGAGTGGTGAGTTGGGGACAAACTGGTCAGTGGACGAAGCGCGGACAGGCTCAAGTGCAAGAAGTGTGTAGGAATCCCCTTCATCCGAAGATGCTTCAAAACACTTAAAAAAGCTCTATCGAAAAGTAGTCAGAGCACAACCTCTCGCAGCTAAATGATCACAAGGAACCACAACGATCAGGGGAGGAGGTTATTAGGATAGATCCCGTCGAGGCTTACCCTATTGGAGAAGAATCTACTGCGGTTCTAAAGCACAGTAGTAGAACGGAAGAAGAAATATGCATTTATGCAACCTATATGGGAAACTCAAAAAAAGAATAAAAAAATACAAAAAATGCCAAGCTGGAATATGTATAGAATGTGGCATGGCACATCGACTGTTAACACTTACCATATCGCGATTTCATGAAAAGAGATGCTTGGATTTAGAAGAAACAGTTGACGAAAGCAAAAATAGCCGATAACTAACAAGACGCGCGAAGCCCACCTGCGATACCAGGACCACGTTCTGCGCGAAAAGGAAGAGAGCGTCCGTAAGATAGGCCTTAACTTCGAGTTAATTGGAAGCGGCCTAGAGGATGCCTGAAGCACCGTTGAGCTGATACGTTACACAAGCACATTAAAGTAACTGGTGTCTACCCTGTCCTACTACTGGTGTCCACGGGATCGGAAAATCGACGACATGGCACCAAAAGAGAAGAAGCTGCCTTTTAGCGGGACTAACGCTGACGAAGGAGAAGAAGAATTAACGAAAACAGAAACAGATTCAAATTGATAATCCCCAAAGAGTCAAACTTTCTCGTCTATCCATTCCGGAAGGAACCAAAGCGTATTGGAGATCCTGCAGAGTTCAATCGATGTCCAAGGAAAGGTGCAATACTTCATTATTAGGAAAGACGACACTGGAATGAAATTTGAAAAAAAAACAGGCGCTGAAGGATACACAAGACTGGAGGAAAACAAGGACTCGTAGACAAAAAACGTAGAGATGAACGGAACAAGGCGAGGCACATATGATGAACTCTTCATTTCGAACCAGCATCCACGGTACTAAAGATGAGAAATTAAACGCGTTCCACCAAGTAGTGAAACCTCAGTAACCCTTACAGAACTTGAGCTCACTAACCAAATAGACGCTCATTGGTCACCACCTAAATGCCCGCTATATATATTGGCTGCAAGCACACCAACAACCCTTTCAAAACCCTTTTTTTTTGAAAGATATAAAATATCGTTGTGTACGTCTGTCATGTAGAACATCCGATTTCTTGAAAGGGTCCTAACGACGCGTTGCTAGGACCCTTTCAAGAAAGCACTGAAACCTATGACGTCTCTCCGCTGAGCCCCTCAATGATCATCGCGGCGACAAGTGATGTAGAGAATGATGTACATTGTTCTAGGACAAGCACCAGATGAAGTCCGTGAAGCAGTCATAGAGGTAGAATCTCCGAACGCTCATTAAATTCTGCGACGGGGCTTGGAAATGTGAAAGGTTTGCGGGCAGATGAAAAGGACTGACCTTTTTCTAGCAGTCGTCTTCGCCACACTAGGATTGCACACGACCGCAATAACGCTTGCTTTTTTCTCCTTTTTTAGTGCCTTAAATCCTCTGCTAGAGCAGCATTACCGAAAATGAATAAGTTTTTCCTATTTATCCCCCTTTCTTCAGCGGATTTCCAGCTAGCACATTAATTAGCTACGCTCTCGCAGCAGAAGCAAACAAGCCCTTACAAAGCTACTTCAATGAATTCACATTCTAAGAATGCTTCGAAAAATCGCTTGTAACTAATTAACTCGAACGGACTATTCAAATCTCGACAGCACCAAAGAAGGCATGAATTCTAGAAAAGTGCTGTTCATTCTCATCTAACCGATAGGAGAGCAAACACAGGACTGAGGTATGTTGTTAGGGAAAACAGCAATTTGAACCGCGACCCCGTAGCGGTGGTGAATAATTAACGACGGAGTCGGCTAAGTGAGATCTTGCGGGTTTCTCTGCTCTTAATGCTCCGGAATCGTGGCTTTTTCAGAAATCTTGCCTTCGGCTCGCACTGTGCCGCGGTTTTGGGTAGAAAAAAGTCGTGCTTGAAGGGCTTCAAGGCTGAGGAGCGAAAGCCGCCGCGACAAAAGCGTTAACAGAGCCCTGTGTTTACCGGCAAACTCTCTGCAAATCTCACTCACATAGCAGGTCTATAGTTCCGTATACTAGCGGAATAAGATAAGCAGGTGTAAGTGTTCGGACTGGCAAGCAGATTTCTAACGCAAATGCCGTTGATGCTGCTTATAATAGGAGAGAAATAAACACTTCGGCGCCAGCCTAGAAAGTGAAGTCCACCCTCATTTTCGTCCGTGTACTGTGCTTTACTCATCTATTTTTAGCGTGTTACATGGCTCAAATCCATGCGAAGAACTATGCAATGAGAAGCTTTTATATAAACAAAGACTATAACAAGTCCAGATAAGATGGGCTAACGTTATAGGCTAAAATAGGATAATTAGAGAGCAGAGCAAAACAATAAGAAACATCCCGAAATAGCTGTATACCAAAAGGAAGAGCAAAGCAAGAGGAGCTGGACCAGCGCCATGCAATCCGGGTAGCTTTGTCCAAAATCTTATACAACGATGACCGCGATCGCATTCACCTTTTAGCCGTTAATCTGATCCTACCTTTACCAAGGTGAAGATGTTGCAATAAGAGAAGTACAGGGTAAACTCCAATATAATGGTCATTAGGCTAGCACCTTATTTTCATTACGGCCACATAGCCTGCTTTTATGGAAGCAAAGGATAGCGAATTCCTAGAAGCTTTATAGCCCTCGGTTCAAAAACTGGACCTAGAAGTTAGATGCTGTGAACTTTAGCATTGCCTAAAACGCTTTAATTAAATACAAAAAAGAGAAATGCGTAAAAGCAGATGAGAATACGAGGTTTTTCGTTGAATTCAATTTCTTCGCGGCGTTAGTTACGTTTACACCCCTTATTCTGGCTCCTAACTTCAAACTCCCATCCATTCATTTCAAACGTTCAAATTTGTCACCAGAAAAAGGCACTTTCGAAACTTTACGATGCGGTAGATTTCACCACACAAAGGCTATTATCCCTCCTGCTTCCCCAGACAAGAACGGAGGAGCCGGAGGGATAATAGCGTAAAATACTGCGAGTTCTTATCAACAACACCCAGGCTGCAGTACGGGTCACACCTGATTTCTCAGCTTCCTTCAACAGATTTTTATTTCTGAATAAGGGGTCCGTCTTCAACTGACGTTTGCTCTTGATCTTAAGTAGATCGCTATTGCGCTGTGGGCGTTGTGAAAAAATAGGCGCGTGCTAGTGCAATCGGATAAGGTGTCGGCTGTCGTGCGTACCCGATTCGAAATTACAGGTTCGGATTTCCCGTCCAAGCCAATGAGGCTTTCCATTCTTGCAAGGTTGATGAATTAGTACCAGTCTTGTCTGCGAAGATTAAAGTGCTCACATGTTCACCGGCTGGTCACCGCAATTTTGGCAAAATTGTATAGGCTTAATACGCACTCAATTAGCCCCATATCATCCCATAGAAGTAGAATGCGTGGCGCATTCCTCAAACTGATTGACTGACGCCGACCTTTATCCATGCAAAGAAAGTACTATACGAAAGATCGGAACGCAATCGAGTGTGAGGGTTCAAAGAAATAGAGGAAAACAGAATAAGAAGTAGAAGAAGGAAATTGAGCTATCCTAAAAGTGATAACTCACCTGAATTTGGAGCACGTCTTCTTGACGTATAAAATAAATGAATAAATAACTTCCTGATATTGAGTGAAAAGAGAGTGTAAATAATTTGGAAGACCGTACAACTTATCATTTAGACAAGTGGTTTAAAAATGAGCGCTCACAACAAAGGTTCACACAAAATTGAATTGTAGGGCATTAAAAGCTCCCATAAAGATTCCACAATTTGGTCTCGTCAGTGGGGATAAATGACTGGTGGCGATGTCCGTTCCTCCACGTGGTGCCACTGGAAACTACTCGCTCTGCGAGTTAAGCCGAACACGGACACTCGATTGCAGGCGACAGGCCCTTGTGACAGGCCGGCCTACGAAGACCCATGTCACATCACATGGTGTATGACAGCTCAAGTGTTTCGAGATAGTGCTACGGCGTCCGCGGGAGCCGACGCGCACTCGCAGAGCCCGGCGAGTGTGAGAAGTATGCGAGGGTCCCTGATGCGAGGACGGCATCGGGGGGCAACTGAGCTAGTCCGAAAGTCCCGTAACGTAAGCAGGACCCGCGTGGCTACGCTGAATGTGGGTACGTGGACGGGCCGCTCGTGCGAGTTGGTTGAAGCACTGGAGCGTAGAAGAGTTGATTTCTGTGCGGTGCAGGAGACGAGGTGGTCCTGCCGCAAGTCAAGGGATATAGGACGTGGCTTTAAGGCCGTTCTATGTGGAAGTCCCAGGACCACCAGTGGTGTCGGAATAATCGTCTCCGAACGATTTCGTGACTCGATTGTAAGCGTCGAGCGCTTTGACGATCGATTGATGAAGATCGTTGTCGCCGCTAAGGAGCGACTCTATCACTTCTTCTCAGCGTATGCTCCGCAGACTGGCTGCTCGGATCAAGCCAAGGAAGAGTTTTGGAGCCTGCTTGGTGAGAAGACAGCAGTGGTACCGTCGAAAGATGTCGTCATAGTCGCTGGTGACCTTAGTGGGCACGTAGGTGCTACGAAAGACGGGTACAGCTGTCATGGTGGGTTCGGATACGGATCACGTAACGCCGATGGTGAGCGCATTCTTGAGTATGCGGAATCGCATAATCTCACCATTGTGAACACCGTTTTCCGAAAACGCGACTCCCACCTCATCTCATACTATAGTGGGAGCTCCAAGTCTCAGATAGACTTTGTCCTTGTGAGAGATCGCGACCGGAGTCTTGTCACAGACGCGAAGATCGTGCCGTATGAGACGGTCGCCCCACAGCATCGACCGCTGATCTGCACTTTGAAGATCGCCCCTCCGAGGCTGAAGCAGGTTGAGCGATGCGGTGCAGCTAGAATTAAGTGGTGGCGAATCAGGGAGAAGGAAGCAGCTGTGATTTCTCGCGTGCGGTTACCGACAGTCACGACTGTCGACGAAACTTGGAAGAAGGCGACCGACGCGATTCGTCAAGCTGCACAGTCAGAACTCGGCATTACGAAGCCTGGGCGACGGAAGGTCGACAAGCAGACATGGCTGTGGACAAACGACGTGAAAGCGAAGGTTCGAGAGAAGAAGTCGCTCTATCACGTGTTTCTCGGCGAAAAGACAGCCGATAACTGGCAGAAGTACCAAGAAGCGAAGAAAGCTGCAAAGAAGGCCGTGGCTGTTGCGAAAGCCACTCATTATGGAGATGTCAACGAGAAGTTCGAGTCGCGCGATGGTGAGCGGTATCTGTACCGACTTGCAAAGAATCGCCATCGCCAGACCGAGGACATCGAGAAGTTCTTCGGCATCAATGATGAGAACGGCCATCTTCTTACGGACCGCAAGAAGGCATTGAAGCGATGGCGCGATTACTTTGAGGAAGTCTCTACGGTAGAATTTCCTCATCCAGCCATCCCTTCAACGGCTCCAACCCACGGCCCCGTTCAGAAGATCACCGTGGAGGAGACTGAAGCGGCTTTGAAGAAGATGAGGCCAGGCAAAGCGACTGGGCCCGATGACGTGGCAGCTGATTCGTGGAAGTCCAAGTACTGGTACCCTGCTGAGTGGTTGGCGAAGTTCTTTAATCAGGTTGTGGCGGAGAAGAAAGTGCCTGAGTGTTGGCGCCAAAAAACGACGATCCCGATTTGGAAGAAGAAGGGCAGTCCTGCAGACTGCTCCAATTACCGTCCGATTCGTTTGCTTCCGCACAGCATGAAGATCTTTGAGCGAATTGTCGATGGACGAATTCGGGACATCGTCCAGCTGTCCAGCAATCAGTGCGGCTTCGTGGCTGGTTGTGGCACCGTTGATGCCATACACGCCACTCGCCTCCTGATAGAGAAGCATCGCGAGAAACAGAAGGCAGTGCATATCGCCTTCCTCGACTTGGAGAAGGCCTTTGACCGCGTACCGCGTGAAGTGATATGGTACGCCTTGCGACATCATGGAGTTCCCGAAGAGCTCATAGAGTGGGTGCGAATTCTCTACTCTTGTCCAAAGAGTCGAGTTCAAGCTGCAGCTGGAACCTCGATGGAGTTCCCCATCTCTGTCGGGGTGCACCAGGGTTCTGCGCTTTCCCCACTCCTCTTTGTTGTCGTCATGGATGCCATCACACGAGATCTTCAGAAGCCCGTCCCTTGGACGTTGCTTTATGCCGATGACGTGATGCTCGCTAGCGAAGATAAAAGAGAACTCGAGCGAGAGTTGCAAGCTTGGTGTGATCGCTTGGAGCGGTTTGGACTCAGATTGAACGTGAAGAAGACCGAATATCTAACGACGGACGTTACCGAGTCCACCTCCATCAAGGTTAACGGCATCGAGCTTCCACGCACTGCGGTCTTTAAATACCTGGGATCAGCAGTCGCGTCTGACGGCAAACTGATGGTCGAAGTGAATTCACGCGTGAGTGCAGCTTGGTCCAAGTGGCGCTCGTTGACTGGGGTGCTCTGCGATAGGAAGATACCGGAGCGCTTTAAGTCAAAGATCTACAGGGCAGTCATCCGGCCAGTAGCGATGTACGGCGCTGAGTGTTGGCCTGCGACCAAGGAAGTTGAAACGCGCCTCAGCGTCATGGAGACGAAGATGCTGCGCTGGACGGCTGGAGTCACGCGCATGGACCGCATCCGAAACGAAGCTATTCGGCAGAAGTTCGGTGTCGCGCCGATAGCGGACAAGATGCGCGAAGCTCGCTTACGATGGTACGGCCACGTTCTGCGTGGAGAAGAAGACAGCGTCCGCAAGATAGGCCTTAACTTCGAGGTAACAGGAAAGCGGCCTAGAGGGCGCCCGAAGCAGCGCTGGGCTGATACGTTACATACGGACTTGAAAGCGGCTGGTGTCCACCCTGATCTAGCGCTGGATCGGGAAAGGTGGCGTCATGACACCAGAATAGCGGACCCCGCTACGAAGCGGGACAGACGCTGAAGAAGAAGTGAAGTGAAAAATGGGATAAATGACTGAAATGTCGAATAATTTGAGTAAATGGCGCGAAAATTGGCAAGTAATGAATTTTCCAACCAAAACCGATTCACTAGAGGGATTTGCTTAAGCAAACACCTGGGGCCGAATTCATCAACGACTTACAGCAATTTAACAGAGAAGGTACAGCCGAAATCCCCAATAGCGCCTCTTATCAAGCGATATGGTGAAGCATTTCAGCCGCGCTATCAGGGATTTCTGCTGCATTTTTTCGTTAAATTGCTCTAAGTTGTGATGAATCTGAACCCTTGAATGCAATTGTTACTCCATAACTTATAAAAGAATAAAGGATAAACCTTCCTGTAAAATATCACCTTATAGAATGATCCACATAATGTCCTTCTACAGGATATCGTTGAGAAAGAATGGATGCATATGTTTATGTTTATTATGTATGTCGCCAAAGGCCAGTGCGAGGTAGAACTAGATCAATACAAGCAAAAACAATGAACATCACAAAATAGAACGATTACGACAAGAACTGTTTATACTCGATCTCCGCGACCAGAGTTCGTTAAATGTACGTGAAATTTTGGATGTGTACCGCTTAAACTGAGAAACAGAGTAGGTTTTTGAAAGGTGCAACTGAATGATTAGGGTGTCCAGCAGGAAAAGTGGGATTCTGATCTCTATGACACCACACAACTGGAAAAAAATACATTCAAAATTGAGCAAATCAGCGTATTTTTACCAAAGCAGCTAAGAAAATGTTCCGGCCAGGATATAGTTCAAAGGGGCTCTGTGGCACACTAACAAAAAGACCCATAGGCCTACATAGCTAGCGTAGGAATCTTGATGAATAGCTGATGAATAGCTAACAGTAACTTTGCAAAATAATAACAATTATGCTGATTCGTGGAAATCGGTCAAACCTGCGGAGTTTAGGAGTTTGAAACCTGGTATCACGCGGAGGATATTGAAAGGAAGACTATTGTAGGCTTGAGTTTTTTGGTTTTTTGAACGTTTAGAACAACACGCCATGCTGCGTTCTCAAAACCACAGTAAAATAGCGGAGAATGCGTCTGATTAAACCGCTGGCAAAACTTTGTTCTTTTAGTATCGATATTAACATACAGTTCAAGATGCCACTTTAGAATGGCAATGCAGAGTTGACGGCGAGAATAGCTACTTCTCAAGCTCAAAATGGCAAACCTCCGCCCTCGTGGTCGAGCACCTCACTGAGAACACGCTTGAGGAAGTAAGCGCATGTTTTTCGCGGTATTGTGTTGTTGGTCGTCGAGCGTATTAGTGGAATTAATGCCTTAGACAATGTTTATTGTTTACCACTTCCCTCCGGGGTGCGTTGAGTATGGCGACGTGAGGCGGATTCGGATACAACGTGCGGTCTGATTATGCCACTTGTTGACAGCTTAGTAAGTCAGGCGGACATGCTACGAAAAGCTCTGCTGGAAATTATAGGAGAACTGCACAGTGGCGCGTGGGTAAGGCTGACTGGTTCCGCACCACCTAGGGGAGCTTGAAGTATTCTGAAGTATGGCCCCTGAAGCCGTTTATCCATCGATGAAGTTCTCCTGGCCAGAATAACAGAACTATCTCCTTTCATGTTCTCCAGGATAAGTATCAAAAATAGGAAAAAAGTCGAGTGGGTAACTGAAAAATAGCACACTGACTCGAAATTTTGCTCAAACCCGAGGGCTTTCTCTCCCACCTCTTCAATGAAGCACTCGATAATGAAGCTACTCATTTGTAAGGGCATGGGCCAAAAAATTCACCTTTGTGGTCGAAAACCGCACCGATATCATCCCAATAAAAAGACCCTTAGGAATTATAGCCATCAAATGCATTGATATGCAGGAGCCCGTAATCCCTCGACAAAAACGAAAGCCTCAAGGAGATTTAAAGGGCGTCGAAGAAGCAGTGAAGAAAACGAACAACAAACATAATGCGCAATCCGTTTGCTCTTGCAATCCTCGGCCTTTCATGTATAAAAACGTGGACTGAGGGACTCGTGACAAGTATGTATACTGCTGGAAGTGGAATGACTCATTCAGCAAGACCCAGGAACGGAACTGCGTAGATTGGAGCAAAAGACCCACAAGGCTCAAGCCTCTAAAGGTTGCTTGTTTGTGTTCCTTTTTTGCTCTCAAAAAATGGAGTGCAATATTGTATATGTGCATATACAGTGCGTTTCAAAAGTTTGTATCCACTCCAAAACATGCCCATATCTCGTTTCGCGTTTATTTCTGCAGGTCCGCACCAGCTCCTTTAGATTCCTTGCAGTCGAGCATAGGTAACCACTCGCTTTCAGGAATTTTTTTTTTGTCTCACACGAGAATCAGACTTTTTTGAAGAAAATTGGTTGAAAATTGGCGTTTCAAAAGTATGTATCCACTTGTGAAAAACAAACTTTTTACTAAATTCAAAAGTCGTACTTCTTATAACATCATGAATTGTATTGTTCAAGCTACTGACAGGTTCTTGATGGTTCTGTCTTCGTTGATGTCCCACGTAATCAAAAATACCTCCACGTCATTGAACTGACGGTTATTCGTGTAGACCCTTCGAACTACGGTCCACCACATGTTCTCCATTCCGTTGCTGTCCGGAGAACAGGCCGGCGAGTCCGTTACTTGAATGTTGTGAAGGTGGATCCAATCTTTGGGCAACCTGGACACATGGACTGCAGAGCTGCCCTGCTGCAGAACATGTCTCTGATGTGTTCTGCCTTTCAAGCAAGGCATAGGGCTAGACTCCACTACATCTTGGCACTCCAAACTATCCATGTGACACGACAGAAGCCTAGGCTTGAGCCTTCCGTTGCTGAAGAAGTCGACCACTGCCGCTAATGAACCGCTTCCAAACCGCCTCCAAGATTGCGACAACGGGGGCTTCTCGCAGGTCTCTCCAGTAATGTCGGTGTCCATCGGAGACCATCCAGATTAAATTTTTTTCATCTATGCCAACGGGAAAATCTAATCTGGATGACCCCGATGGATACCGACATTACTAAAGAGACCTGCGAGAAGCCCCCGTCGTCGCAACCTTGGAGGCGGTTTGAAAGCGGTTCAGTATTGACAATGGTCAGCTTCTTCTGCAGCGGAATGCTGAAACTTAGGCTTCCGCCGTGTCGCGTGGACAGTCTGGAGTGCCAAGGTCAAGGGCACATGTTCTGCGGCAGGGCAGCGCTGCAGTCAATGTGTCCAGGTTGACCAAAGATTGGCTCCACCGTCACAACATTTAACTAACTGGCTGGCCTATTCTTCTAACGGAAACCCAATGTAGAACATGTGAGGGATAGTGGTCTACGTGAAATCACCCAGAACCTTGTCAGCATGAGTAATGCGTGCATGATGTTATAAGAACTAATGGTGGTCCGATCGACTTTCGAATTTAGTAAAAAGATTGTTTTTCACAAGTGGATACACACTTTTGAAACGCCAATTTTCAACTAATTTTCTTCAAAAAGCCTGATTCTCGTGTGAGGCGAAAAAATTCCTGAAAGCGAGTGGTTACCTATGTTGGACTACGAGGAATCTAAAGGAGCTAGTGCGGGCCTGCAGAAATAAACGCGAAACGAGATATTGGCAAGTTTTAGAGTGATACATACTTCTGAAACGCACTTTATATGCATGTATATGTGTATTTATCCCTTAGGATAAATATCAACACGACATGTGTACTACATGCCAACAAGGAACACAAGCTGCAGAAAAAGTGTACTTGGGCACTCTTTCAAATTTTAAACCACTTCTATGTACCTGCCTAGAAAAACTACCAAGAAACTACCTACACGTAAAGCTCACGTAACTATTCCTCGGAATTTTGCACAATGCAGGCGCTCCGAGCAATCACTGCGTGTACGAAATCCCTTTCGTTACACTTTGCTACATCATAAGAGCGAAGGGAAAGTTGACAACAGCAAATGAAAACCTGCGTAGACTTGAACTCAGTTCTTTTTTTTTGAATTATAATTGTGCATGCTAATGAGAGCAATGTTACACAACTCGAAAGTAGCGTGCATTTCTAAGCGAACTACTGTTGATCTTTACTTCAAAAATAACCAAGCGGGTTTTAGTGATGCTTGGTTGTGAATAAAATAGTCACGCCAAGGCGAATTCGCTCCCGCACCCCCTGCATATCGGCCAGAATGCTACGCCATTATCCATCCATCCATCCAGACGGTAGGAAAGGGTACAGGTTCGAGTTCTGTCCGGAGCAAGAGTTTTGATTATATCGAAACATTATTAAGACAGCTTATAACCTTGGAGATAGCAAGTTGAGGCTTAAATAAAATGAGTTGAATCATTGAAATCCCATGCCAAATGTTGAGCCTGCTTTCTGTCCAAACTGTCGCATATGTATTTTCGAGACGATCTAAATTTTCCGTTCATACTCAGATTTATATAGCTATATTTGACAGCATAGGTGTTGACGAATGAATGAGGCACAGCACTTTTCTTGTTAGAAGGATGCATAAAGACCAAATCCCTAGTTCATTCTTTTCTTCCCTGTTAAATGCCGAAACCCTATGAGACTATCATCTTTTACACGAACGCGGAAGTGGTTGCCTTGAAGTTTGATCCCGTGAACCCCGCGAACACTTTTTGTCTGGAACCCAGGGCGATAACAGCTTGATGAAGAGAGCGAGAAACTTCCCTATTCCTCAATTTCCTCAAATCGTCTTGTCGTCACTGTTGCGCTTTCATCAAGGTTGGATGAATACAGATCACAAGATCAGATCTCTTCCGGCTGCATATTTCTCAATAATGTTGTCCGAAGGGAAATAGGTAGACAAATTGCAGTGGTCGTTCAGCGTTCACTTCTAACAGCTGGTCGCCTGAATGGCCCGGAAATGGCAGGCCGTTGCTCAGTTTCCGTCACAGTGGAATTGGCAATCCAATGCGTTCGAGGAAGCGTGCGGCACGAGCAGCTTTCATTCCGATTCGAGAAGTGGCCGACCAGATAGGAGGCCCTGACCTCAGCGCCACGACCTTCGACACGTCTGTACGGTCAGCATTACGTTGCGCAAATGAAACCTGGTCTGACAAGAAGGCAACATTTTCTTCGGTGCAGTCGGCCCATCGCACTTTGGAAAGATGTCTTCTGAAGACGAGCCTACGTCAGCAGTGGCTGCTCGGTTTACGAAATTCAGACCTAAGTGATAAGCCATGATGGACGTTACAGTGAAGAAAGAAGAAAATGAAGAAGTCGAAGCCTCGCTGTGTTGATCACTTACTTCGACCAAAAGGCGACAAATGGAGTCTACGAGTTACCGAATGGCTTCCAAGAAACAAAAGAAGTCGCTGGACAGACCGCCGACAAAATGATCAGACTCATTCTTAAGATCATTTAGGGACGGTTTGCTGTACTGAATGCAAGTCCCCAGAAATCGAGCGGAACGGAAGAGTTGTGGTTCCCGCTAGGACAATACTTGCTGATGAACCATCAAAGTACTAAACTAAGTAAGTATGCGTTTAATTCAAGGCATGAAGGAAAAACGTAAGAGTCGTCTAAGGACACATGATGGCAAAGGCGAATTTTTTAGTAATTTTTTCGTTTTCTCTCTTTGGGAAGCAGAAACGAAGCATGAAACGAACGAATAAAAAGTGAAAAGCGATCAGTGTTTTGGGACTTTCATGACTAACAACCTGCGGCACATAGATTTCTCTGCCTTAAGGACAATGCACGATAAATGTAAGTTAAGTACAAGTTGTAAGTATTATTAGGGTGTCTCATAATTTTCTGGGCTATTTGAACCATGAGTGTTTGGCGCGTTACAACTTCTTTATACATGATCCAAATGGGATGTTCTCTTGACATAACAAGGCACATCATATCATATCATATCATAGCGTATCAATTACTTCTATCGGCTTACTGCCCGCACTTTGGCAATTTCTTGAAAATGAAGCAGAAGTCTACGTATCGCGGTCTGCTTCTTCATCACTTTCGTTCTGGACTGTCTGCCTACGCTGCTCACAAAAGTATCGTTGCTTTGTTAGGCCCAGATGCTTGCAGCAAGTCAACGTGTGAAACATGGTTCAATCGTTTCCGGAAGGAAAATTTAGCATTACGGACAAGAAGCGTACTGGAAGACCGATCGGAGCGAACAAACGGCGAGTGCTTGCAGCAGTCAGGAGGAAACCTGCCAGAAGCATAAGGGCGATATCGAAGGCCACCAGTACTCCACGTAGCGCTGTTCATCGTTACCTGAAACAAAGTGGAAGAAGGGCAGTTCTGCCCGGATGGATCCCGTATGCACTGACTCCGTCTCAGAAGCGACAGCGAGTGGTCACCTGTCAGAATAATCTCAACCGCTCAAGAACGACTGCGTGGTTAAGCACGATTGTGACACAGGACGAGAAGTGGTGCATGTACGATAACACCACACGGGTGGTCCAGTGGCTTCCGAAGCACGAAAGACCAGAACCATTTCCGAAGCCGTCCCCACATGGGAAGAAGGTTCTGCTTTCGTTTTGGTTCACAAGTCGGGGAGTCGTACTCGCTTTTACCGGACGGGTAGACGATTACAGCAGACTTGTTCATTGAAGATATGCTGGAAATGAAGCGCAAGCTGCTTGAGAAGTACCCGAGATTCGGTACTATTCGTGTGTTAATGGATAACGCACGACCGCATCGAGCGAAACGAACGCAGGAGACCATGAGGAAGGAGGCTATCGAAATTGTGGCGCATCCTGCGTATTCGCCAGATATCAGCCCTTGTGACTACGCAGCATTCAGAAGTCTTGCTCACTTTTTTAGGAATAAACGATACTCGCAACGTCAAGAAGTTCAGTGCGCAATCGACGAATGGATCGGCAGCAGGACAGCTTCTTTTTGGGAGAATGCAATCAACTCTCTGCCCAATCGTTGGAGAAAGGTTGTGGCCACAAATGGAGAATAAATCGATTGACAACGCTTTGTCATTATCTTATTGTAATAAATTGTAATAAAATGGTATGATAGCCCCGAAAATTATGGGACACCCTAATATTAGGGGGATGGGGCCAAAAGTAATGAGACAAATTGAAAAAAAATCTTTATCTCTTTATAACTCAATTACAACTCAACGGTGCTGAGGAATGTATTTGCCATTAAGGGCAGGAACCTTGCTGCCATCGCTCAGCCAACTTCCTGTTCCCATCCTTCCAGAACTGCTTGGGCCTGGTGTTGATCAAGTGCTCGATATGGTTGTCGAGGACTGTTTGGGTTCTTGTGTCCCTTCCGACTAGGAAGTCCTGTAGGCTCAAGTAGTAGTGGTAGTCGTATGGAGAGATGTCCAGCGAATACGGTGGATGAGGCATGTGAACGTAGCTCCTCTGGCCAAGCTTATCCGTGCTTACTTGTTCCCGATGGGGTGCGGCGTTGTCGAAGAGGAGAACCTTCTTGAAGCGCAGCGAATGAATAAGAGCGAGTCGCTGGCCCATCTCCTCTATTTCGTTCACCATGGCCTTGGAGTTCATCGTGGTGCTCTTGGTAAACAGCTTCCGGTAAACCGATCCATGGGCGCAGACCCAAAAGCTCCAAAGATGCTTCTCGCCGTGAACATCTCGCCGAACGAAGGTCGGTAACAATTCACCAGGCCTCACCCAGACTCGCTGCTTGGCAGGGTTAAGGTAGAAGACGTACTTCTTATCTTGCGTGAATATTGAGCCCAGGCTGCTCGGGGTTGGGAATTGGGGGAGATTTGCGCGACACAGGTCGACTCGTCAGACTGGGGTTTCGGCATGAGACAGGCTGGGGTTTTTGGCATGCTTCTGGAAAGGGCGTAAGAGGTAACTTCTCAGATGGGCTTCAGTAAGTAGCATACAAACATACAAATACGACAAGCACGAAACCAGACTCCAGCCACGAGATATATGGACACGGCATGGGGTGTCTCATTACTTTTGGCCCCCCTAATAGTATGCGATGTCCACATGAGGCACCGGCTGTGGCATGCACCCAGATTCTAAGGTCTCGGTTGGGGCTCCACCCCAGACAACCAATACCTTCATTACTTCAGGGTCGCTGAATTGGTATCAGATATGGAAAAGTAAAACACTGATATGTTCATCAACCGACGACCGCAAGTCTTTCTAGAAGCCAGATACATATTCAAACTGATACGGATCACGTTATCCAGTGAATCTGGAATGTGTGGCGAATCGCCAAAAATCGAATGGTTCCCTAGAAAGACTCTGTGAATTCGTTTGCCAGACATTCTCGAAAAATGGGGCAGATGTGGTGCGCGCAAAATGTCTAATGAAGCTAACACTTTGGAGCTTCGCTCGGGTGCGGCCTCTGTTTTGGCTGACATTCCGGCGATCTTTGAGATGAGAAGATCTTCCCCTCACACTTCTCTTTGGACGATGTGTCTGACAAACAAAAATAGAATCTGCTGCCGAGAGTTCAGCTGGAACAAAAGAAACTGCTATATTTCATCTACGTGGGGTGGAACAGATTCATTGTCCGCCAGCTCCTCTCCAGGGTGTCTCTATAGGTCATCAAAAACTGCTGTACTTCATGATATATGGGCCTTCGCTGCAAATAAGAAAGAGGAAAATAGATTTCGTCTAAACTTCAACTGCTTGAGGAAGAGCCTAACATAAAGCAAATAGAATGACGCAGAATGACGCTTTTCCTCTGAACACGCAGTATCAATGCCCTACAGCTTCGCATCTTGACCTATAAAGCAAATGGAAGTTATCGTCTTTCAGCAATTTAGTCGGTCACGTTGCTGTAGCACCCTAAGATCATTTTGAAAAAAATATAGCAGGAAGCGAAAGTGTAAAAAACAGATTCGCTTAGGTAAAAGCGGAGTAATGTTACTAGCTAGTGCGGTCATGAGGACCTGAGGTTCGCATATTCTGCAAGAATCCGAAGTAGTTCATCGGATGAACCGATTCGTGCCGCCAAATTATTGCGAATCCGGATGGACGTATGAGGAATAGTTTCTTGTTATGAAGTCGCACAGGACCTAAATTTCATTACGGTCACTGATTTTAATGGATTTGTGGTAGCGCATCGGCCAACCAAGCTTCCATCTCTTCAAGGTCGGCGAATGGATGTCGAACTTGTCTGCAAACGATAACGCTTGAATTGTTCAACCGTTGACCAATACCGGTGTACATCAAACAAGCGGACTGCATCCATCCCGTAGAAGAAGGATGCGTGGCGCACCTAAAAAGTTTAACGCTCCTTTATAATTTGTTGCTCAAATGCGGAAGCTTTATCCAAACGTAGTATAAAGCTTTATATGAAACGTAAGTGTCAAAGCATTGTCGTCATGGATGTCATCACACGAGATCTTCAGAAGCCCGTCCCTTGGACGTTGCTTTATGCCGATGACGTGATGCTCGCTAGCGAAGATAAAGGAGAACTCGAGCGAGAGTTGCAAGCATGGTGTGATCGCTTGGAGCGGTTTGGACTCAGATTGAACGTGAAGAAGACCGAGTATTTAACGACGGACGTTACCGAGTCCAGCTCTATCAAGGTCAACGGCATCGAGCTTCCACGCACTTCGGTTTTTAAGTACCTGGGATCAGCAGTCGCGTCTGACGGCAAACTGATGGTCGAAGTGAATTCACGCGTGAGTGCAGCTTGGTCCAAGTGGCGCTCGTTGACTGGCGTGCTCTGCGACAAAAAGATACCAGAGCGCTTTAAGTCAAAGATCTACAGAGCAGTCATCCGGCCAGTAGCGATGTACGGCGCTGAGTGTTGGCCAGCGACCAAGGAAGTTGAAACGCGGCTCAGCGTCATGGAGACGAAGATGCTGCGCTGGACGGCAGGAGTCACGCGCATGTACCGCATCCGAAGCGATGTCATTCGGCAGAAGTTCGGTGTCGCGCCGATAACTGACAAGATGCGCGAAGCTCGCTTACGATGGTACGGCCACGTTCTGCGTGGAGAAGAAGACAGCGTCCGCAAGATAGGCCTTAACTTCGAGGTAATAGGAAAGCGGCCTAGAGGGCGCCCGAAGCAGCGTTGGGCTGATACGTTACATACGGACTTGAAAGCGGCTGGTGTCCACCCTGATCTAGCGCTGGATCGGGAAAGGTGGCGTCATGACACCAGAATAGCGGACCCCGCTACGAAGCGGGACAGACGCTGAAGAAAAAGAAGAAGAAGAAGAAGAAGAAGTGTCAAAGCATTCGAAAGTTTCTGCCATGCTTCGCTTAAATCTTCAAGCAGCTATAAGTAGTTAACTGAGTTTTACCGAGCAGCAGAATCGGCAAATTTTTCTAGGAACATTTAAATGCTTCCTGTTAAGATTCTTGCAGTAGGGCTTAACAAATAGACACCGAAAACCCACGGGCACTTATAATAAAATTGGAAACTTTTCACGTTAAATTCGATATACGGATCGATAATGGTGAGCTGCTTAAAATTAGCCGGTCCGTAATTACGAGGAAGAGAAATGAGCGATTCGTTGGTCATTTAGCCAAGTGCACTGTCTCTGTAGGGCATGTCAGGTCAGCGCAATTATGACAGAATAACGCCTCTACATCAGCGCTGGATCAGGTGCGTCCAAATATTGACGTCCGAACTGGTTGAAGGTTTTTAGTAAATAATTGCATAATTACAATACTATGCTTTCCAGCATTCATTGCATTCATTCTGCGAAAACTGGACATGAAACGCTACAGAAGCTCAGTAGCACTTCTAAAAGAAGTCGTCACTTTAATCAGCTGAAATCCTGCCATCTGATCACCTGGCTTCTGGACATTTGATACTTGGAGTCTCTACATTATGTATGGTTAGCCAACATATTTTTAGACTAACTCATTCGCAGCTAAATTCGGCGATAGAGAGTGTTTTCTACCAAGACTCCCTCGCAGTTTTGACAAACTGCAATCAATACGCAAATGCCCAAAATGAACCAAAAACCTAAATTTCTACGTCATTTTCATTCCATAAAGATGAGCGGATAGCAACCTACAATAACAGGTCTTAGACTGAGAATTCTTCCGTTGAAATAAACAAAATCGGTTGAAGCAGCAGCACCCTCAGTGCATATCTTCCGGCGCTGTTTGGCACCAAATGAATCGTCGCAGCCAGGGCAAAATCTTAAGCGGCAGGAAAATAAAATTTAATTAGGTTTAAAAAATTTAAAAATCAACTGGGCAGCAGTAACTATGCCTGGGGACATTATTAGGCGAGACTCGGCGACGGTATTGGGTCGGGTCACAGTAATTAGGACCCTCCTTAATTGCGGCACTGGTTTTCAGGCTTCCATCCACTTTCTAATGGCGGTCACATGCCCAGTGGTAGGTAGGATGATGGCAGGATCCCTTGTGAACTTTGGCGAGAAAGGCTTTACTTGGAGAAAGTTATCATGATGCCAAAAAACGCGTTTTTGCGTCGCAAACGTGGTTTGGTTGAATGTTTAGCGGCGGTACTGTATGGCCTATATTAGACAGCCAGGATAAAGCAGTAATTTTAGTGGAAACACTCATACAGTTAGAAATTTTGTTTAGATTTGCTTCGCTAACATAGAAATAAGCATAGATCTTGTGGAAACTGGTATGCCGGTAGAGGAAACATAGAAACGGTGTCATGAGTCGATAAGAATTAATGCAATTGTGTTATAAAGACTATTAAAGACTATTCTAGTTAAAATACTCAAAACTGTGCCAAAGTATCATCTCAAGTATTTGAAGGGCGAAAGAAATATCATAAGAATAACATATTTCATATTATACATATACCTATACTGATATCGTATAATAGAGCACAGTGTGGATACTTTTGTCCATCGGTTAGTTTGTTGACCAGATACCCCTTTAGCCAGCCTCCATAACATCCCGTAGAAGAGGAATTGGCAACGTATCCCAAACGAATTGATTAACACTGGCGATTTTGGTGGATTTTTATGTGTACTTTTAAAAGATAGAATTATCTTGAAGCGTGAGGACCACATATGTGATGCAGTTGGAGGAGGTGACGGCTCTCCCGTGCACCCGTTACCAGATTCCTTCTCATGAGTGAAAAGGAGAACAACTACACAACAAGTACCATATGAATATTGCGACAACGCATATACAGGATATCCTTGATGGCTCCTCTGCAGGCGACAGCAAGGTGGTCAGTGGTGTCACACCGAGAATAATTGCCAGCTAGGACTCGCGGCTCAGAAAAAGGTCCTGTGAAAGCTGATTGAATTGGGCTGCGAAATCGTTTCACCCGCCACGTTTCTACCCCATCTTTAAATTTTTCTAACATTTCGTACGGACGCTAGAAAAAAGCGGGTCATCGTCAAAGTGTTTTTGACTGTAAAGGAGGAGCAGTTGCAATAGAAAGAACAAGACAAGAACTTGTTCAGTAAAATCCTCATAGAATCATGTGAGAATAAGTTTAATGATATGAGACATGAGGCGGCTTCCTGTTACGTGTCCTCTATAAGAGGAAATGAGCTTGATAGTATAGTTTCAGTAGATTGTTTTAGCTTCTTTAGACCCTTATAAAGGCCGCGATTTCCTATGTCTGCCAAGCTTGGAAGATACAATACCACTCGTGTCGTTTGGTTTTTGGGCGGAATAAACGCAAAAAACCGCCGTTTCCCATAACTCCCTTCAATGTGGCCTATTCAAAAAAGATGCTAATCCACTGTTGCTGATCTATCGGGCAATGTATCATCCAGTGGTCTTAGTAAGATACAGTTTTGGCGGCCTATAAAACCTGACTCAGCGATCCTCAACCTGTCGTTCGAGATAATTGAACTGACAGGGACCATGTTTTGTAGACCTCAAATCTGTAGTTTTTTTTCTGAAAGCACTGCCATTGCGTAGGTTTCCAATGGTGGATTCGGCTGATAACTTTGTTTTTTGAATAGACCGCTTTGGAGAGAGTTGTGGCAAAACGACGAAACGGTAGTTCTTTGCGCGTATTCCGCCTAAAAACCAAAACACAGGAGCGGACCGACAACGACAAGCCTGAAGAGACACCTATGCCAGACTTTGGAGATCGAAAACCGAACACAACTTATGCGAGCATTTACAGTGTCGCTTGGTGAAGCAGGGTGAGCCCACGGCGAGAACTAAACGCTAATAGGCATAGTCATTTGGATGGTCGAGACACGCGTGGCGACCGGGCGGTGCAGCGTTTTTGCTGGCGCTGTCAGCAGACGCGAGGTTATAGTGCAGAATGGAAGTGACTGGCTCATTTCGATTCACTCCCAGCAGGACTCTTTCGATATAACCCTGCACACCATCAACTCTGTCAGGAGCAACGGCCACAATTTAACTAACAAGGTATCCCTCTGATGACGTGAGACACAGCTTTCTTTTCTGCAATGCACACAAACTTATATGAGCAGGGATTTTTGAGAGTGTTCCTCGAGATTAATTTTGTTACGATAATTCCATAAATCTCTTACGACGAGCAAGGTGTGAGTCATGGCATGTTTTCAGGATGCCAATCAAATTATACGGATAAAGGAGGGATATGGCAATCATTCCAAAATACTTTGCTCACTTGGGGAAGCTCAAAAAGATGAATTGGCAGTCCTAGTCAGGGAATTCACATTTTCCCACTTTACATGCTTATATGCTATATACCGCGTGTGCTATCAGCATAACAAATAACCTGTGAAAAGAAAAGATCATAAAAGCGCCATGAAAAACAGTGCATGCAGCAACCCTATAAAAGCTGGCGAGCAGCTAAACTGTTGATGGAAGCAACTTCGGATCTATCCTATTCGGAGAGGCACACGGTGTTTTTACTCAGATTTCTCTTCCTTGAAGTTGCCGAAGGGCTCCACCTGCTGTCACATGATATTGACGGCTCTTGGGCAAATTCAAGTAAGGTGGTGCCATGGTGCGATAGTGCGATAGTCACACCATGGCTATTCTGTGTGCCAAGCCGACCTCTGCAACAATATCATAGTGAAATTATCTGCGTTCTAATTCCTACTCATTCAAATTGACATTATTTTCAATCTCTTTAGATGCTCGGTTCGTAAACAACAGCCTCCTTGTATTTAGGCTCCTGAATCGCTGCGAAACACTATACTTTATCAGCTGCAGTGCATATTGATCCCATGCCTTTATTTATTTCACTAGTGTTGAGTTTATTGTGTTGAGTTTGCGTGAAATTTGTGTGTTCATGTTCCTGTTTTGAGCGCACTTATGGTGCATCTATAAAATAAAATAAATAAATAATAAATCATTCAGATAATGGAATTTTTGCAAACCCGGATCTTACGGTGACTGACCTGGGTTGGTTCGTCAACAATTAAATCTGTCGGGACGAGGAGTATAGGGGTAAGGATGCACGCTGCATCGGCGTACATATCTCTTGCCCTTATACACACAGGTTCAATCGTTGATGAATACATCTCCAGATCTTATGGTGACCAGATAAGGTTGATTTTTGCCAGATCGGACTTTCGGATGATTCAAATAAGTGACTTTGACCAGAAATCCCTTATCCTATACGAACATCTGCAATTCAAGCCAAAGAAGGATCAGTTATCTGAATCGCCTGAAGAGGTACTCTAAGAAAAGTTACCCTTAACTAGTCGTCCGTAACTATTAGGTTGTCCTATAAGACCTTGCCGTTTTTTCAACGATTCACTGCAGTTTTCGCCGGCGGTATCTTTCATAGCGCTGCATAGCTTTCGAAAAAGAATGATTTGCTCTATCAGAATATGTATTGCATTTCTTTTTTTATCATGAATTTTGTCAATTTTTAGGTCGTTGAAGTGAAAAGTGAAAAAGTGAAAAAGTAGCCATTTGCGCACTTGTTCTCTCCGCTTAGGTTTGTAATTTTTGCGCGGTTTTTTATAGCATTTGGAAGACAATGCTCTGTACTACAAGAATATGTGTTGATCCTATTTTCTCACTTGTCCTTTATTGACTTTTAGGCAATCAAATTGGGACGTCCGAAGGAAGAGGGTTATTTTTGCCGACAGCTCCTTATTGATTTCTATTGAATATCAACAAAATGCCAATGAGAGAAAAATCGTCTTCACTAACAACTCCTTCTCCTTATCCAATCTGTCATTCTCAGTTTTAAATGACAGTTGAAAGTGGGTGTCTTGCTCTACCACAGCATATGATTTGTTCTTCGGTTATTTAAATTTTTTGCTAATTTTCAGGTCATCAAAATGGAGTGCCAGGTCGACAAGGATGAGCACTTTTGGCACCTTCTTCTCTTTCCTTTCAACCAGGGTCCTAGGGCGGCTAAGACACTGGAACACTGGTTGACCGTACAAACACTATTTTCATCGCCAGTTACAATTCTGTGCAAAAATCGTTGAATATGTCCGCGTGATGAATGAACATCAGGAACCAGCGAGTGACGATTGCTGCCCGTCTGCTTGTCCGTCATCATTTAGCAAACGGACATATTCAACGATTTTTGCACAGAATCGTAAGTGGCGATAAAAAATAGTCTTTTCAAAAATGCTGTCATCCGCATGATGCACTTATCCCGCGTTAAAAAAATGGCGACTCCGAATTATCCGAGTCGGCGTCGGATCCTATGTATGGTCTCCTTTACGAACGGGCATTCACTTTGATTGGTGCCCAAGCAGTCAAGCCTAGTCTTCTGGACTACAGAGGTCGGTGCGATTTAGAAAAAACTGGAATTTTATCTGGAACTGGCCGAACGCGAGTGGCACTGACTGACAACAGCACTTCGTGGTGCAGGATGTCCTACTGCTTTTACCAGTGATTAAACGATAACAATCTTCCTAGCTACATCGATGTTTTACAGTTTATTCTGAAGAGTAAGAGAAGCAAAAATACTACTGTGATACTGTTTCAATTTATTAGTAGCGTGCGAGCTATTCGCATGATTTTTTTTTTAACTGAAGAACGTTTCATTTATTCGCCTTACTCTTCTAGCGTTGGAACGCTGGTCTGCAGTCGAATCTTACAAAAACGACGTTAATGAGGAACGGACGAATTTTTGAGCCCTATTCTCGCTCAACCGAACGAACATCTGCGAATGTTCCATCTACGTTTATCTGGGTCGCGAAGTCAACATGGCCAACGACCTACATAGCGCCGGAGCTGGGCAGGAGGAAACGAGCGGTTTGGTGAGCTTTCAGGAGCGTCGAAGAAGTCATGAAGAAGACAAAGGACGTCCTGCTCCGGGCCCACCTATTCGACTCCACTTTCCCCGTCTGCCAGCATACGCCTCAGAGACCTGGGCTATACGAAAGCAGGATGAGCACAGCGTGGAATCGAGAGGACAATGCTCACAGTGACACGGCTCACGCAAGTGAGAGAAGGCCTCCGGAGCTCCGAGCTTCGTCGACGCTCGAAGATCTGAGACGTTGTTGCATGAGCCAAGTCGTCGAAAGTTAGGTGGACCGGCCGCGTAATGCGCTTCGCAGACACCCGCTGGACGAAAGCCGTCTCCGACTGTATTCCGCGGGATGTCAAGGGAACAGCAAGACGCCCTTTCACCGGAGGGTCGAACTTCCTCGTAAAAGCTTTGGATGAACGATAGGACGCTCTTAGTTCACTAGAGCGAGGAGGATTCATTGGAGCACTCTGACACGCGACAGCAACGACTGGAGACGCTGCTGGTGCCGCTCGAGTAACTCGAGCAACGGGACGACACGTGATACAGGTGATATTGCTCCTAAGAGTTGATGATTGAGGGCAGTGGTAATGACTCCATGTTTGGGACGCGCCATACATTCTTCCATCACATCGTGGAGGTAAGTTGGATGTGTGTTTAGCAACATATGCAATTACCTACAATGGCCAGCCGATGAACTACATTTTACGTTTTCCAGACAACTGTATTATCGATTTTTCGATTACAGAGCATCGAATTAGTTGGCCTGGGCTGGACCTGAGGCAATAACCACGATTGGGGGTCACGCGAGGTGCCCCTTCCAACTGCGCTAAAAAGGGCTCCAAAATTTTTAGTCACGCAAAACGAGTATTTTTATCTGATACTTCATAAAACACTTTGCTCCTTCTTCAATTGCTCCTTTAATTTGCCTTGCTCCTCTAATTGCATTGTACCGATACTTCGTTGAATCTCGTAGATCTGATGTATAAAAGGCAATCCTTACCACCTCTCATTTTCTCCCAAATCTGAATCTCAGGTAGTATGTATCCATCTCAGGTAGTCTCTAAGGTATCCTGTAATAAAGCTAGTTCTCCAAACTTTTGGAAAGTTTTGGAACATTTGGAAAAGCTTATAGAGATATTTGATAACCATCTGATGATTATATGGGGTATTGACGAGACAGCGACCTCTGTGGTCTTCTTGAGAGTGAAGAGTTTACTGCTAATCTCAAGAAGCTGACGTGAGACCGAAGCGGCCTGGCCTTCGCAAATGAAGAATCAGAATGTGTGACGAGAGCGCGTTTGTTGTGCGGAAGTCGGTCTTGGGGATTCTCGAAATTCAGCAATGTTGACTGAAGCCGTTTGAGAAGAAAAGTCAACAAAGGCCAGAAGAGGAGGAAGCGAAGTGACGAGCCGCGAAACAACGACGCAAGTCGTGACCACCATCAGCAACCTCAGGGATCTGCTTTTCCACGCGTCTATGGCTCCTTGTCTCACGACGGATGATAGGCGACGGGAAATGAGGAACAATCTATGGCTGGGTAAGCGAAGCTGACACTTTCCCAGACGAGCTAATAGATGCGGACGGGGCACAATTAGGAGATCATCGAAAGAAACACCCAGTGTTTGATGAGGTCTGACTAGCAACGGTCGCGGTACATCATGACTCAGAAGAATAGCCTCATCTCAACCAAACCAAGTGCGAGGGTTTAATGTCGGGCCGGGCTGAAAGCTACCGAAGCTTAGAGGCTGCAACCAATCCCGCCTCCCATTGTGTTTTGCCTGTACGAGCGTCAAAAAATTGAAGAAATTTAAGGTTCTTTCTCGTTAACAAGCTATTTGACCCTGATCTACATACTGACCTGCAGGAACAGCGCTGTGAGACCACATCGTTAACAAAGTCAGTATTCTATCAACTTCAGAGAAGTATGGTATCAACGCAATGTTCCTGAGGTAAGGCCTGGTTATCATGGCAATACCAGAACCACGAAACTTGAATAGGAGTGAACCACCATACCCGCAGCTTCCCGCGACTGAAGTGCCGCGCTCCCAGCAAGAAGCAAGAATTTTAGTAACCCAAACTTCCTATTCAACTTTCATAGGGACGTTATGCGTAACATTTTTCGATCAAGAAGAAAGTTTCTTATCTGAAACAACGTCAAAAAAATTGAATCATGGAGAAACGATTGATGGTTAACCCTTGTGGTGGAGGTTTGTCACCGTCAGGTGGAAGTAGACGTTCGTGAAGGACTTCAGCTTTAGGTACCACACAAGGCGAAATCGCCGAAATGTAAGCCTAAGTCTACTGAAAATGCAGAAACAAATGTGTGGTATAGTAAACGAAACTAAGTGAACAGAAGCAGATTAGAAATTTGAAGCCTTGAACTTGAAAACGAAAGCAGAATAATTGCTGTCTCTAGGCGATGTCTCAGACATGTAGCTTTGAAAGTCAATCCTTCCTCTTTTTGAGGTTTCTTGAGTGGAAGCTCATTCAACCACATCCTCATCTCGCTTCATAAGGATGCTGCTGTACTTGGTGTTCCATCGCAGCATTCACTTGCTGTGAAAGTTGTCCCTTTGTAAACTTCTGTCGGATCTTGCCTTTGTGTGGTATTCGTGCTGATTGATGAAATAGTGTTTGGAGAAGAATAAGTTGGCATAGCTTCGGACTTTTGCAAGCTCTGGAGAATTTATATTCACCGAAACATGAGCCGGACAAAACAAAGTTGATGGCAAATTTCGCTGAATGCCCATAGAAACAGAACTTGGTTACTACTACTACGACGACGTCATTTGGATCGATGTAAAGCGATAGAGCACCAGATCTGACATCTGCAAAAGAAAACTCAAAAACACGGTAATGTTAGATTTAAGGAAGCTCCATGATTTGTACATCGTGACATTACGCAATGCAGCTTAGCCTCTATGAATTCCATGAGGAGGGACTAGGCTACGTTTGGCGCACAAAGAAGAGAATATTTGCACAAATCGCTGCGAGCGCTGCAGAAAAACTAAAGAACGGTATAAAGCACTGTTCTCTTCTCTTGTTATGACGACTACTGTCTATACTGTCTAACAGTACACAGACAACTGCGTAGTTGTATAGCCTTCTGAATATGCATGAGTTAGGTGAGAGACGTTCAGAGAGTGTGCCGAGAGCCAGTGGCTCTGAAACAAAACCGAGCGATAACGAAGTTTGTGGGTAAAATTGAGTTATTGCTGCAAATGCTCCACGTGCAAAATCTGGATGTTCGACTACGAAGTGAACACAAATTCATCGGCGAAACAGTCCACTCGTTTTACAGCAACAAAATCAAAGTTCTTCATTATCGATGCAGTGTTCTTGAGCTGTGCACCAAAACTGTTAACGTCTTTTATTAGGCTGACGTTTCGGCGAGTTTCGCCTTCTTCGGAGCCTGGAAAAGTCGGAAACATTCGCAAAACTACTCGTTCAAACATCATTTCATCCTATCGAATTCTTTTCTAAAAGAAAAGTGAGACAAGATCAGATATGAGAGCTGCGACGGGCGACTAACCTGAAAGGCGGTTGCAATAAAGGACCCCTGTTTACCCGTAGCTTGAGGTAAAGTGGGTGAACCTGGGCAGTACAAAATCAAAGTTCATTAACACCAAAAGTGTAACAGCAGTTGAGAGATTTTTTGCGGTGATGCACAATTCTTACAATACCGCCCGCTTCGCGCTGTCAAGAAGACGGTTTGCGACGGAAAAATCCGTCGCAAACCATCTTTTTGACCGCAAAAGCCTGCTGCATTTATTCATGCTCGCATGCTCATAACTCCTTTAATTTTGAGTTGTTTCAGAAACAGTTGATACCATTCGATTCGCCTCCTCGAGATCTACAAAATCATGCATAAAACTTTACCAGTCCACCGCGTTTTCGCTGTGGGTGGTCTAAAAAATAACTGCAGCAGGCTTTTGCGATTGGAGCCCCTTATTTTCCAGTACGTGCATGTGACGTGCAGTGTTTTCGGAGTATCTCAAGCGTGGCGTGCGTTCGGCGTGCGATCGCAAAAGCCTGCTGCATTTATTCTTTTTTAAAAGTAAAGTTTTATATATGATTGTGTAGACCTCGAGGAGATGAGTCGAAGGATGCCAACATTTTCTCAAACAACATAAAATTAAAGGAGTTATGAGCATGCGAGCATGAATTAATGCAGCAGGCTTTTGCGGTCCAAAAGATGGTTTGCGACGGATTTTTTCCGTCGCAAACCATCTTTTTGACAGCGCGACGCGGGCGGTATTGTAGGCTCTCAAATTAATGTTAGCTCTCTTCCTCTCTATTTGTAGATCTTTTTGGATGTGGACGCCGACGCTGCAACGGGTGCATTCCGTGCCTGCATAAGTAGGGGACTAATGAGCTCTCACCCGAATACAGAGTAAGCTCATTTTCGGCGAGAGCGGCTTAGGTGATGACAAGGCGAGAGCGAATGCGATTTCGCTCCTGCAATCGGCTCATGCACTAGCTTCGGCTGCACTTTGTAAATGCACCGATAGGTGCGAAAAACCGAGATATTCTGTACCAAGGATGCACACGAAGTTCTGTGCATTAAATTTTTATCGAAATTTTTAAGGGAAAATTTTCGTTAAATTTCCAGTAGATCGTTAAATTTCTTTAAAAACAATTAGCTGTAAACTACTAGCTAAAATGGAAAAAATGGAAAACGTTATATGTTCCAATTTCAACAGGTTACCAACTAAAGTTCAAGAGATAGAGTTTAACATTACAATGTATTATAAACAATCCACTATCAGCAAAATGTGGATAGCAAAATAAACAAGCTTCCAGCGCCAATTATCTTCAGGGTGTGAAAGAAGAACAGGTACGAAATTATCACACAAGGGAGCTGTACATAGTGAGCTGGTGCCTGCATCGCACCCGCAAAGCATTTTAAAATGTGAGTTAGATCAGACAAGCCCGTAGTTCCCTCCCTTTCCTAGTTCTGTGTGAACCTGCTTTGTATGACTGTTCTGTGAGCATGTAAAATCTCGATAGGGCACCAGCTCGATAGTACAGAAAGAATTATTAAAAATACAATAAAAAGCCTATCAGTGCAATGTTAACATGTTGACGAACGCACGATTTTCGCGTGCCTGGTGCTTGGGATGAATCGATTTTTTTGCAACGCCGGGACCATGACACGACAGAGTGTCACACGGTCCCGCCGAAACGGTCTGACATGGTCATCATGAAAAGCAGCTTTCCGTAATGTTCTATCATTATCATCTTTCTCAAATCACATAGAACACGTCCACCGACTGAAAACATGCTCTCCTTTTCGACTGTTGCAGGTGGCGAGCAAAAGTATTTTGGGATAAGCAGCGTCAAGCGGGGATAAGCATATCTTACGTAGTTGTCAGGCCAGTATCGTTGGATTGTTGACGAGCCTCGCGGCTTAGCGAAACGATTTTTTCTAGCTTCAAAATCCGCAATTTCCAAAAATTCAAATGCCTCATAGCAGATATGAAAATGACAATCTTCAAAATATCCTTGTTGATTCAAATATTTTTCCAGGAGCAGTGCTGATCGTGAGGATGAGACCTGCAATACAAGTGATTATTCAGGAAAAATGACAAAGAAATCGGCGAAAAAGGCCGTTAAAATTACGTTAAATTTTTAAAAATTTCCGTTAAATTTTTAAGCCTGATTTTAGTGAAAAATTCGTTAAATTTTTCCACTCATTTTTTATTTTTTATTTTCGTTTAAATTTTTTTGTTAAATTCGTTAAATTCGTTAAATCGTTAACCGATAAATGTCCACCCTAGTTCGGTACCCTATCGCATATATATTGCCCACTTCTCTAACCTAATGAAACTCCTGCATATTAATAAGGACGAAATGTTGCTGATTGTTGGACTTAATAGAAAGCACGAAAACATGCTGGTCGTATTGGCTGTTCAGGCCTAATTCGCACTAGCTCTGTGCGGCCTACATATGTGCATGTATGTGGTCGTTATCCCTTCCCGTAAAATAGTGGCGCTCTAATGTCTAATTTTAAAGCTACCCCATGTTGGGCACCTTAAGGTCTAGCACCGAGTAGAAATGCGAGAGTAACTATTTTACGGGAAGGTGTAACACGGTCCCAGATGGTGCAGGCTGCCGCGTGCTCGTGCTCCCATCGAGGTTCTTGGTTCAGGTCTCGTCGAGACCAACCAGGCCTTCCATTCTTCTGTAGTCAATGAACACGAATGCAAACTTGTATGCGAAACCTGCCCCATGTTCATAGACAAGTTTTCGACGGAGATTAGGCAACGAATGTTAAAACGCAATTCCTTTAGTATTTCTTCAGCTAAGTGCTAGCACTCTAATAATAAGATATAAAGGGATAAAGAAGGGTGTTAGTTAATTTCTTCTGTAATGCGCCACGTGCTCTGCATCTATGAGGTGTTCTGGATGCAATTTGAATGCTCATTTGGCCTATTCAGTATTCTGGTCGATTGATAAGTCAGTGTTTTGCCCTTCCCACACGATGCTGGTACCAATTCCGCTACCCGGAGGGATGGAATTCTTGGTTGGCCTACTCGGGAAATCCGAACTAGGAACCTGGAATCGAATGCACGCGACAGCCGGCACCCTCTCTAACTGCGCTACAAGCACTACAATAAAGAACAGATATACCCACACGCGTACTTAGGCATTAGGAAACATCGAAAAGCGTTCCTACGTCCTACCATTCCAGTTAGATGGACACTTATGTTCCATCTTCAATGACTGTTCGTGACACGAAGCACTCAGGAAGTCTCTCGATGAGCTTCCGATCTCAAAACAGGCCTCTTCGAATGCCCACTGGAGTGTTCAGCGGCGTAGAATTATGTGTCCTCCAAGATCAGCAAATTTATGATGAAAC
This sequence comes from Heligmosomoides polygyrus bakeri, assembly GCA_947359475.1. Lineage (NCBI taxonomy): Eukaryota > Metazoa > Nematoda > Chromadorea > Rhabditida > Heligmosomidae > Heligmosomoides > Heligmosomoides polygyrus. Next base: position 27,561,957 of record OX375868.1, read on the forward strand.
GTGATGCACTATTAAGTACAGCAATGTGAAGGCGTCGAGAACGACACTCTGGAGACGTGGCGCAAATGCGAAAAATGCCCTGTGGGGTAATAATCGTGGCAATTTTCTTGATATATGTTCACGCTTTATGCAGTAAAATGGCCCTCGAAGTTCCATCAAAAAAGTGATGTGTGAAAGGTTTCGGCTCGATCGAGATAAAACTTCAAGTGGTAAACTTTTCATGTAAGGTATTTTTATTGGAATAGCAGAAATTTGTAAAGATGGGTTCCATAAAGATCAGAGATTGTTTCCAGCCCACACTGCTTTCTACGAGCATGTATAGGGCGCGTTGTGGCGCAGTTGGAGGAAGAGCCGGCTCTCGCGAGCACCCGATTCCAGATTCTCGTTTCCTTTTCCACCTTGGCCATCCTAGCCTTCTCTCCCTCTGAGGTCGACGAGTTGGTATCAGACGTGTCTGGTAAGGGTAAAGCACGGTATTGTCCAACGGCTGGTTAATGAGAGCCCTTGCATTAGGCAAATAATGATACAATGCAAAAGGATAAAGAGCGGCGTTATTCAATCCCTTTTGGGATGCGCCACGAATTCTGCTTCTACGGGATATCGTGAACGATTTGAATGCGCACTTGGCCATCTGGTGGCCAGCCGATGAACAAGTAAGTCACCACTTTAACCTTTTCAGACAAGTATGGTGCCAATTCACTGACCTCATGAGAGATGGAAGGCTTGGTATCGGGTGCATGGCAGCCAGCGCCTCCTTTGCGTTACACGCGCCCAATAGGCCAAATTCAAATAGCCTCTACGACATCCCGTAATTGTGGAATGTGTAGCGCATACCACAAAGGAACTGAGCAACACCGTATTTATTCTTTATTTGTTTTGATAAAAAAAGATAACAGGTTTATGGACCTTGCGGGTACGAAGAAAGAAGCTCTACTTCGGACGTGCGCTATAACAGACGCCTCCTCCTACTGCACTGCCACGCGCTCTACCGTGAGGAAGCTCACCCAAGCAGTTTCTATCCCCTTCAGTATGATTTTTTCTGGTATTCATAACTTTTTGTAGAGTAGCATGCGTTTTGGACTTAATTTCACTTTCACAAATAGAACCATCTCAATTTCAATAGATCCCTGGTGCAGTTCGAGTCCTGCCTGGCGCAAGAGTTTTGATCTTAACAAAACGATCTTGATAGTGCACAAAAGTAGATTCACAGTTGAGTTGTGTTACATGAGCAGTTTACGTTACCTGCGGCACCACTTAGCTAGTTGTTTCTAGGTGAAGGAACTAGGAAGAAGAGAAAGAGCTTTTTGGAGAGGTTTTGAAAGCGTTGAAGAGTATGAAGAGAATCAATGCTCTTCGACCAACTATTCGATTCCACCTTTTTATCGACGTTGACGTGAATATAGGAAGGGTAGTGCATTTCGAGGACTCCGTTGCAGAAGATCCGTTACTGACTCGATTTTAGGGATAACTAAAAAAAAACGTCTGTCCACTCCGTTGACTGCACTTCTCCGAATAAACCCGAATAATCTAAACCAGAATTCACGCATCCCTACGTTTCCATTACCTGACAAACTTTTGCCGTGGCGCTAAGCATTTTTTCGCACACTTCCTAAGAAGTAGAATAATCTTTTAAGAATTGAGTAGAGCTCTCTTCGTCCTTTTATAAATGACCGACATATAATTTCAACTAAAAGTGAACGGAGAAGCGCAAGAAAACCAGAATGAACGAAAAGTAAGACGGAGGATAAGCGAATACGAGCACTCTCGAACACAACTTCAGTCCTCGACAAAAGACAGCCGGCCTAGAGCAAGGGAACGCGTCCATTTGCGTTTCATCAGACACTGCTAGCCCACTTTCTCGTAGTCAGCCCTTCTCCTCACTCAATACCATTACGTGATTAGGGCTCCCCAACTAATGTCGTTAGGACCGTTACATTTTTTGTTTCGCCGTCCATACACTAACCAAACTTGACGACTTCAATTTGGACCAAAGTGTTCTCCACTTTCAGAAGTACTTTGAAATTTAAGGAGCTGGTCTCGTTGTTAGCTTCCAAGACTGCAGTAATCGTTAGATTTCCAAATGGGTGGAAGGGTGCTTTTTTCCTGGTTTTGTTCAAATTACTAAATAAAAGCAGCACATATGTAGCAATAGCTGGACAAGCTTTAAAAATCATTCACGCACTAACGTGATAAAGGTGTTGACGTTAACCAAACTTTTCCAGTAAGGCGCTATGCGTTCCACTTCAATATGTTATTCTGAAGACTACCTGAATGCGTATCTGGCTGTCGGTGCATCTGTAATGCACCGCGAAAGCAGTGCCTTTTCCAACTAAGCTTTACGCGTCTGGGTGTAGAACACCCTTGCATAATGTGGTGAAAACAGGCAAAATGGAGACTGAATTAAACTCTCAAAGTGCCAATCACGGAAGAATAGTTTTCCTCAGTAGCACTATGTATTTGAAAGGCTTCTCCCATGTTTGACTTAGTGACAGGTGGTGAAGAAAAAAGAGAGGCATGAACGGTAAGCTAGTTTGCGCTTCCTATAGTACAGTATCTATAGCATAGTCAATTCTTAAGTTCAAATGTTGTTAATATCTAGAAGCAGTAAAAAAGCCTGATCGCTTTTTGGATAAATATTTTATTGATATAAATTGTAAAGTATGGCTAAAATAGTAGCTCAGGTCGTCTAGATGTGATTTCGCTGCCACGCGGTAATAGCAAGATCGACCAGTACGTCCAATCCAAAAACTTTATTGTGCCTCAAACTTGGGTAATTAAACCAAGAATAATGGATGGCTCACAATCTCGACATGTACGAATTGTAAGAAACAATTCCTAAGGTACATGAAACTAATGAAGGCGCATGAGAACTTGAAGGCGCATAGGAACTCGAAGGCGCATAGGAACTCGAAGGCGCATAGGAGTTGGGCTGCGGTGCATTGTGATCATCTATAACGTTTAGTCTATATCCAATCAGCTAAATCTCTAACGGTCTAAGAGCAACCCAAGACCCTCAAAAGGAAGGTGACTACTGTAGACGGCAAAGGTGCAGTAAGCGGCGGTAAATCAGAAGGCGATGCTAAGGCATAAGAGTAGTGGCGAGCCAGAGAGGCATTGATCAAGCGCTAAGACGGCGGCGAAAGTGATTGGGCGGAAGGCGATGGCGGCAAGAGCGGAAAAGGCAGCGGCAAAGCGGCAAGGTGCGGCCAGATGGATGAGCGGCGGTCAAGCGGCGGCAAGCTGGCAGCCGGACGGATGAGCGGCATTGTGGCGGCAAGACGGGAGGCGGCAAGGCGGGAGGCGGCAAGGTGGCGGCCAGACGGATGAGCGGAGTTAAGCCTTTCCCCAAGCATTCTTGGGTATTTATGCCGGAGCCTTGTCAGTTGAGGCTAATGTTTTGATATTTTGCGATATCTGCTCGCATATCTCGGCGCATGTCTGAATGTTTTTCATGAGAATGGAAACATGATCGCGCTGGATCCGCGATACTCCCGGCTTACCCAAAAATGCAAAGGGACACACGAAGTTCTGCACTATGCACCAGGAAGGGATGTGATTGCCTACTGAGCATCCCTGCGGGAGGCCAACTCGCGTCGAAGTTGTTCCACTCTGTTTATGGCTGCTTCGCGTCCTTCTTGCGCATTTTTGAGCTGTCTGCGGATGATTTCACTCCTTTCCGGGAGGTAGCACAAAGCGCTGTGATGTCCGGTGTTGCGACAATGAAAGCAGAGGACTCTGTATTTCTTGCAAGTCAGTCCACGAGCGCAAATCCTCCCCAGGCACAGTTCGCATTTGTTTTTCTCCTTGACTAGAACTCTGCGGCTTATGGCATCACTTACGACCATGCAGGAATCAGAGTAGTGTGTACCAACAGCATCACAGAAGGCGCATCTCATATGCCTTTCGACGGCTTTGTGAATATTCCCATGGTAGAATCTACGAGGAGGGCAAACGGGTTCGGCTTCCAACTGAATCAGTATATCGCCGAAGTTACGTAGAGCCTGCTCGGCATTCCTCAGGTCTTCCTCAATTCGGGCAATCTCTTCGTCTTCCTCCACTTGAGCGGCTTGTGGAGCGACATCAGCAGCATTTTCGATGTCTTCAGGCACACCGAAAGCAGCATCAGGAGCAGCATGAGCATTTGCATCACGATTTTCTTCTCCAGCTTCCGGCAGATCTGGAGCGGGATCAAGAGCAGCTTCGAGAACTGGATTGTGGTCGTCTAAATCTCCTGGCTCTGCGGCTCCATCGTCTTCTTCTCCAATTTCTACCCCTTCCATATAGCTCGCATTGTCCTCGATCACGTCAGATTCGTTCTGAATCCCAGGGATTCCCTCGCCCCTGGCGTGATGTTTTCCTTGAAAGCGGTCATCAGGAGTGGTGTTTATGGCTTGAAGTTCGCGTATAATGGAATTCCTAGAGTCCATCGTGAGTTGATGAAGCTGATCGAGCTTTGCGCGCATCTCTTTTTCGAACCCAAGGATTTCCCTGTCTTTCTCGTTCTGAAGTTCGGTATGAAGGTCGTTGAGTGTGGAATGTAGAGTGCCCAGCATCTGGAGATGATCAGTCACGATTTCCTCGATGAGTTGGAGATCCATCAAGAGCGGCTTACCCTCGCTTATCTCCTGCGGCTGGCTCATTAAGGTGGCCCAAAACTCGCTAGACATTTGCTGCGTAGCAATGAGGAGAGGAGGGATGGCATAAAGAGTTCGCAGCTGAGCCCTACAGAAGAGAAATTTCAGCCGAAGACGATCAATCTGAAGATCAGACAGCTCTATTTCGTGGAGACGCTCACGGAAGGGCTTGGTGGGTAGGCGCAATCTACGAACGGTTTCCTCAAGGGATGAGACGGCTTGAGTACAAGTGTAGTGATCAAAACATTGAGACACAATCTTATCATAGAGCTGCTGCGGTTCCGGTAGGGGCGGAATGGCTCTCTGCAGTTGTCGGAGGTTTCGCCGCGTTTGACGGAGTTGCTGTCTGAGGCTCTCGATTTCGGCCATGTTCTGAAATAAGTGATTGAGTTGAGCCATTAGCAAACAAATCGTCATGGCGCACTTAAATGAGGGTACCTTTCCCAGGTATGCGTTTCAGATTCTGAGGCGCACTTATTTTTGTGATCGGCGTTGGTGATCTGAAGAGAATTCGTTGTTCTGCTGCTTGTGTAGCAATGAATAGAGCTAGATCACCTGATATAGCTGGTATTGCGCACCTATGGTCTTGGATTGATCTTTCGAGCGCACCTAAACAGAATTTTATGAGTTTTCAGTCAGGACTCAATTATTGATTTAATGATGAATCATCTTAAGTACATCGAGCGAAGGCGATACGCGCATTGATTTTTGATGACTCATCAGAGCCACTGAAGGCGCTTATTGATTTCGCTCGTTGAGAATCGGCGTTTGATGACTAAGCGCTTTTCTTCGTCGGCGCATGCGGATGCGTATATTGATTTTTTCGCCAACGAAGCAGGAATATGGTAGTGCGCAATGGGAAACAGACTATCGTCCAGAGTACTCGCAAGGCAAACCCCAAAAGGCGCAAACCTATAGTGTTGAGACAAATATATGCAAATAGTATGACGAAAGCTATTACTATCATTATAATTAGTAGTGTTTTATACCACATAAAAATGATGCTAAAAATATGACCAAAATCTGGCCATTCAAACTCGTGGTAGTTTGTGCTATTCCCATGAAGCGCAATTAATGTGGGATAGTAATTATAGTTAAGGAATTTCAAAATCCCACTTAATTTGAAATTGCGTTTTACGCCTCCACAGGATACCGTGCAATCAATAAGTTGGCGAGCAGAATCCAGGTGGAAGCGAAGGGTAGACAATGGTCTATTTGGCGCGCAAGGAACAACGAAGGCATTCTGAGCGCATAACACCTCCCCATACGTTTCCTTAGTGGATGTACATTGAATATACGCAAAGGCACCTTTTGCGCAGTGGTAGCATCCTTGGAGTGATGCGTTTTCTATTTCACAAGTGTTGTTGCTAACCTCGACGATGGTGTTATCCACATTCCCATGGAAGGTAACAAAAATCTCAGAAGATACAAAATGAGGGATTTTTGCCGTCAATGGGCTGTTCGGGCGCTTCTCCAACTCCCATAGTGCTGTTTTTACTGGTAGCTTGAGTTGGATATTTTCGAATTGTTCAGCAATATTTGACGGCGTACAATCACATGTTACCTTATATTCCGCTGGGGCGCACTTGCAGTCGTCAAAAAAGGTGCAGTTTAGTTTACTGGCTGCAACCAATGAATTGCAACGGAGATTGGGCTTAAGCGTTCTTGTCCATAATGCTGTTTCAATGCCATCCGAAATGAATTCGCTGTTCAACTTGGGCGTTGGAGGCAAGGTCAACGAAGTAATGGTGACTTGCAGCGATGGAAGTTCTTTAGGAACGTTGGGAATAAGAGACGTCACATATTTCCGAAGGCCTGATTCCGTGTGGATATTCTCCACGGTAATGCTTAGTTTAACGTCTTCTGTCCATCGCATGCAACGGAAAATCTCATAAATTTTCGAGCTTTTCGGCTTTGCGAATACTCGATAGAAGAGACAGCCAGAACTTAAGTAAAAGCAGTCGCAACCAAGTCCACCACAGGATTCTATACATCCTGTTCGACCTGGGTACTTGTTGCCGTTCTCGAGTTCAGGGATAAGACTGGAACCGTTGATAGCGGCGCATTTATCTCCTGCACATGATCCCATATGAGGGCAGCGCTTACTATGAATGACGCTTAGGGTTGTTGAACGTGTGAAGTACTCAGACTCCTGTTCGCATCGTAAGTAGAGTCCTTTCCATCGAACCTTGATGTTGGCTATTAGAGTGGAATTCCGAATAAGATGCAAGCATGCTTCTTGCCGAAATGTACTAAGCTTTAGTACTTCCGATATCGTTACCGAACACGATTCAACTTCGCCTTGCATAGTACAAATTGTATCGTGGTGCTCGAGAACGTTAGCATACTGACAAGCGTTGGTGATAAGGTCACTTGGCGCACTAAGGGCTACAATTGCAAGGGCTGCTGTTAATCGAGCGCTTCGGGAAGATTGAGGTCGTCCTCGGCATTTGCAATACATCTTTCGGCAACACCAATATGCGAGTTTCACGGTATATTTTAGTAAGATGCGCACTCCTACAAAAACTAAACGTATCGGTTTCCCAATAGTCATTGGAACGTAGAGTAGCAGATATATAAACGCAACTATTGCATATAGAGAGAGCGCAATAACGGCCAGGGCACCATAAGGCCAGCATTCTGGGTTGAATAAAGCTGTGGCGCAAATTGAACAACCGATATTTGCGCAAAAATCTATACCTTTGCAAATTGTTTCTACCGCTGTGAGCTGACCACCAGAATTCCATTTAAGCATAACGGCGTAGTCATGGAGTGTAACTTCTGGTGGAAATTGTACAAGCTGTGGAACCTTGATGAAGTGTTGCATTTTGCACACAGAGTCGGCGCAGATTTCAAACTCTTGTGGTTTTGTAGAGTAAACTACTACCCCATTATTTGCACATTTGAGGTGCATTGAGACCGTATCATTCGCCAGCAATGGTCGGGATAGACATAATATCATTAAGTAAAAAAGGAACCATTTTGGGGAGTAAGAATGCGCATTCCGACTTTGAACAACATTTTGTGCGTAATGCGGTTGTTGTCGTGGGCGCAAGTTATAGGAATGAGTGCGAGTCGTTGAATTCGGTGCTACTCTTTCCGCAGTAGGAGTGCATGCCTGCGACTCAGTGTTTTCACCATCAGAAGCCATTCGGTCTTGTTCTTGGATCTCCAAAGGGACAAGTAGGTTCACTGGTCGACGTATCGTCCTTCGATTTGCAGTAATGAGCTCTGCTTCACGAATATTGCCGTCTGTGCCTGTTTTGGTTTGCGTAATGCGCGCTAGTTTCCATTCGTTCCTGGGAAGAACTGGGTCGCTGACGAGGACCACGTCTCCAACCATGGGGATATTACGGCCCATTCTGCGACTCGTCATAAGTTTCTTATGGGTCTCTCTGAGCGATGTCAAATATTGTTCCTGCCAGATTCTCCAAAAACGCTCTGTTCTTTGGCACGACGAAGCAAGAGCATCAATAACCTGTTGGCGATATCTCATCTGACGTAGTTCTTCAGGGGGAACATAACTGCTGTCTGCGACCTCTTCCTCTATGCTTATGCTAGGAAGGAGAAGAGATAGGTCTTTCTGCAGAAAATCTATGGGACGAATGGAAGTTAATTCTTCGCGCATAGAACCCTGATACGTCAGTGGTCGAGAATTGAGACAAGCTTCCACCTCGACAATGACGGTATGTAGTTCATCAAACGAACACTTGGTCTTTCCTAGAGTCTTGTAGATGGCGTGTTTTATAGATTTTATTAAGCGCTCATAGAATCCCCCTTGCCAAGGTGCGTAGGGGGTAATATGATTCCATTTAATCTCTTTATTGGTGATGGCGCAAAGAATATCCGTGTTGAGGTCCTGCGCGTTCTTTCCTAAAACGTGACCTGCTAGCAGGAAGGTTGGCGCATTGTCGCATGTAATTGATTCTGGGAGACCTCTGCGAGCAGTGAATCGTCGAAGCGTGTTTATAAATTCTTCTGCAGTCATGCTGCGTAAGAGCTCAAGGTGGATCATACGAGTGACAGTGCATGTAAAAATGCACCCGTATGACTTTTTCAAGTCGCCCTCTTCAGTGTAGGGAGGGAGGTCGAAGAAGTCTAATCCTACATGTTGAAATGGGCGACATCGCAGGACTCGTCTAGCAGGCAAATCTGTCGTGTTTGGATAGTGGTATGGAAGTGCATTAAACCGACGACATTTGACGCATTGGGAGATGAGGCTCCGAGCTTGTTGGCGCAGTCGAGGAATCCAGTAGGTTTCACGTACGGTCGCTATTGTATGCTCGATCCCTTTGTGAAAGTCACCGTGAGCTTCCCTTATGAGATGCTGCGCAAGTGTCGTTTTAGGTGCAATAATAATGGGATTTTTCGCATCGTTTTCTATTGCTGCATTTCCTAGCCGTCCCTTTGAACGCCAAATGCTGTCGGAATCCTTATAAGGACGTAAAGTGTTATCCATCGATTTACGATATTCCTTGCTCAAATGTGCAAGCTGATGATTACGCAAAATGGCAAATCTGGCTGCACGAAGTTCTGAACCGTTGAGGACACTCTGAGAATCCGATATCAGCTCTAACTCTGGGATGTTAGAGATAATCCTCTTTCTGAGAGATTCTTTTAGGGGTCGTAGAAGCCTTCTGATGAAGCGCAGTACCAGCGCGGTTACCCGTTTTGCTCTTAAAAATGAGCTATAACGTTCTAAGTGAAGTAGTTCCTGAGTTCGCGTCGTCTGGTGTGTTAGTGACATTAACGTTAGCTGTTTCGTTGCTTGTGGAGTCTTCCGATATATCGTCTTCAGGATATTCCAATCGGTATGTTTGAATTGGCCATGTTTCTACTGATGTCTTTAGAAAATCAGGCCCTGTCCACCATTCGTGAGTGGAGAGCTCCACTGAAGATAATCCTCTGGTCCCTGCATCTGCCGGGTTTTTCGATGTGTGGATATAACTAAAGACGACAGAAACTCCCTCGTCTTCAAGAGTTTGGACGATGCTACGTATCTCGCGCCGTCTGTTTTCTATCAGAACTCCCAGATTCTTTTGCTTTGACGACAGCCAACTTAGTACTATCTGAGAGTCTGAGAAAACGTAGATTGTCCACGGATGCCTCGAAATTTTTGACTTCAATGCTCGAGTTATGGAAAGTGCAAGGCGCATTGCGATTGTGAGAGCATTCATTTCGAGTTTGGGGATAGTCGTCTTTACTTTGACTGAAGGTAATTTGCTTTTTGCCATGACCAGAGAAGAAGTGTTCTGATTGAAAATGTAGGCGCAAGTAGCTAGTGCCATTTCGCTAGCATCTGCAAAGACAGCTAAGTCCAGCTTAGATGGATCTGTACTGAAGCGTCTTGGGAACGAGCGACTGAATCCGTCTATATTTTTAACGATAGCTTCCCACTGTTGGTGGATCTCTTGAGGTAGCTCGGTATCCCATTGGAATTTCTGCTTCCATAGGTCCTGTTGGAACTTCTTCGCTGGCGTAAGCAAAGGTACCAGCCATCCGAAAGGATCATATATAGAAGCAATTTGGCGAGCTACCGACCTCTTAGTGGTGGTGTCCGATGGGAGTAAGGAACAGCGAATATTAAGGTAATCATTCTCCGCGTCCCAAACGACACCAAGTACCTTTTTCGGAGTCGGTGAAGCGCATGCCTCTTCAGGGAGTTTGCTGCGCAACGATGAATCATTAGAAGTGAATTCTCTGAGATTCATTCCCATTTCCGAGAATATTTTTCGCGCATCCAAGGATTTTCGAACAATCTCGCTGGAAGTATTACCCGATAAAATTAGATTGTCTACATATAAATTTTCTCGGATTTCGTTTGCAAGTGTGACATCCGACACAGCGCAGCGGAGGTGGTGATGAATTGTCCCTCCTAGTAAATAGGGTGAGACATTCAAACCAAACGTTACGCGTGTGAAGCGGTATGTCACGATGTTGTCGTCACTTAGAGGCGCATTTACATCTCGAACCCATAAGAATCGCGTAACGTCTCGATCTGCCTCCTGTAGGCGCACTTGCAGGAAGGCCTTTTCAACATCTGAGATGACTACATAAGGAGGTGCTCTGAAGCGCAACAACATTGCATATAACTCTGGCAGAATGAGTGGTCCTTGATGGAGCACATCATTTAGTGAAGGACAATCTTTGAAGTGCGCACTAGCGTCAAAAACAATACGCAATTTTGTGGTTTCTTTATGCGGCGTCACTACCGGTTGGTGTGGTATATAGTGCACTAAGGAACCGTCTTCCTGCGGAGCATTGGGTATTTGTTCGATGATTCCTTGTTGTTGCTGCGTCATGAATGTATTGTCGTACTCTTGCAACAGCTGCGGTGTCTTCTGAAGCATTTGCATCACTGACCGCAAACGTTTCATGGCAATCGCCTTATTGGACGGCAGCGGAGGATGGTTCTGCTTGAAGGGGAAACGGATGTAGTAGCCGTCAGCGCGTTTCTGTATGGTCTCTTCGAAAAACTAAGCAACTTTTTTATTGGCTTCATCCTTTTCGGCGTTCTTTGTCCCAGTGAATTCGCATATTCCTGCAGAATCCATCGTCCAGTATTTGTCCCATCTATCTAGCTCTTCTTCAAAATTTACCTCGATGTTTACGAAGCTGTTGTCCGAGATGGGTGCTTCAGAATCTCTACCCTCACTTTTTTCCATTAAACTGTTGCAATGTAACTCATTTGCTATCTGTTTCCCAGTAAGAAGATAGCCGAGTTTTGAAGGGACTAGATGTAACCCTGAGGGTAGCGTATAGTGTGGGTCTGGGATATCCAGCAATCTCCACAACTGATCACAGCCCAACAGAATTTGAGGCGCTGACTCGTCTCCATGATGTGCTTTAGAAAGACGAATGTTGTGCGTTTCGATAAACGTTAAATCGTCTTTGCTGAGCTGCGCACTTTTGTTAGCTGCAGTTATTAGCGGTAACGTATGTAGGCGCATTTCATGCTTTAGACCGTCTTTATCCCAAAGGTCTAGCGTAGTTAGGCTACATACGGTGTACTTTGGCGTTTGAGTGCCAAATGTATATACTTTAAACCTTTTTCTTCCAGTGCGTGTAAGTCCCAGTTCATCAGCCAACTTATCACTGATGAATGACTGGTCTGCACCAGTGTCAAGCAAAATCTCGACATCCTTCCACTGATTGCGCACAAAGTCCTTTACTCTTGCTACACCTGTCAGTAACAAAACATTGTTACTTCTAACTTCAGCTGTTGTTCTTCTTCCTTCCCAGGTGTTGTTCTCTTGTGAAGTCGAAAGGACGGTACCTTCATTAAGTTTTCTGTCTTGTTCGGACATTAGTAATGCGGACTCTTCAGAAGCGGTTGCTTCGAGAGTATGCGCGCGTGCCGGAGTTGATTTTTTATACCGATGTCTTTCGACATCTCCTTGGGTGGCTTGACGCTTTCCTGTAACTGGTTGTGAGCCGACTGCAACATATTCTTTATTCTGAGGTGGCGCATTCGTTACTGGAACCGTGTGAGATTGCTTTACACGCGAAGGGCATAAAGTGTGATGGTGCTTTTTGCCATTACAGCTTCTGCATCCTTCCCGTACGCAATTTCCTATGAAGTGGCCTATCGTTCCACAATTGAGGCACCGATTAGTGTTTTTAAAAATCTTGCAGCGTTCCTCAATTGTCGAATATCTGGCGCACGCCACTGACTTGTGGTTATTTGCGTTGCAGAAGAGACAAGATTCAGCACTTGTCCGTATATTTTGAGGAGCCTGATTGCCATTGTTTGATGGGTTTACCTTATTGGATCTATGGTTTTTATTGACCATATAGTTGATCCGTTCTTCCGTTGATATGACCGCGTCTAGATGTGAAAGGATCTCACTGAGGATCCATGACTGTTCCGTCGACGATGTGCTAATACATTGTTCAAGTACCTTACGTTGAAGGTCCAGCCTAAACTTTGCCAAAATCCTTTGACTGAGGAAGGAGCCATTCAATGGTACTCCTTTCTCCTCCAGCTGTGCCACTATAGGCAGTATATCCTCAAGAAGGCGTCGCTGTCCCTCAAGTGTTCCATTCTCGGCGCGTGCGTTCTCCAGGCGCATCTGTAGGCTATCGATGAGGCGTGACTCATCTCCGTACTTATTGCGCAAGAACGTCACCGCTTTATCATAATTAGCTTCAGTCACGTTGAACCGGCGTACTGAAACTCTTGCTTCACCACGAAGCGCACCGATCAAATAATTAAATTTCTGAAGGCGCGAAAGTGGCTGATTATGAACATTTGCTTCGAAAAGTGCCCAGAAATTTTCAAATTCCCATACTTTCCCGGTAAAGGTAGGTATGGGAATTGCAGGTAATTTGTGAACTGCAGCTTCTACCTGTACTTCCGAAGCCGACGATGGATGGCCATTTCCCACTGGTCCCCTATGCCCATCAAGCGCGCTGATTCTTTTAGCTTCCAGCTCGATCGCTGCCCTTTGCGCACGGTCAATAGCGATGTGTGCCTTTTCTATGTAATCAATCGCCTGTTCTTCTTGTTCACTGCTAAGATTCTCTTCCAGCGAATCAATAGCGGTGGTGAACTTAGACAAGGAGTCTGATACCAGCTGGGAGGTAGCGTTTAATTCCAAAATTAGCTCCCTAGTTTGCTGGGCTATAGCCGGGTCTTGGAAGTTCATTTCTAGCTGCGATGAATATTTTTCGAGCAAGGAGTTTAAGTTATTGCAGTAGCGCGTAAGAAGCCCTTTTTGAGAGCGCAACTCTATTGGTCCAACCATGATGAACAATAATTCTATTAGAAGCCAGTAAAGGAAGACAAAGAATCTCAATGTCAAAATGTGTTGGATGAATTTTGACTACCAAGAGCGCAAAATCCAAAAAAGGAAAAAAAATCTCCCAAATGAAATCGACGGCGCCGACGAAGAAGGCGCACTGAATATTGTAGACTTAGGATTTAATCAAAGGCGTACCGGTCTGCGGTCCAAATCCGACTGAAGTGGATCCGATGCACCATAAAATAGTAGCTCAGGTCGTCTAGATGTGATTTCGCTGCCACGCGGTAATAGCAAGATCGACCAGTACGTCCAATCCAAAAACTTTATTGTGCCTCAAACTTGTGTAATTAAACCAAGAATAATGGATGGCTCACAATCTCGACATGTACGAATTGTAAGAAACAATTCCTAAGGTACATGAAACTAATGAAGGCGCATGAGAACTTGAAGGCGCATAGGAACTCGAAGGCGCATAGGAACTCGAAGGCGCATAGGAGTTGGGCTGCGGTGCATTGTGATCATCTATAACGTTTAGTCTATATCCAATCAGCTAAATCTCTAACGGTCTAAGAGCAACCCAAGACCCTCAAAAGGAAGGTGACTACTGTAGACGGCAAAGGTGCAGTAAGCGGCGGTAAATCAGAAGGCGATGCTAAGGCATAAGAGTAGTGGCGAGCCAGAGAGGCATTGATCAAGCGCTAAGACGGCGGCGAAAGTGATTGGGCGGAAGGCGATGGCGGCAAGAGCGGAAAAGGCAGCGGCAAAGCGGCAAGGTGCGGCCAGATGGATGAGCGGCGGTCAAGCGGCGGCAAGCTGGCAGCCGGACGGATGAGCGGCATTGTGGCGGCAAGACGGGAGGCGGCAAGGCGGGAGGCGGCAAGGTGGCGGCCAGACGGATGAGCGGAGTTAAGCCTTTCCCCAAGCATTCTTGGGTATTTATGCCGGAGCCTTGTCAGTTGAGGCTAATGTTTTGATATTTTGCGATATCTGCTCGCATATCTCGGCGCATGTCTGAATGTTTTTCATGAGAATGGAAACATGATCGCGCTGGATCCGCGATATTATTCCTTTTGGGATGCGCCACGCATTCTATTTTTACGGCCTGTCTTGTAGGTAATTTGAGTGCGTATTTGGTCATACAATGACTTGCGGTGGTAGCCGATAAACATTTCAGCGCCTTATCCTTTCCAGACAGAAGTTGTACCAATTAACCTCCCCGGAGGGATGGAAGGCTTGGTTGTTCCGGGCGTGAAATGCGAACCAAGAACCTGACATCGGGCGCACGCGACACCAGCCCCTCCTCCGACTGCGCTACACGCCTATTTATATAAATTAAAATTAGGATAATATCTCGGAAAAGAATGTTTTTGACATAAATTTTTAACAGAACCGTGATAATTTGAATTGTAATGAACAATAAAAACTGTAGAACCTGCCGGTATCCTCGGCAACCGACTCTTACTTAATAACTGTGGTTTGATATTATACTAGGCGAAGACTACATCCTTAGTAGCTTGCCGCTCACGCCTTCTTTCTCTACTCCACCTGCCACTAAGCTGAACAGGTTGAGCTTTTCAGACAGACAGCAGAAAAGGCTGATTCTTCCGCGATTAGCAGTTGCAGAGTTCCGCTCATGATTTTTTAATCCGTTTTTCAACCCATTATGCAAGCAGTCTTACACCAGCACCCGTGAAGTGTAGTTGGAAAACTAAAAAGGCCACAACTCCCGCGGAGAACCACCGGAAAGGGATAAACTTAGAGTTGTTCTCAGCACGTTATCACTATCGGCTAGCCATGTACGCGTTCAGAATATCATCTAGAGGTGAAAGGGATACCGCCTCCCGGAAAAATTTGGATAACGCCGATCTTTATTACGTTACCGCCTTGATGGTATTTAAACTGTGCTCGCGAAACTGCTGGCCACAGAAAGGATAGAAAGGTGGGAGATAAATAAATTTTTAATCCATCAGAACAAGTGAGACAAATGAAACAAATAAATGAGTCGTACGAAAAAATCAATAATTTTACAGTTTAACACACTCGCGGTTGATTGAATTTCTATTCATTCTTTACTCAGCTGTCTTGTTACTTCACACCTCCATCACCCTCAGTGGCTCAGGTATTTTCAAAGAGAATATGCGAATATGCACGATGTCCTTTATTATTAGGAAAATATTAGCATGATGAGATGAGAAGCTTTTCTAGCTGCTGTTTTATGCCGTTTTCGTTAATTAATTGGAACAAGGCAAGGCGAGGTGCACGGTACACCTCTCCTCCAAGTTTGAAATCTAGCGGCTAGAGTAGTTTTCGAAGCCCACAGTGAGATCAGCTCCTTATAATTGAAAATGCTGCACAAATAAAGTTTTTTAACGCAGCCCTATTTCGAATTATAATTATTCATAAATAAATATTAATTTAAATATATACACCGAAACTGTAGCTGTCTCCGTCAACCTATACCTGCAGTTTCAGTGGAGGGTCCTGTTCGAGATACAAACAAGATGGAACCACAGATACTTCCAACACATGAAAGGTCTGTATTGCCTCCAGCTCCCCACTCGGCAAAAGACATCACATGCGAGAGTCGCACATACACTGGCTGACTGACTGGTGTGTTTTGCTTGAATCCTGAAGCCAGTCAATTAGGCTAACCATGTAGGCCAAACTGAAAGTGAGGGGTCTGATTCGAGTTTTTTTATTAATCCCATTCCAAGTGGTCTGTGAGAGAAAAAATGCGTTGTAACGTAGGTGACCAAGGAGGCTTTTGCATCTTGAGAATCGCTGTATTAAACGTATTACGCTTCAGGCTTGATATTTTGGATGCGCCACGCGCTCCGCGTTCAGGAAGTGGTTCGTGGACGCAGCTTCATGGTAAAAGTGATGTGGAGACCACTTGGCCTAGAAAGGGATTTCTACTGGTTAGCCAATAGTAATGTCTGCAACAGTATAGCATTTTCACGTCGAATTGCACACCTTTCGGTCAAATTGTACACTCTTCTAAACAAAGCTGACGCCTTTGAAATCTAACTGAAATCTTCCAAATCAAAACGAGTTTTTTCCAAATTGAACAAGAGATCCTCCAAAAAGGTTTGGACGTTAAAAGCGGCGCTAGAATTCCGGAAAAGCGGACCCCGCAACTAAGCGGGACAAACGCTGAAGAAGAAGAAGTCTTCGAGTGCATGGAGCGATCTCGTCTACGGTTTTACTGTGTTGTTTAACTTGTGAAGAGCTCGTTTTGAATTGGAAGACGCTCACCTTGATTTTGGAAGCAACAAGTTTGCTTAGAAGAGTGTCCAATTTGCTGTGTAAATGGTAAATATGTACCACTCTCAATATTGCGCACATTAGAGCATTACGTAAAAGAGTACAATATTCATATAATGGTGAGAAATACATGCCGAGAAAAGACCTGTTTTCGATTCTTGGCCCTACCGAAATATTAGTACTGATGTTTACTGGAATACCAGCCCACAAAAAATGTTTTAAGCTGCTGGAAGCTAAAGTTACTATATATTTTTCGAATTTTTATCGTTTCGTAAGCATTTAGTGTTTACCGGCTTTCTTTCGTCGCACACGGAAGTATTATAGAAAAGGACGGAAGGCATCAAGCAAAACCTTTCAAGATTCCAATTCTTTCCATTCAAAATACGAATTTTAAGCCAAAAAGCTTTTATACAAAGTCGCTGAAATGCGATGCATTGCACAGGATTGCGGCAAAACCTTTCTATCAGATGAGTAAGCAATTTAGGGTTCTGTAAAACCGCTCCACAAAATTAGACCGAACTTTGGCTACTACCTTATCTTATATCTTATCTTATATCTTTCCCAGCCTTTGCACGCAGAAGAATGCGAAGAGTTTACAAACCTATTATGTCCTCTCTTGACGAACAGTTGAAGTTGATCCTAATTTCTACGCATCTACGTGTCTTCTCTTTAACCTGCTCCTTCAAGCTTTGGCGAATTCCGTTTTCAACAACATGCACACTGTTGGTCCTCCTTTCAATAACCACTGCTCATGCAAATGTATGGTTCAAACAATAGCCCTACAGAAACCATATCTTGATCGTGTAGAGCAGTGAAATGCGCTGTGTTGCGCAGAACATTGAACTTCGAGGACGCTAAGTGCCCTGCAGGAATAGAAGAACTTTTATCCTCATCAGAAAGGCATTTCTCGTTTGAAAAAATTCGAAGATGGACTTTTCTTGTCGATCTTGGTACATCTAAACATAATACAAACAATTCATTTTCTTGGACGGTAACGAGGTTATAAGCTCTGACAGCGATGTTTTGTTACTATCAAAACTGCATTACCAGGCGGGATTCGAACCCGCACCTCTTGTTGATGGGGCGTCAGTGCTCTACGCCATTACACCATCGGTTCTGTTTGATTGCAACGTAAACAAATACATCTAGACTCACGTCTCCATCTTGCCATGATTTGACGAAACGGAACATGACTCACGGCAAAACTGTGTACTCTTTGTGCTGTAGGATCTCGTGTGAAACTGTTGAGCCAAGATTGGTAAACCTCTTTATTCGGCTTACGTTTCAGGCCCAACCGCCTTCTTCAAAGCCTGGAGAAGACAAAAGGAGTTGGGGAAATTACCCGTCCAAGAATCGTTTCAAGTTACAGGAGCTCCAGGGGCAAGTGATAGAATGAGACGAAAAGGGGATTAAGGCAACCCTACTGACCTTATTAGACAGCCGAGAGACTGCTAAGTCACCCTCACCCAGTCTCTGTGTACTCTTTTTCTTTCAAAAATTGCCCTTGAAGGGCTAAGGTTTTGCATCTTTTCGTGAAGATTTTAGCAATGATTGAAAATATACACAAATTCTTCATCAAAAAACTACAAAGCGTCCACAGGTTCCTGTTGCTCCGCAGCTATGTATATACGCGCTCTACATGCATACCTATGCACACCTTGATATACGACTTCGTTGCGCATCTTTCTTATTCCATTTCAAGTATTTTGAGCGCTTCTTTGTAGCTTTTCTGTGCTGTTTTAGGACCTTTTTCTCGGGCTTGTCATTCATAATAGCCACTATTTAATTGAGTAGCGTCAGAAATAATTGGAGGTGTACAAGGCTGACATCTTGGTGGGAAAACATACAGTGAGGGTTTTATTCCTGCCTGGCACGAGGCGTTGGTAGCAACTAAACTTTATGCTACTCATTTGCAGTGAACTTTCTGACTTTTTTCTTGTCTTTACTAGAATCTCCATGTTGTAAAACCCTATAAAATGTCTTAGCTTTTCTTGAATCAACGTTTTACAGATGTTGATTCTTCTTTCAACTTTTCATCGCAGCGTAAAACACTGATGTATTCATACGCTGGGCGTAGGAAGTCATTGTCTAGGCCAAATACGCCTTTAAATCCTCTAGGACAACCCACAGCAGCAGCAATTCAATCCACAAGAAATTAGTAAGGCCATTTATTAAGCAAAGTCCTTTACCCTTCATCATTTATTTGAATGCTAGCGCTTAGCTGAAGAAATTCCAAAGGAATTACGTCTTAACGTTTGTGCAGTTATTTTTTCCGTTTTTTCATTCCTGAAAGTAGCATTCCCAAGAAGATTGATTATCACCGCCTTTTATCCTTCACCCTTTGTTTTTCTGTAGACTTCCAGAGAAAAATCTCACAGATGGTGGAGATGCAACGCAAACATCTATAGGATTACAAAAATGAATAAAATTGTGTGGGTACATCGTTAGCTAGAGAATAAGCCGTTAACAATAAGCAGGTACGTAGTTGTACGCATGCTGTGTACCAGATATCATTCCCATGGATTGGTGTATCAAAGCTATTGGTTCTCCTGATGAGTTCCTTGATCGACAAGTCAGGGCGTAATTGCCAGAAGTCAGCCACGACACTTTGGAAGCTAGACGTTCTGACTCAAAGTCGGCTACTGCATAACACAAGAAAGACACCAAAGCAACGGCTCTTGCTCCTCGCTGCGAAAGTTTCGGACGCGTCGTTTCATATGTACAAAAAATGCTGCATTTCTACCACACATGTTAAGGTGCTGTAGTAAATAATCGTATTTTCAGAAAATGATAGAAAACGTCTCACGCGCGGTCACATATTGCAGGGCTGGATTGTGCGCGGTCGGTCACGAACCTATTAGAAGGTCGCGGAGCTTTAAACCCAAGCAAAAAGAAGTGTAAGAGTCAACAAACGGTTTTCGCCGCATAAGGCTTGTCGTCAGATGTGGACGAACGTCGAATGCGTGCGACTACGTGCTTGTGCCAGCATGTTTTCTTGGCGTATCCACTCAGAGACACATACGGAACTCTCATTTGAATAATTGTGGCAATCAATTCCGAGAACGATGTGCATGGGCAACTTTGTCTTCAGGGGTTGTTTATCGGAAACAAAATGCATGCAACTCATGAGTGTGCTCAGGTTCGTTATGGAGAGAATGTGCTATGCGCGACGGCATGTATAGTGGCCAAATTGATCGGTCGTGCCGCTCAATCAATTTCAATTTAGCCACAACATGTGGTTGTATAAAAGGAGTATAAACGGGTCGCAACCAGAGGAGTGCGTAAAATACTTTTCGGTAAATTTTTAACGACCATTTCTTAACGAAAATTTTTGCGTTGAAATCGGTAGATTTGGTGAACTCGTAAAATAAAATTTTCCTAGGCTGTAGTTAGTTTGGCTGTATTGTAGTAGGTGAAAATCCATATCTTTTTCTTTATTGATTTTTTTCGATTCCATATAAAAAAAAGGATAAAGGATAAAGGACGGCGTTACTTAATCCCCTCTGGCATGTGCCAGCGCATTCTACTTCTACGGGATGTCGTGGAGGCGATTTGAATGCGTATTTGGCCATACAATGACTTGCGGTGGCCAGCCGATGAACAAGTCAGCGCTTTATCCATCCCAGACAAGTCTGGTACCAATTCATCGACCCCGGAGGCATGGAAGGATTGGTTGCCCTGGGCGGGAAATCTGAACCAGGAACCTGGTATCGGGTGCACGCGACAGTCGCGCCTCCTCCGACTGCGCTACACGCGCCCACACGGATCTACTATTCGGAGGGGGCAACCCCAAAGTATCAGTGCCCTAGGTCATCCCATGCCACACAATTATATCCACTGAAATTAAACGAAAGCCCTCGCATTATGGGACATCAGCTATAGCTCTCGTAAAACCGCAAGGGAATGGAGACGCAAAAATAGTGTGTGACCCCCTCCGACTAAGATAGATTCTAAATTCTTTGGTACAGTTCGTCTTTGGAAGACATTTACGGAGTCCATAGATCTGCCTGCTTTTCAAGTTGGTCCTTTTGGTTTTGTTCTTAATGCAGACGATAGCGGAGAATCAAATAAACGGCCACGGACCGTTTACCACATTTTAATCGAACCGAATTGTACTGCATTGGGTATTTTTGTCTTTGCCACCCAAGTGACGTTGCTCAAATGTTAAGCCTTTTCTCCTCTGACTTCTGAAGGAAAAGCATATGGAACACGCGTAACTATAAGATAGTTTCTCGGCCTATATTGTGTGTTGTATGCAGTGTTCTACCTTGTGCTTTTCCCTCCTCCAAACAGAATTTGCCACTATCTGTCACTCTTTTACGACTTTTCTGAAATTGACTGCTCTGATTTTCTTGTTGAAGCACCTGGTGCCATGTTGTACAACACACTTGCTTAAGGTTCGAATGTGCTTCGGCTTTCTCCATTTCATCCTATTTTTGAGGAGCACATTTGGTATTGAAGAAGTGGTAAGTTCGCAAGTTAGGCGAAATATTCCACAGACATAAGGGAGACTTCTTGCCAGAGTCACGCCTGCACCTTCAGAGATATAGCTTTTCGTAGAACTCGGAGAAAATCGTTATGCAATAGACTGCACGTAAACTACCAGTTTTTATACAAACGTCCTATATTTACAATGACTGATGAAGAGTGATCATCGGTTTCTTTTTTTATTCCTTTCGAGTAAATTTGTTAACTGTTTCATGTGCGTACTGACTATGTTTCTCCAGAAGAAAACTGTCACGAGAGCCCTTGAAGGAGACGAAAAGTTGAGCAAATTCATTCGTAGACTGCATTACATTTCATGCCGTGCATTCATGCGTGGCATGACATGCACGGCATGAAATTCGATAAAAACAGAGCAATGACAGTACTAGCAGTCATGTTCTATCTATTAGGTGGTGTCCAGTGTTGCCTTGACGTAATCGTACAGTCGTGCCTGATGTTGCACGAAGAACCGCCTCATTTTCCTGAAAAGATACGAAGAAATAGGAATAAGCCCTTTTCATCCAATGTTTCGCTTCCTATTCTTGTTGTCACGCATTATTTGTGCTTCAAAACGTTTTTATCGCATTTTCTATGCCCTTTCAAAATCACTTGCAAGCAAGCATCACAAAAACTGCGAAAAATTGACTGGTTGTTAAATATGAAGAACTAATATGTAGCAATCAAACGCCAAAAACGGCCAAGGAAGTTCAAAAACGCGAAACTACAGCAGGGAAAAGTGGGGACGCAGGCAAATAAATTGGTCAGAAGCAAGAAAAATGCCAACAGTTCTCGAAATAGGAAGACGATACTTTCCATTTCCACTGATTCAAGTAAGTAGTCGGTTTCCTCGGTATCGCAACGATACTGCGAAAACTAATCCAAAAAATTGTCCAAAGTGCATTTGCATGAAGGAAAAGCAAAATTTTAAAAATGGAGTGTAAAATGTCGTTAATGTTGTTTTTCAATTTAAAGGAAATTTTTCTCGTTAAATTACGCTAAAACTTTTTAACGAAAAATGCCGGTGATTCCGGTAAATCGGTAAACCTTTAATCGTTAAACGCACACTTCTGGTCCAGGAACGGATAGATCTACCCTGCCTTTCCTGTATTGAATGGTGAGATATCATGTATTAGTCTTCTTTTTCTTCAGCGTCCGTTTCGCTACGTAGCAGGGTCCGCTATTCTGGTGTCATGACGCCACCTTTCCCGATCCAGCGCTAGATCCGCTAGCGCGGCCGGACGACTGCTCCGTAGATCTTCGATTTCCAGCGCTCCGGTGTCTTTCTATATCAGAGCACGCCAGTCAACGAGCGCCATTTGGACCAAGTTGCATTCATGCGTGAATTCACTTCAATCGTCAGGTTGCCATCAGATGCTACTGCTGATCCCAGGTGCTTAAAAACCGAAGTGCGTGGGAGCTCGATAGTGTCACCCTTGATGGAGCTGGACTCGGTAACATCCGCCGTTAGATATTCGGTCTCCTTCTCGTTCAGTTTGAGTGTAAACCGCTCCGAGTGCACACCAAGCTTTCACCTCTCGCTCGAGTTCAGCTTTGTCTTCGCAAGCGAGCATTAATTACGTCATCAGCAGTGTCCAGGGGACTGACTTCTGAAGATCCCGCGTAATGGCGTCCGTTAGGACTACAAAGAAGAGTGGGGAAAGCGCAGAACCCTGGTGTACCCCGACAAAGATGGGAAACTCCATCGACGTTCCAGCTGCAGTTTGAACTTGACTCTTTGGACAAGAATAGAGAATTCGCACTCACTCTATGAGCTCTTCAGAAACGCAGGGCGTATCAAATCAGTTCACGTGGTACGCGGTCAAAGGCCTTCTCCAAGTCGAGGGAGGCGATATGCACTGGCATATGTTTCTCGCGGTGCTTCTCTATCAGAAGGCTGGCGGCGTATATGGCATCAACGGTGCCACAGCCAGCAACGAAGTCGCACTGATTGCTGGAATGCTGGACGATGTCACGAATCCTTCCATCGACAATTCACTCAAAGATCATCATGCTGTGTGAAGATAAGCGAATTGGACAGTAATTGGAGCAGTCGGCAGGACTGCCTTTACTCTTCTAAATCGTAATCGTCGTGCTTTGGTTCCAACAGTCAGGTGCTTTCTTCTCTGCTACAACCTGATTAAAGAGCTTTGCCAACCACTCAGCCGGGTACCAAAACTTTGACATTCACGGGTCAGCAGTCACGTCGGGCCCGGTCGTTTTGCCTGGCTTCATCACCTTCACAGCAGTTTATGTCTTCTCCACGGTGATCATCTGAACAGGACCGTGGGTAGGAGCCGCTTAAGGGATGGCTAGATTGGGAAATTCTACCGCCGAGACTTTCTCGAAGTAGTTGCGCCATCGCTTCAATGCCTTCTTGCGGTCCATAAGAGAACGGCCATTCCCATCATTGATGCCAAAAAACTTTTCAATGTCTTCGGTCTGCCGATGGCGGTTCATAGCAAGTCAGTACAGATGCCGTCTGCAATCGAGAGTCCGAGTTTGGCTTAGCTCGCAGAACCAGCAGTTTCCAGTGGCACCATGTGGAGGAACGGCAATACTCAGTCTTTTTTGAGATGCTCTACGCATTCTGCTCCTAGGGAGTATCGTGTCTCAGTTTTACAGTAAAGGAATAGCTCATTGGCAAAAGTGTGTAAATTTCGGAGGCTTTACGTCGATTAACAAAGTTGTCTCCAACCTGAGTTATAGCAGTTTGAATTAAGCAGCGAATTCAAACAAGCAACAAATATAGCTATGGAATGACTACAAGATAGTGCTTTCCCTAAAAGCGGCTTACACTTGCGCACCACTAACCTGTAAAAAGCTTGCCAGCTGCAATACTCTTAAAAGCAGAGAACCGGATGAAATCCGGAGTATTCCGCGTGAAATGGGGAGATGTTGGAACGCCTAAGAGGGAAGAATTTCATTGATTCTGTCGGTCCTATATGCATTGTTCACGGCACACTCCAAATGCAGGCTAAACAGTCTTAGATCAATTTCTGATTATTCCGCCTGAACATTTTGGATAAAACTTCCCAAACGCTCACTCTACAAGCCCTCGCGATCACTCGATTGATTCTGTCGGGCCGATTCTCTACGCATTGTTCAACTCTCTATATGCCAAAAGATAGAGATCAAGCTGCTTAATTCAAATAGATGTTTATTTTTACAAGTACTTGCTTTTTAAAAAAAGCTATTTAAAAAAGCCGCTTTATAACGCTTCAAAGCGGCTTTTTCGACAACTGACCAAAGGACATGCGCGGTACTGTAAATAAGGATCTATCTTGGATTAGACCTCTAAATATAGGCCGGGCCTTAAAGAAGACGAGTTAATGGAAACATCGGGAGTACTAATAATTAATTTTATAACATTACTGGAAAGTATAGAAGAATAGTCAATTGATAAGAGTCAATGCGCAGGTTTCAGGAACGTCGAACTTGGAGACTTCTAAATGCAGCATTCCCATTTAGTCTAAATGATAAGGTTCAAGGTTTTGGCAATATCTCCTAGGTTAATAACCAACTAATATGTATACGCAGCCATCCCTAAATAGAAAAGGCGTAATAACCAAACCACCGTACTAACCAAACTTAATATTACTGGCATTGTTACTAATGTTAATAGCTGTACTAGTACCAGAAGTCAATATAGATACATTAAAACACTGAGTAAAATAGCTTTAAAAACTTATAAGCTTATGTTATGACCATACATTCTTAAGCAGTTTTGGAGGCCATATAAAAACACAGTTACTATGCGTACTATGTGGTATTTTTTCACACTATTAAAAATAAAGGAAACGAGGATAACTCTTCCACTGCTAGCTATATCCGGAACATAATAGCTAACATAAGCCATCACCTCAGCTTATGGCCGGGTATGCTTCATAGGTTCAGCCCGGCTACCAGGCAACTTTAGCAGGTATGGCTATTCTTCGTTCTTTCGCTGTTCTTTCGCTAGTTAGTTCCAAGGAGCCTCATCAGGGGAGGGCACCACCAACCTCTTATCCTTTGATGTGGTCTGTCAGCCTTCATATGTCCTTCATTGTCGGGTTTTCGTTACTAGAGTAATGCATAGGTTAATTCTGTTTTTCTCTTTAGTCATTGATCGTGACCAGTCCCAGCATGACCCTTCTGCATTGTCGCCTCTTGTATATGAAATCTACGTTGTGAGCGGGCACTCGGAATGTGTATGTCTCTCAGTTTGATATTAACTTTCTCTCCTTTTTCTTTTCTTTTCTGGTCATTTTTGAATTTATTCTTGTTCTGTTCCTTGATGTATTAGCGCGTCCGCTAAAGTCGAACAATTGAATAACTCGATTTTTCGCCGTCTTCGAAAGTCGAACAATCGAATAAATCGACTTTTTGCTGTTCTCGAAAACCTAACAATCGAATAACTCGACTTTTTGCTGTTATCAAAAACCGAACAAACGAATAACTCGATTTCGAAGGCACGTTCCATAGAGAATCGAAAGAAGGCAGAACAAAACCACAACTGTGGACGAAAAGAGTTGAATTTTGAAAGGCAACTGAATAATCGTTTGCAATACAATTAGAAGACCCGAATAACAAGATACTTGGTCATTTCTTTTGCAAGTAGTGGACATTCCCCAGGGATGAGGTGCCACCAAAGGTGGGGATTTTCCTCACTTCTACGCGTAATTTGCTATCTGCCACGTGTTCTTCATTTGCGAGTCGATGGCACTAACTTCTCGCATTATCCTATTACCAGCGTCCGTCGTCGGCTTCGCCTGCTTCGGGTAGGGCGGGCACTATACTTGTGCTTTTCCAAAATTTTTCGAATGAACGAATAATCGAATAACCACATTTTTTCGGTTATTCGAATTTCCGAATAATCGAATAACCCCATTTTTCGAAAATTCGAATGAACGAATAATCGAATAACCCCAATTTTTCAGTTATTCGAATTTCCGAATAATCGAATAACCCCATTTTTCGCTTATTCGAATTTCCGAATAATCGAATAACCCCATTTTTCGCTTATTCGAATTTCCGAATAATCGAATAACCCTGTTTTTCGGTTATTCGAATTTCCGAATAATCGAATAACCCAATTTTTCAGTTATTCGAACGAACGAATAATCGAATATCCGAATAAATCGAATAATCGAATAAACTTCACACATAATAAGGACAGTGAGATTTTTCCTTTAACTAAGACGTCGTCCAACGTGGGTGAGTGTTCAACAGACATGCCGAAAACGTCGTCCAAAGTTGGTCGGAGTTCAGCTGACGTGCCGAAGACGTCGTCCAACGTGCTTGGCAATTTGGAAGAGTAAGGGAGACTCGTAAAGGAGGAACCACTAACCGCGGAATGCCTTCAGCTTCCCATGGAACTTCGGACATACCTACGTCTTGTGAAAGAGATCGAAACGCTGATTACAAATATTTATACCAAATTTGCCAAACGGATTTCATAAGCAAGCACTAGCTGCCCCAAAGTCTGCGGAATGTGTGCCGCGTGCGTTGATGCAGCGTGGAGGCAGTGTTGCGCAATCAGCATTGTCGTTAGCGGCCTGGCCACCTTAGGCGGCGGCGCAGCGGAATTGTTCTCGCTTCACAGAGAGTGGTCATGGGTTCGATTCCCGCACACACCATTGTTATTGCGTTTTGCGATTTATCGTCAGTGAGAGCTTTTATCGCCATTTCCAACGCATTTTTGAACAAAAGCATGGCAACAAATGTCGTTTACGTTCTTCGAGCTCCTTGTAAGTGGAAAGGTGAGCATTTTTGATTTCCCCATTAAGCAAGCCAAAAACCGTATTCACTCGGCGCGCGGGAAAAATACGCGTGTCGTGAAAGAGTTAACCTGCCATAAGAAACCGGAAATTCAGAAACCGATGTCAGATTCGTGATGAGCAACCCAATTCGTAGCGAAGTATGAATAACTATTTTTTTTTCGACCTCGGTAGTACAGTGCATGGGCCCTTTTTATTTTCGAACAGCCAAACTGTTTCAAGATGAAGAGGTGTTGAAGACAAATTATATTCTTTACACGAATGGAATCAAAAATGTACTAACCAACTGGTAAGTATAGCTAATGATCAACAACCTTCTTGAGTAATGACGGAGGAATGCAAAAAACGTGTGCTTTATAGCGAGTGAAAGGTTTTGATCGAGAGGTCAATATCGATCGATATTGTTGATTGGAGCTTGAAAGTGAAGTTTCTTTGTTTGCATGTCAATGACAGTTAGGCAGCCCGTACCTGCCGTAGCGGTCCCGTGTGGAAAAATTTTCTGTTCAACTTAGCATTATTAGATTGGTGCAAAAGAAATGCAGGTTTTCTGTCTTTTTGGTTTTAACACTATTTTTCAATAAACTAACCATAAGACTTTTCATAAGGTGTAATACATTGTTGGAAAGCTTATTATATGCGATTTCTATGTGTGTATATGGAATTTAACTCAAATCGCTTATTTAAAAAGATAATTTGGTTTTTATTTTCAGATGTCTAAACGCAATTTTGGTCAGATTTACTTCTGCGAGTTGAAACTGGGCCGAAATTCCGCTCAGACCGCTCAAAATATAAACGAAGTATGGGACCAGGGAAGGATCAACGAATGCACAGTACGAAATGGTTCCAAAAGTTTCGTGCCGGCAACACCAGCCTCGAAGACGAACCACATGAGAGCCGTTGATAATGATCCATAGAAGGCGTCAGTCGAAGCTGATCCGCGCAAACCACGCGAGATATTGCCGAAGATCTCGACGTCGATCACATTACAGTTGTTCGCCATTTGAAGCAAACTGGGAAGACCAAGAAACTAAATTGACCGAAAGTCAGAAAAATCGTCGTCTTGAGATATCGTCGGCCCATCTTTTGCCCAATGCCAACGATCCGTTTCTCGAACGGATTGTGACTTCCGATGAGAGATGAATACTTTATGATAACAGGCGCGTTGGCCTAGTGGCTGAATCAAAAGGAAGTTCCCCGACATCAGCCAAAGCCGGAAAATTTTACGAAAATCGCGTTTGGACATCTAAAAATAAAAACCAAATTATTTTTAAACAGCCGACTCAAATCAAGTTCCATATATTATGTTGTTCGGAAAGTTCTCAGGGTTTGTTTTACTACTGCTTGTTCTTGTTACTGTGTGTTCTTTATCGTCTATTATTATGTAAAAATTCAACTTGCACTGCGCATTAATGCTACTTTCTGTACAGAATTTTTCGCTCTATCTGGCTAAATAAATTATGTTTCAACATTTTATTACAATTTTGTTCTTGAAGGGCTTTTGGAAGGATGTCGAAGGAGTAATTCCGAAAGATATTTAATTTTAACTTCAAATTGGGACAATCCGCAGCCGAGACAGCCCGACAAATCAACCAAGTGTGGGGGCCTAATAGTTCTGGAGAAAGCACTGTATGCCAGTGGTTCAGTAAATCTTGGACCGGAGATTTCAGCCTCGAAGATGCTTTGAAACGCCTTGGGAAGGTGAAAAAGCTCGAAAAGTGGATGCCCCACGAGTTGAGTGAGCGGCAAAAATAGTCACGTTTCGAGGTTTGTTCTTCTCTACTTTTACGCAACAAAATTGACCCGTTTCGGGATCGAATCATCACTTGTAATGAGAAGTGGTTTCTGTATGATAACAGGAAACGTTCCGAGCAGTGGTTGGACTCCGATTTATCCCATAGACATTTTCCAAAGGCGAGCCTCCAACAAAGAAAGGTGATGGTGACTGTGTGGTGGTCGGCGGCTAGTGTGATCCATTACAACTTTTTGGCAATAGGCCAAGCGATCACGGCAGACACCAACTGGAAGGAAATCGACGAAATGCACCGAAAACTGCATTAACTTTAGCCAGCATTGGTCAACAGAAGAGGCCCGGTTCTTTGGCACGATAACGCCCGCCCACACGCTTCACAAATCGCTACTCGAAAATTGAACGAATTAAGGGTTGAAGTTCTGCTTCACCGGCCATATTCTCCAGACCTCTCACCAACCGACTACCACCCTTTCAAACACTTTCAGAACTGTAAAACCTTCACCAATCAGGACCAAGCCAAAACAGCTTTCATGGTTTTTGTCGAATCTCATCACAAAAATCTCAATCTCACCACATAACTTTTTCGCTGATGGAATAAGTCGACTGTTGGCCCGTTGGTAACAGTGTGCTGATTCGACTAAACCCGATAAGATTTGAGAAAGTTATGGTAGTTCACTCAAAACGCTGAGAGCTTTCCGGACAGCCTAATACATACTTAGAAAGCGCATGTAATAACTTTTCCAACAATGTATAATACCTTGTGAAATAGTCTTAGTTTGTTGTTAAAAATAGTGTTGAAACAAGGAAAACAAAAAACCTACATCACTTTTGCACCAACCTAATAGAAGCGCTGGGAACGATCGGTTCCGACAAAAAGGCATTTTGTCGTAGGATCAAAATCGATCAGAAGCTCAATACCTATAGAGAATTTCAATTTTTGCCCGAGGTCCACTGTTCGAGGATAGAGAGTGGAGCTGCCTGCAGTCAAATTGGGGCTAGAGTGAAGTGGAGGACCGGTGCTTTGGGGCATCAAGTGGGTCGTCGAATGACCTTGGGGACGAAGGCACTGATCAGAAGAAGATTCGACATCACTGAACCTTCTGATGATGCCGATATTAAGCGTAGTGGTGGTGGGGGGGGGGGAGGAATGGATGGCTTCATACTGGCTTCATAAAACTACTCACCTGATCAAGGTTGGAACACAATAAAGGATAAGGATAAAGGACGGCGGTACTCAATCCCCTTTGGGATGCGCCAAGCATTCTACTTCTACGGGATATCGTGGAGGCGATTTGAATGCGTATCTGGCCATACATGACTTGCCGTGGCCAGCCGATGAACAAGTCTGCGCTCTCTTCTTCCCAGATAAGTCTGGTACCAGTTCACTGACCCCGGAAAGATGGAAGGCTTGGTTGGCCGGGCGGGAAATCCAAACCAGGAACCTGGTATCGGGTGCACGCGACAGCCGGCACCTCCTCCGGCTGCGCTACACGCACCCTGTAAGGTTAGCACAATAGGGTTCTCAAATATTGCCATCTGTACTGCTAGGAACTGAAGAGGGCTGAGTTGGTATAGCAAGCAGCTTGAATTGATTGTTCTTGGCGTAGTGATACTGCAACATCAACAGCAAGTGCGTGACTGAGCACTTGTACTATGTACTAGCACTGAACTAGAACTTGTACTACACCTGCACTACGGTACCGCTGTGTTTAGTCTTAATGCAAAAGAGAAGTAGCTAGAATTGAATTGGTGCGGATCAGCTTCACTGGGAAATTTTGGATAGGAGTTCACGGATATATTACAATTACAACAGCATACCACGGCACCTTTGACACTGCCCAGAAAGATGATCCTTAACTAACGTGCTCTTGCGTATCGTATAATAGAAAAAAATATGATCTAGTCACGATTTACAAGTTGATAAATGGTATGGTGCCCTCTAGTTTTATTCGGTCTCCTCTTCTCCTACAAGAGGTGCTCAATGGAAAATTCAACTTCCCAGAGCAAAAGCAAGGTAAGATCCGCATTTTTCACATATGGAGCAGGGGTTGAATTTTTGAAGCCTTTAAAGGAAAATTATATATATATATATATATATATATATATATATATATATATATACCTCCTATACTTATACCCGCGTATAAAAATAAGTAAATAAATAAATATTTGAACGCGTTTTCGGGCACTAGTGTATGGGGCGGTTTCTGCGTCTCCTACCAGTGCGCCCTATTTCGCAAGGCCTAGGGCGATTTGAACTTAATATAATTGGCTTATAAAGCATTTCCGCAAAAAACGACTATGATATTCGTTCTTCCCATGGCAGATTACCTCTAGTAGACCTATTTTGAACAAGATCTAGTGCGGTACACTAAATACACTAGTACTCGTTTTCGTAACGGCGAGATCCTCGACTGTGTGCTATCGAAAACAGTGTCACCGGAATGAACGTCGCTTACAAAGATCATCATTATGTCACATTCGAAACAAGCAAGTATTCGAAATTCGAATATTATTCGAATTTTCGAACCCCGAATAATCGAATTCGAATAATTATTCGAATTTTTGACCCTCGAATAATCGAATTCGAATAATTATTCGAATTTTCGAACCTCGAATAATCGAATTCGAATAATTATTCGAATTTGCGAAACTCGAATAATCGAATTCGAATAATTATTCGAAATTGCGAAACTCGAATAATCGAATTCGAATAATTATTCGAATTTGCGAAACTCGAATAATCAAATAATCGAAAATCGAATTTGAATAAATTATTCGAATAATTATTCGAATTCGATTATTCGAGCACAATTATAGCGGGCACGCCGGGAACCTAGCCTAAACCAAGCCAGGGATGCTTCCTCAGCCAGCGTCCGTCGCCGTCCGCTGGACGTGCGGGCCACGCCAGGCTTGCCGGCTTCGGGTATAACATATTTTCTTCAGCACACATATAAAGCCGTGAAGTTTGTAAGGTAGCTTTTACCTATTATGCTCAAGAGTCAGCTCTTTGTTGCTGTTGAGGCTTGTTTAGATTTTTCCAGCTCTGACAAGAAAAGGATACGGATAAAGGACGGCACTAGTCGATAAATTGGTGGAGGGGGCCATCATTTAGTCTTTGGTTTTCCGTCTTCGTGAGAAGGCCCATGAATGTCGATTTACATCAAAAATGGAACAACACAATTCAATGGAACCACAAGGGTACGACACTGTAGTGTTAAATAACAATTCCATTTTCACGCAACACAAAATGCGCGTGGGTTGGTTTTGAGAAGAATGACGATGACGTTCATAGAGCGAGTTTTCCGACGGCGACAATTCGTCCGCAGTTTCAATCCACGTTAACGAGGAATTTCTCTAACCCGCACATGGTAAAACAGAACATTTTCTAATGCACTACGACTGCGACGGACGCGGCGCTCGACAACGATCTCGATGAGCTTCCGTATGTTCAGAGGCGTGCCGACCTACACACGCTGACTTTAGCATATGATTACAATACGCATTAACTCCCGAAACCGACGTTGCAAAAGGATTGCTAGAATGCGCAGGCACATAGACTAGCTACAAATGGGACGCCGTCTTCCCATCGGAGCACGCAATAAGAAAGGGCTTTCAACGATACCCAACTTGCTTGAAATGGCCCACAGAAAGGTTTTTTGGTAGCGTTTCACTGGTACATGCATACATGTATTTGTAATACATCATCACCTTTATAAAAAATTTACTATTTCATTACTTGAAGACGTTTATCAGGCTTTTGTTTATCAAAATCGTAGTTGATTATCACTTGTTATTATCAGTTGAAACAGCCAGTATAGGATCAACTGTACGCACAACTATAGTTGTGCTCTCGCAAAATTTTCTAATATTGGAATGATTTTCGAGTGTTCGAATTCAAGCATAAAGGAAAAGTGGTTTTATTTATTAATTTATTTATTGAATACGTTATAAGACGCGCCATATAAAAAAAGCCGAAGAACATTCTCAAGCAATCTAGGCAGATTTTCCATGCGTCGCGTCGTCAAGCAAGCGTCGTCCACATATCAGTATTGTAAACACTGACAACAAAACTCCAAAAGATGAGGAAAAAAAGGGGTGAGTAGGAGGTGCCTAGTGCGGAAGGGTGGATATGTAGGAGTTTAAAAAACCCTAATTTTTGAAAGACCTGACGGTGGATTTAAGGCCACCGTTAGAAATTTGTAGAGTGCTGGTTTAAATAGATTAGGTAAACCAGCCTACACGGGCAGCGTACATGTCGGCGAAGGTCAACGAAGAGCATGTCCCCTATACAGTCCTATAGAAGAAGCTTCTAATGGTATGTGAACGATTCCAAGCGGATTATAGAATATATTGGAACACGACACCTGTGGCCCCATGGAGCGCCGTATGTAATTTTCCTAGCACGTGGGTTCAAAATAATTCATAAGCCAAGAGATTCATCAACGCCAGGTAGACAGCAGCCATAGGAAGAGTAACGAAATAGAAATAGGATAATATAACTCAATAAAAAACTAATATATTAGATAACAAGAATTCAGCACTAAACACCCCTGAGAATAAACTTAACATTCTGAGCATAGCAACACTAGATTATATTAATAAAAAAAGGCCTGAACGCTTGAATCCATGAAAATTTGCGGATGTCCCAATGATTCAATTCAGTTCAACACAATTCAATTGTGCTTCCTACAATGCGCCTATATCATAACATCTAAAGACCAGCAATGCAGATAAACTAGGTGAAACAGGGAAACATAAAAATAAATAGAAACTAACTAGGGTTAGGAAGAAGAACAAACAAACAAACAGAACAAACTAGAGTTAGAGTTACCTTGCTGCTAGACATATTACAACAGTATAACGGCATACCACAGCGACATTTCTGAGAACAATTTTCCCTAGGATCCCAAGCAGTAGAGGGAAGCAGATTTATTATCGCGGGGATCCGCGATCATAACATACTGCGCCGAGGCTTCGGGAAAGAAAACATACAGCCTTATCTTCTGCGACCGAAAAAAAATGCGCGGATGTTGCAACTCAGCGCTATCAGACGACGGATCAGAACCGCGACGGTCCCGGTCTGAATAAAAGGGGGAAAGGGCAGATCGTGGCGCTACTTTTCCTCCTTTTGTTCCTCTCTCGTGCGCCTGGGTTGCTCCTCTCTCGTGCGCCTGGGGTTGCTCCCCTCTCGTGCGCCTGGGGTCTCATGTTTTCTTCTATTTGCGCCTAGGTAACTTGCGTCTACCCCTTGGGGAAATCTGTTGCTAGGAAGTTACTGCTCGCTGCCTAGGGCCTTAGTATTTAGGTTTAGATTTAGGATTTTGTTATAACTGTTTCGTTATTGTGCTTTGTTTATTGTAATTGTTTATCGGTTTAATTACCCAAGTTTGAGGTTCATAAAGTGCGCTTACGACTTGTGTGTGAACAACTGGTTCAAGCGAGCTACAAGACAGACAGAACCACCGAGCCAGACAAATTTTTATGGTGCATCGGACGACTCAAAAGGATCGCGGGTACGCTTCAACTTTCTTCAACAAGGAAAACTTTGATCTATTCTTTTGTGCGCAATTTTTCATCGACGTCGAAGGTTCTATTGCGCTCTTTTTACCGTAGACCAAATTTTCACTACATTTCGGACTAAGATTTTTTTAGTCACAGAATATTTTTAAGCATTTTCTCTAAAACTAACAGCTCTCTCATATCATGTCAGGACCTGCGTCTTTGCGCTCACAAAAGGCACTACTTACCCGCTATTGCAACAATTTGAATACTCTTGTTGAAAAAAGCGCCGAAAAGCGCACCCAGTTCGACGATTCGTCATTCCAAGATTCGAAAATTTCACAAGAGGTACATTCACTGGTCTTAGAGTTGCAAGCAACTTGCCAGTTAGTGGACGAGGCCTTGTTTAAATTTACGACCTCTCTCGATTCACTGACCGAACAGCTCACAGATGACCAAACCGCGCTGGCAAACGAATATGTAGACAAGGCCCACCTAGCTATAGACCGCGCACAAACAGCTGCCATAGAACTGGAAGCAAAACGGATTAGTGTTCGCGCCCATAGGGAGGAAATAACATCCTTCACGGCACAACCTCACAGGAACGAAGCTGTAGATGCGCCAAAACTACCTTCTATCCCCATTCCGACCTTCACTGGGAACGTTTGGGAATATGAAAATTTTTGGACGCTTTTTAAGGCAAATGTGGACAGCCAACCCCTATCGCGCCTGCAAAAGTTCAATTATTTGATAAGTGCGCTGCGGGGAGAAGCAAGGGACTCAATTCGCAGGTTTACCGTCGCCGAAAATAATTACGAAAAAGCGCTCGAATTTCTCCGTTCGAAATATGGCGATGAGTCACGCCTCATCGATAATTTGCAGTCACGTCTGCACACCGCTCGAGCAGAAAACATGATGCTGGAAGGGCAACGACGTTTACTCGAGCACAATTGGCCAATAGTGACCCAACTAGAAGAAAAAGGCGTTTGTTTAGACGGCTCCTTCTCAAGTCAGCGGGTGCTATCTAAGTTCAGGCAGGACATTCAGCGCAAGGTACTGGAACGCCGCATGAATTTGTCTTCCCAGGAACAAACATGGGACCTGAGCGAAATCATTTCGGATATAGATAAAGTCATTTCGACGGAAGAGCGCATCTCCCATTTGGTAAATAAGAGTCCAGAATCGGTCAGAAACACTCGGGCAAGAATAACGAACACGTACGAGCCTCGAGTGTCACATTCAGTAGTGCCCTGTATTTTTTGTGGTACCGCAGACCATAAAGCTGTTGCCTGCACCAGGTACGCTACGTTAGAAGAGCGCACTAAAAGTTTTAAGGACAACAACCGCTGTATGAATTGCGGAATACCCGGACACTACGTAAATAATTGTCATCGGGTCGGATGCAGATCTTGTGGTGGAAAAAAACACCACCATACTTTATGTCCAACGCGTGTGAAACAAACACGCCTAGTCCTAACGCAGGAGTTGCCCTTTAAGAGTGATCAGGCGGCAACGGCGTCCAAATCAACAACGGCATCGAGAGAGGCCATAAAGGCGACTCAAAAACGAGGCCTAAGAAGACCTGCCGAAATGAAGGCTCACACCGTGGAAACAAAGGCTTGTATGGACATTGCGCCAGGGGAGTCAATGGAACTGCAAGAGCAAGATACGGGAATCGTCCTTGCTACAGTAAAACAGGACAACATTCCTTCTTTCAGCGAAAACAACGCCCAACCTGAGTCTAACAACGTCTTCCTACTAACGGCTCAAGCTAAAGTGAGGGATACAGCTCGCAATTGTTGGAAGAACGTCGAAATCTTGTTGGATACGGGTGCGGATCATTCCTTCATTAGCCACCACTTAGCTGAAGAACTCGGACTCATCCCGATAGCCGAAAAATCATTCATGGTATACACTTTCGGTGCGAAAAAACCAACTCCCACCAAATGTGGCCTCACTACCTTACAGATATGGGACGAACACGGTACTAAACATGAGATGCGTCTCCATACAGCGCCAGTACTCACAGCGGCAAGCAAAACTGTGCGCCTGAGCACAGACGATTTGGCATTCATTTCTAGCCATCAAATTCGACTGTCCAAAGCGTGGCAAGGTAGTGCATCAAAACCTCAAATCCTGCTAGGTTGCGACCAGCTTTGGGACTTACTAGATGTCGCGCAACCACACTATACGTTGCCATCAGGATTACACTTAATCCCATCAAAACTGGGTTACTTGCTATCCGGACAACAGAAACTTCCTCCTAAGCAAGTCAGTGATGACGAAACAGATGCGCCAGCGTTCACTCCCATCTCTGTCAATTCGCTTGTGAACTTTGACGAGGAGCTGAATAGATGGGATAAGTATTGGTCCCTCGACTCCGCAGGAGTGTGGGAATTTACAGGAACCAAGAACGCTGAAAGAGACGCAACTAATAAAGAAGTCGCCAAATTCTTCGAAGAAACAATCCAAAGGAGAACAGACGGGTACTATATACGTCTCCCATTCAAAACCAATCATCCTCCATTGCCCTCCAATATAGCAATAGCGATGAAGCGCTTGTCCTCAGTTCTACAAATGCTGCAGAAAACTCCTGAACTCTTGAAGGAGTATGATAACACAATCACGTCACAGCTAGAACATGGAATAATTGAAAGGGTCGCAGATACGTCTACAGTAGTCGACTCAAAGGTTCATTATATACCACATCAACCCGTCTTAACCCCAAATAAGGAAACAACTAAGCTGCGCATTGTATTTGACGCCTCTGCGCATTTCAAGGACTGCCCTTCATTAAACGATGTTTTGCACCAAGGTCCCCTCATACTGCCAGAGCTGTACGCGATGCTTTTGCGCTTCCGAGTTCCTACGTACGTGGTTACTTCAGACGTTGAAAAAGCATTTCTTCAAGTGCGCCTGCAAGAGGTTGACCGGGATGTAACTCGCTTCTTATGGGTACGGGATATTGATGCGCCACCAGAGGGTGACAATATTATTACATTTAGATTCACAAGGGTAACCTTTGGATTAAATGTTTCTCCATATCTTTTGGCGGGAACAATCTATCACCACCTTCGCTGTACCGTCCAGGACTCTGCGCTTGCGAGAGAGATTCAAGAAAATTTATATGTCGACAACCTTATCCTCTCAGCAAACACGCCTAGTGAAGTAGCGCAAAAATCGTTGAGAGCGCGACAGATTTTCACCGAAATGGGAATGAACTTGAGAGAATTTTTGTCAAATGAGCCAACCCTACCAACCCACTTACCTGAAGACGTGTGCGCCAGGTCATTCTCCCAGAAGATGCTCGGTATCCCATGGGACGCAAAAAATGACCTCCTCACCATCACATGCTCTCTGCGCCCGCTGGAAACGATCACGAAAAGGTCGATAGCCCGCCAAATAGCATCAATATTCGATCCATTTGGGCTACTAGTTCCACTGCTAACCCCGGCAAAAAAGTTCCAACAGGATTTATGGAAACACAAGTTCCAGTGGGATACAGATTTGCCACCGGACGTCAGTGAGCAGTGGAAAAGCCTACTAAATGATATCAATGGATTCAGTAGATCATTCCCTCGACGCTTTTGCTCAGATACACGAACTCTGAATTTAGCAGTCTTCGCAGACGCGAGCGAGATTGCGCTAGCAGCGTGCGCTTATCTGTTCAATCAGCACACAAGCACGCTAGCCATGGCTAAGAGCAAACTGCCTTCGATAAAGGGAAAGACAACAATGCCGAAGTTGGAAATAAATGCCCTAACATTAGCAACGCGCCTAGCCCTTTCAATCTCGCAATCGATGAGGGCACAAATTCCGGATTACCCATGGAATATTTACATATTCTCCGATTCCCAAATAGTCCTCAACTGGCTTTCATCTCGCCATACCAACCTCGGAGTTTTGGTGGAAAATCGGCTCCGCGAAATACGCAGAATTGCTGAAGAGCTCAACAAAGACGGTGTTCAAGTCCTTTTTGGATACGTACACACA
Organism: Heligmosomoides polygyrus bakeri; assembly: GCA_947359475.1. Taxonomy (NCBI): domain Eukaryota; kingdom Metazoa; phylum Nematoda; class Chromadorea; order Rhabditida; family Heligmosomidae; genus Heligmosomoides; species Heligmosomoides polygyrus. The sequence continues at coordinate 27,600,085 of OX375868.1, forward strand.
TCGGAGAACCCCGCGGATGCCGGGACGAGAGGACTATCAAAAACGCAACTGGCCGATCATATTTGGTGGACTGGACCAAACTTTCTTGTAGCGCCTTGCGAAACGTGGCCGGTCCAGTTCTATCCTCTGAAATATGATAATAGTAGTGCACCTGAGGAAGTTGCTTACGAAAATGCATGTATCCATGCCGCTACAGATGTAAGCAGTAAAGCGCAAGATTTGCTGGACTGGAAACGATATAGTTCATTTTCGTCCGGAAAAAGGATAACTGCACTAATTCTTCGGTTTATCAAAAGACTTATGCGACCACTGCCTAACGATTCCAAGGAAAGGATTCTTACGCATATTCCTGAACTACAAACTATCGGGGATACATCTAACAATCTCAGTGGTCCTGAAGTTCGCGCCGCAAGACTGGCCATACTTCGCAATCATCAGTTGGTACACCTACACAAAGAGTACAGAAAATCAATGGAAAACACTCTGCGCCTGTACCAAGACGTCAATCACATCTGGCGCTCTAAGGGCAGATTAGGGCATTCTGCGCTAAGTGATGACTGCAAAAGTCCAATATTCGTCGCTCCGAATACCATACTGGCCCAAGAAATTATCGAGGAAGCTCATGGCGATTATCACAGGGGCGTTGAGCATACGATGGCCACTGTGCGCGAGCAATACTGGATCCCCAAACTGCGCCAACAAGTTCGAAAATTAACTACTCGGTGCACAAAATGTCGTCGATTCAACGCGCGACCGTATCACTACCCTGACACAACGGACTTGCCAAGAGAACGGATACAAAGGTGTCGTCCATTCCAACACACAGGCTTGGATTTTTTCGACCTCCCTCCCTGTATTGAAAATGGTGAGCACAAAAAGCTATACGGTTTCATCTTCACTTGCGCTGTCACTCGCCTCCTACACTTAGAGGTAGTACGAAATATGACAGCCGAAGACTTTCTAAATGCGCTTCGTCGTTTCATCGCGCGAAGAGGTCGTCCGGAATCCATAACCTGCGACAACGCGCCTACATTCTTGATGAGCGCCGAACTTCTGAAGCAACCGCACGAGCTTAATGTCGACGTCCTGCGCACTGTTGCTAATAATGAAATTAAGTGGAATCATATTACTCCTTATGCCCCCTGGCAAGGAGGTTTCTATGAGCGCTTAATAAAATCGATAAAGCAGGCAATTTATAAAGTCATGCGCGGTACGAGGCAACGGTCATTTGACGACATTCACACCTTCGCCATCGAAGTTGAAGCATGTCTCAATTCGAGGCCGCTCACCTATCAATCATGCGCTCAAGAAGAGTTTAGCTCAATCCGTCCTATCGACTTCTTACAACGTGATATTACTCTTACGTGTCCCGAAATCACAAGGGACGGCAACGATCCGGAGTACTTGCCGGCAGATGAACTCCATGCGATTCGCTACCGCCAACAAGTATTGGATGCACTACATTCTTCTTGTCAAGAGGTAGAACGTTTTTGGACTATTTGGCAGCAGCAGTACTTAACATCTCTACGAGAAACTCATAGACGATTGACGACGGATCGGGCGACGGGACGCCACCTTCCCGTGGTCGGAGATATAGTACTGATCAGCGATCCTGTTCTACCCAGAAATGTATGGAAAATGGGACGTATTACTGAAACTAAACAAGGCTCGGACGGAGGTATCAGAGAAGTAGAGCTCGTAACGGCTGCAAAGCGTAGAATACGCAGGCCAGTCAACCTCCTCATACCTCTGGAAATTCAGGAAGAAGCCACGCCTTCAACAGATTCCGAAACTCCTGAAACAGAGGACACCCCGATAACTGAAAACTCCACAGCTTACCCTTCTCACCCATATAACTTGAGACCTAGACAGAAAGTACAGTATGCGCAAAACACGGTCCAAACTGCTACATCTTTCACACCGTCAAAATGGTTCCTCTTTCACGTCATGATCTTGTCATTAGTTCAACTAGTAACTGGAAATACCACTGCAGGGATACGCTTGACTTGCTCAGATAACGGGGTTATTGTTCATGCACCAACCCCACTGAATTTCGAAATATGCGCTGAACATATGTGCAAGTCCCAATATTTTGTCGCCGATCCTCATACTGTGCGATTTCCACCCGAGATCACCGTACACGATTACAAAATAACCCTAAAATGGCATATAAACAATCAATTAGCAGTTATGGAAACAACGTGCAAAGGGATCGATTTTTGTGATAACATAGACTGCTGGATTTGCGCATCAGTAATTTTCAACCCCGAATGCTGGCCATTTGGTGCGATCATAATTATTGCACTTTCAATTTATGCAATGGTTGCCATTTGCTACATAATGCTATATGTTCCAATGACCATAGGAAAACCCATACGACTCGTTCTAGTAGGCATGAAACTACTCCTACACTGCATTTTGCGCCTCATCACTTTCTATTTTATCAAAGTGTTGCGCAAGGTGGTGCGAAACCGCGGGTCCCGACAGAGCGCGCGACTAACTGCTGCGCTTGCGGTAATAGTAGTTCCTTTCTTGTGCGCATTCTCTCAAACACTGGCGTGTCAACATATAAATGTAATGGAACATCGTGGCACCGTATGTACTCACGCCGAGAGCACTGAAATATGTTCCGTAACGCTGTCGGAAATACTAAAGCTCAACACATTCCATCAACAAGCCTGCTTGCGCCTGATTTATAACAGCACCCTATTAGCCAACATAAAAATAAGATGGAAAGGCTTATATTTGCACTGCGATGCGGAAACGGAGTACTTTACGCGGTCGACCTCCCTAAACGTCATCGATAGCAAGCGCTGTCCCCACATGGGTTCATGCACAGGTAACAAGTGCGGGAGTGTCAATAGCTCTAGCGTCATTCCTGAACTAGAGAGTGTGAATCACTATCCCGGCCGCACAGGTTGCTTGGAGTCATGTGGTGGCCTTGGTTGCGATTATTTCTATCCAAGTTCCGAATGCTTATTCTATCGCGTTTTCGCCATACCAAAAGATGAAAAGGTGTACGAGATATTCCACTGTATGCGCTGGTCGGAAGAGGTCAAGTTAGAAATAGTCATAGAAACGCTATATACAAAACCAAAAAAGCAGCGATATGTCGTGGCAATTTCCCCAAATGTGCCTATAAATCTTGCTCCACTCAGAATCACCATGACTTTCTTAACGCTCCCTCCAACGCCAAAACTGGGTAGCGCCTTTATCACAGATGGCACTGACACAGCGATTTGGACAAATGCAATCGCACCAAACCTCCGCTGCGACACGTGGAACGATGCAAAAGTACTTAATTGCACCTTTTTCGACGAATGTAGATGCGCAGCAGCAGAAACAAAAGTTTCGTGTGCATGCCCCAATTCCGAAATTGCAAAACAGTTTACTCAGATTTCTCATAAGCTACCCATAAAAACAGCCTCATGGGAACTGAAAAAGTTTTCAAATGGGGCTCTCACAGCAAAAATACCACATTTGGTCTCTTCCGAAATTTTTCTAACTTTTCACCAAAAGATAGAACTAACTGTGGTAGACATTCGCAGCGAAAACTGCTCAATCGACAACGCGCCACTGAGCGGTTGCTATAGATGTGCTAAAGGTGCCGTTGCGCACGTTCGGTGCAACTCAAAATACGAAACCTATGGGGAGGTTCTTTGCGCCCAAAATTCTTTTATTGTTCAATGCGCACCCAACTCACCCCAATCGATTTTACGTTTCCACTTAAACTCCGCCCGTCAACTTCTATATTGCACCGTTTCGTGTGGAAGCGTAAGCAACACGTTTCACCTAAGCGGGGTGCTGAAATTTACCAATTCGCTTCAATATAGCAGCCTGTCAGTGATAAAAGGCAATAGCAGTGTTTACGAAGAGTTCCAGTGGCCAGATGTAGGTCATATTTTTGACGTTATCTTTGCATGGTACAAAACACTAGCTATCATCCTAATTGCAGTAGCAATAGCACTTCTTCTATCGTATATATGCCTAAACACCATCGGTTTGCGCTGCGCGCACCTTATGTTGCGATTGCTTTAGACAATAAGTTGTTTTCCTGCGCACGCCATAGCACATGTCTTCTGTTTACTCGCAAAAAACTATGCAAACCGGCGTGCGTCGATGAAGAAGCGCACGAAGTCACTCTAGATCGATCGATTCGATCGATGTGTGACGTGCTCAGCAATCAATAGCAGAAATGTTACCCTTTTAAAACTATGCACCATATTATGTTTCCTTTTAGACGCCTCTCATTCAACGACTTGTAAGTGCGCCTTTACGCAACGATGTGTGACTTATATTCGCAGGTATTTTTCATAGGTGCGCCTTGTTTCCTAACTACAAGAAGCACAGTTCATTATTTCAGACCGTGAGACATCTGAGAAAGCAACTGCAGGAGACCGAACGCGACCTTCAGCAACTACAACAAGCCATACCGCCACTGCCAGAACCACGTCGACTATATGATAACATTGTTTCACAGTGTTCTGATAACCATTATCTGACTATGGCCGTTTCGACTCTTGAGGAGCGCGTTCGTAAGCTACGCATCTCTAATCAGCCGTATATAAACCGCATTCACGAGCTAGAATTGCTTGACAACGAATGTGACTATTTACGTCTTCAGTTCATCTTTTCTCGCTCTCAGTTGCGTCTGCTCTTCTCTATTCCCGCTCTTCTGGTTGCGACGAAGCAAATGTCCCAGGAATTTTGGAATAGCCTTATGCGCCAGCCTCAGCGAAACCAGGACGACAAACCTCTTCTGATGGATATGAGGGACATCGAAGCTGTCGTCGCGGACCACCTCCAGACACTCGGACAACTCCGTTCCTCAAGGATTTGCGCGCCGAGCTCAATCAAGAGAAGAACGAAGAATTGCATTCCTTCCAAAAGGACATGCTCAACAAGCTGGAAAACCTACAACAGACCGTTCGTGAGTCAAAAGAATTCATTCAGGATCTTGCGCTGCGCATCGAGTCCCTTAATCAACGCCGCGCGGAGGGCGTCGCAGAGACGCATAACGAAAATGCCATCATCAACGAAAACTGGGACTACATGGAGAGCCTGGGTGAAGACGCAAAGGACGAGGACCAGCCTGTTCCAGATTTAGTAGAGGACGGTGACGACGCAGAGGACGGTGACGACGTTGAGGGCGCGGACGACGAGGTAAACCCGGCCGAGATGGTGGATGATGAAGCAGATGCGATTGCCGATGACGAAATGGAAGGCGTCGCAGAGAATGAAAGAGAAATGCAACACGATCAGGAAGGCGACGATCCAGCTCCGGACGAAGTACGCCAAGATGCGGACGATCACGATGACGACGTAGCTGCAGTACAACGTATTGAGCACGAGATCAGGGTTACTGAACAGGCTCTGCATGACTTCGAGGAAATCATTCGCCAGCTCCGGCAGGAACCCACGTGCCCACCTCGGAAGTTCGACTTTGGGAGGATCAGCCGTAGCAACGAAATGTTCATGAAATGCGCCTTTTGTGGTGTCACAGGATCACATTATTCGGATTCCTGCACAACGGTTCGATATGCGGAGGCCCGTCGCCAAGTGATCGCGGATAGTCACAAGTGCGATCGGTGTTTGGAATTTGTCTGCAGCCGTGGTCAGACGTGCAAGAAATTCTACCAAAAGTGCTTCCACTGTCGGCAAATTGGACATCACTCCGCGCTCTGTGATTTCCCGGAAAGAAGCGACCTCATTCGAGCACACCTGGAGAACGCCAACAACTCACGCTTACGATGCCTGAATAGGCTCCAATCGCTCAACCGCGACTTGAGGTTGCACCTGGGTCACCACTAATCCTAATGCGCCATTTTTTTCTCGGGCCGGGACTATCGCGGGGATCCGCGATCATAACATACTGCGCCGACTTATCTTCTGCGACTCAAAAAAAAATGCGCGGATGTTGCAACTCAGCGCTATCAGACGACGGATCAGAACCGCGACGGTCCCGGTCTGAATAAAAGGGGGAAAGGGCAGATCGTGGCGCTACTTTTCCTCCTTTTGCTCCTCTCTCGTGCGCCTGGGTTGCTCCTCTCTCGTGCGCCTGGGGTTGCTCCCCTCTCGTGCGCCTGGGGTCTCATGTTTTCTTCTATTTGCGCCTAGGTAACTTGCGTCTACCCCTTGGGGGAATCTGTTGCTAGGAAGTTACTGCTCGCTGCCTAGGGCCTTAGTATTTAGGTTTAGATTTAGGATTTTGTTATAACTGTTTCGTTATTGTGCTTTGTTTATTGTAATTGTTTATCGGTTTAATTACCCAAGTTTGAGGTTCATAAAGTGCGCTTACGACTTGTGTGTGAACAACTGGTTCAAGCGAGCTACAAGACAGACAGAACCACCGAGCCAGACAAATTTTTATTTATAAAGCCGCCAAAAGAGCAAGTGCGCAACTGCTAATGGTTGTCCATGGAATTGCCATCTAATTAGCAAATAAAGCCACTAAAACCGCTTCAACATTTCTGCAATAGCAATGATTGACTTTAGCCTTTAGCATATGACTTTTCAATTCAGAAGAAGAAGAAGAAGAAGAAGATATGACTTTTCAATTAAAATCCTTAATCTCTAGAGCAAACAGCAGATCGATTCGCTTCAATCTGGTTCTAAAATTCGAGCTGTCCGGCGATTCAATTAACGGTGCAAGAAGCATCTGATGCCATCTAGCTGATCTACAAAAAAGTTATTAAACATTTTTGTGTTACTATTCCTTATCAGTTTAATATTGTGTATCAGTAGCATAGCGTTGCGTCCCCTACATGGCCTAAAAATCCAGTATTTGCTGGGCCTCAATTTGGACTCTCCCTTGACAATTTTGAAGGCAAACACTAGATCGTTAAACACTCGGCAAAATAGTAGACTGTTAAGCTTGAGGAATTCCAATCTCTTTTTGTAATCTGGCATGGTGCAGGGGTAACCCGGGCCAGGAAAACATCTATACATTAGGATCTTCGTAAACGTTTGCTGGACTTTTTCTATTCTACTTTGAAGCTTTTTTTTAGAAGGATTCCAGATCTGTGAACCATATTCCAAAATAGGAATAACGTATGCTTTGTATAGCCTGATGAAAGTTTGTGGATTGCTACACTGAGTATTCCTGTATATGGTAAAGAGTACAGCAAAAGCTTTCCGAACAATCATATTTATGTGCATTTCAAATTTTAGATCCGATTTGACCAGAATACCAAGGTCACGAACGAACTGTTATCTGCATTAGCATCATGTCCCTGAACCTATACTCTTTGAAAGCGGCATTACCGATGTGCAAAACGCATGTTTTCGACAGGTTCGCAGGGATATCCCAAGCTGCTGCCCACTCCATCATTTTTGAAATGGAAAGCGAAAGAGCCTCGTAGATCTCTGATTGATGGGATTCGTTATAGGTACCATATATTTTAATATCATCAGCATAAATCTGATTGTTGACAAGAGGATGGCTATCTAACTGGGCTGGCAGATCATGCGTGTAGGCTAGGAATAAAAAAGGGAAAAGTGCACCTCCCTGTGGACCACCGCTCGGGCAAGAATATAAACCAGAAAAGGTATTCTCTACCTTAACACACATGCTTCGCTCCGTCAAATAGGATTGAAGCCAACTCAGCAGTGGTCCCCTTATACCCAAATGGTAAAGTTTTCGAGTAAGTTCCCATGGTTGACTTTGTCGAACGCTTTGGATAAGTCAAAATTATAACATCAACTAAACTGCCACTGCTGATAGCTAGGTTCCAATCGTACAAACAGTCAGAGAGTTTGGTTATGGTAGAGGCTCCCGCTGTGAAACCATGCTGCTGTGTAGGTATTGAGGAGTTTTTTATAAACCACTCCGAAAGCCTGTTTCTAACAAGTTTCTTCATTATTTTCATAGGGTTAGGTGTAATACTACTAGGACGAAATGATGATACCAAAACCGATTCATTCGTTTTAGGAATAGCGGTAGCAATCGAGGTCTTCCATATAGAAGGAATTTCGCTCAACAATAATGAAATATTAAAAATCATGGAAAGTGGTCTAAATAAAGAGTATGCACATTTTTTGTAAAAAACCTGCAAAATACCATCAGATGTTAGAGAGGTGGAAGGCTTCAAAGATTTTAAAACCTTTAGCACCTCATCAAGGCTGAACATTATTTTCAAAATGTAGTTCGAGTATAACTGGCCACTGCTATCACTTAAGTCGATATCGACATCCAAGGTTTCAGTAAAAGATGACGTTGCATTTGAAGTAAACACAGAAGCGAAGTAAAAAGCAAGCGCTTCTGCTTTTTGGACAGAAGCTAAGTACTTATTCCCGTTTTCGTCACGAAGTGTTGGTAAACTTGATTGGGGTCTAATCTTATTCCTTATCAAACTGAAAAGCTTACTTGCTGCTTGAGTTCATTGCAGCTTTCTTCACTTCATATTCCAGGAATCTCTTTAAATGATGATCAAGTTTGGAGCACACTTTCTTGAACTCGATCCGTGACAGTGGATTAGTTGAAAATGATTTGAAAAGTCGATCTTTTTGGGACAAGAGGTTCATCATTGTTTTGGGTAATTCGGCTTTCTCGACTTCTTGAACTCTACTTGCACGTATTTGTACAAGCCAATCCGGATAATATCGCGAAATCTCTTGTAAACATCATCCACAAATCTGTAGGCTTGAAATACACTCCACCAGTCAAGAGAATTAAAGTAGGCTGATAGCGATGCATAGTCGGCCTTAATAAAATTTGGTAAGGGGACTCGCACTATTTCGTGTTGTGAAATTTGGATTTCAAAAGTTAAGGTGTTATGATCAGATAGTGCGAAAGGTGGATGGATTGAAACATTTTTGACAATTGGAGTGGAGCTCAGTATTATGTCGAAGAATGAGTGGTTGCGCGTGGGTTCTGTGACTTGCTGGGTTAATCCAAGGCAATTGATGAGTTCTATAAATTTGTTTGCTGCCGATTTCCTCGCTTTTGTCAAATGCCAGTCAATATCAAGATTGAAATCCCCAAGCTTGACGATGTGGTTCTCTGAAACGCAGAGGCTTTCCAGAGAATCAATCCGGTTTTCACCTTTTCTGATACATGAGTTGGGTGGTCTATATACCAAAACAAATTTGAGTGGTAAGGAACAATCCTTTTCAAACACTTCGAGGTATAGCAGATCCGAGTTGAGGCAGGATGAAGGAGCGACAGCAAATACATGGACTGTATCTTTTGCTAAGCAGCACACGCCACCGCCTTTGCGGCCCTTGCGATCGGTTCGAAACACCCTATACGGAAAGCTATCGACAAATTCAGAATTGGAAATTTTGGTAGATAACCATGTTTCGGTTATGAATACTAACTCGGGTTTATAGACACTCAGAAACAGATGTAACTGATCTATCCTATTAACAAGGCTGCGCGCATTAAAAAGAAAACACTTTATGCCATGAGGTGCTCCGTGACGAGCTAGGCGTTTCCTGGAATACGAGCCCTTGGCATGTCCTCCACACGCCTAATCTCTCCACGGTAAACCACCGAGGCGCGCTGTTTTAATGCCTTATCGAATTTTATATCGAATTCTTGCTTCCTCTCAGCGGCCGTTAGACTTTTGCGAATGAATATATCCGCGAAACCGGAGGAACGCAGCTTAAATGCGTTACCGAGCGTGATGGTCCAATGAGACCGCGAGGGTAAGACCAACTTTACCAGCCGAGGATGGGTGTTGTTGGGCCGACCCATGCGGTAAACCTCAACTGGTCTACATTCAACACCAAGGTGATCAAGTATTTGGCTCACCTTACCTTCTAGTTCCTGTTGTTTGGCAGAGGGAGGGATATCTGGAGCAGATTCTGGCAACCCGGATAACACCAGACTTCGACCACGTTTCTCTGCGTCCACTGCTTCAGCTAACTCCTGGGGCAACTTTGTCATCAGGCCTCAATGAGTCTGGCTATGACTGGATCTGTGTTTCTTTCAATCATAGCATTCATAATCTGACTTACGGACATATTAGCAATCTCCTCCTGCGAAAGTATCTTAGGCTGAACAATAGTTGATTCACTTTTCCTAGTGTTTTGACGCCCTCGAGTCTGTGACATATTGACAACGCTATCGATTGAGAACGACGACCCGATCGGCACGAAGAATGAATGACAACTCCAGAAACTAGAAGATCGCTTGGAAGAACAGAAATAGCAAAACCTATACGAAACAAAAGCTCACGGGACTAAAACAACAGTAGGTTAGCAAACAACAAAAGTTTAAGTATCTCCTAATACAATAAAAAGAAGACTTAGCCGATTTTGACGCAGAGAGCAAGGAAACGCAGCCGTCCACCAAGAATGCAGAGGCGAATAACCAAAGAGTATAGAGTATAGAGGATTCGGATACAGGATACATGCGAAAAACGCGATCTTTTAAATTTGAGTTCATTATCCAGATTCGAATGAAATTCAATGGAACACCTGTTCGAACAGGCCATCGAGCAAAACTATGCACCACACTAGACATTATGATGAGATAGTACCCAAAACCAGAACATCGCCACTAGAATTGACTAGACAGATGTTTCATGACGCTGTTTAACTCATGAGATTTTCGAGAATTCTCAGGGATTATAATTAACCTTGAAAAATCGGGCTCTTACATCCTAGGTATGTTCAACAGCAACGAACAAAATACCGCATTACCTCTAGTTAACTGCCACCTCTATTTGAACTCCCTCTCTATTCACTGTGACGAATCTCTCGCTCTCAAGCATTGTTCGATTTCGAACTATGTTCGAACGAAACTTCGCGATTTTCAAATTCGAAAACTCCAAACTAAATCGCAGATTGATGAAAAGCATTCTTCGAATATTGTTCGAAATCGAACAATGTTCGAACAATGTCAAGAGTCGCCTACCAGAACCCTCGAAAGAAATCGCAAATCGTTCTCGCCAATTACCGTAGACGCAGAAGTGGAGCGAGCTTGAAGCGAGCATGCGTTTTTCGAGGAACGGCGACGATTCGAACTCAGGCGGCCTGCTCTTGATATTGTTCGAACATTATTCGATTTCGAACAATGTCCGAACAAAACTTTTTCGCAATATTCGATTACGAATAATATTCGAACATTGCTTTTTCGTCATCTTCTTATTCGATGACGAACAATGTTCGAATAATGGTTTTCCGTAAAAGTCGATTTCGAACAATGTCCGAATAATGGTTTTCGCGAAATATGACTTCGAGTATTGTTCGAACAACAGCGATTTACGATTTTCGAGTAATCGAGCGACTAATTGTTCGAAATCGCTTGAACAATTATTTGGCCCGATTAATCGAGCTCAAGTCTAGTGCGGAGCCCTTAATATGCGGCAATTCTGCCGCCTGTTGCATGTCGCGCTGCCAAAAGGTGTGCGGGGGCCTTAAGGGTTATTGGTATATTCACACTTATCAATATCACGCTAAGATTTAACGACAGTCGAACTTGGAACAGGCTCAAGCGCGGGGTGCGAGAATCGCAGGGGGGGTCGTACTTTGGCTCAAGGTGGGGAGGGGGTCGTACTTCGATATGGTTGCGAAGGAAAAAATTCCTTGGATGGATGGTTTTTTCGCAAGCATTGTCAGAAGAGGTCTGTAAATAATAAAAAATAATTATTATTTTTCAATTAATAAAGTTTTAAGGCAAACAAATCGATTAAACGAAGATTTTTTTAGGCATGGCGACGACATGGCAACACCGTGAGCACCGCTTCTTCTACGGAAGGAAGACGTCATTTCTATTCGAATCTAATAATAATCAAAAAATTTAAGTAGTTGTTGTATTAATTGTTGTGTATGGATTTCACCAAAACTTAAGCTTCAGTTTGCAGCAGGAAAAAATCGGGCCTCTTCAAAGCAACCTTTCATCCGATCAGGTGAAGTGATTTTCCTGGAATTTTTCTTGAAATTTTTAAAAAGCAAAATGCTTCCTGAACAAGGTTACTACTAGAGCTGAAACTAGAGTTCACAACAGCACAGACTTTATTTCACACTTGTTCAAAAAAATCAAGTCTTACCTATGCGGTCTTCCTTGCGATCAGGTGAGGTCATGCTCAATTTTTTCATAATTTTTTTCCTAGATGGAACGATCTCTAAAGCTGGCATGTAGCTTTAGAAAACGATAATTTCTACTTTATATACATTCTAGAATCCGTCCTTTCCTAAACGATTTCCCTTGTGATCAGGTGAGGTCAGGCCCCAATTTTTTTGTGATTTTACAAAAATGGACGTAACTCTCTAATTTTCGAAATCTGTGCAAACGCAGGCAGCATTCAGAAAACTAGAGGAAATGCTCTATTTTTCTAAAACAGAATCAAATTTTGAAAAAATTATCTTCATGCGCGGCCGGGGGGAAGCAATTTTCGGCAAGTATTTCCGCAAAAATCGTAGAGAAATTGCACCCCCCGGCCGCGCATGAAGATAATTTTTTTCAAAATTTGATTTTGTTTTAGAAAAATAGAGCATTTCCTCTAGTTTTCTGAATGCTGCCTGCGTTTGCACAGATTTCGAAAATTAGTGAGTTACGTCCATTTTTGTAAAATCACCCCAATTTTTTCGAGCAAAATCGCATCCCCCGGCCGAACATGCCTTTTTTGAAAGGCGCTTTTGTGATCATTGGAAAGAAAATTTCTTCTAGTTTTTGAATGTCACCCGCATTTGCATAACTCTCAAAATTGAGCGAATTACGCTTGGTTGAACAAAGTACATGTATAGCACCTTCCCATCACATCGAGGAGCGATCGAGCAGTGATTCATCCTTCTTGATCACATCGAAAATATTAGGTTGTAACGAATTAAATGACACTGGCTCGCGCCATTTTTGGCGCGTCTTTATGCGTTTGATCAATGACAAACCGTAACATGTGGCTTATCATTTAGAAGCGCAAACTTTGCTCTACCGGTGAGTACCAAATTTTCTATGTAAAAGTGCGAAAACTTTAGAGTTTTATTGACTTTTTTGCAGATGGACAAAAGGGTAATCCGAAGCATTTACTTGTATGAATTCAAGCTGGGCACTACAGCTAAGGAGGCGGACGAGAAGATCGACGCCGCATTCGGTCAAGGATGTTCCACAATTCGGACGGCGTATCGTTGGTATCAGAAGTTCCGGAATGGAGATGAGAGCTTGGAAGAACATGAAGGTCGTGGGAGGCATAGTGATGTTGATGAGGACAAGCTGAGAGATGTGGTAGAGGAGGATCCACACAAAGGTACCAGGTAGATAGCGAAGGTTCCTGGCGTCAGTCACAACACAGCTGCCCGGCATCTGAAGGAAATTGGAAAGACCAAAAAGCCTCACGAGCTGTCTGAGGAGCAAGGAAACCGACGATCTGAGATCTCGCCCGCATTGCTTCTACGGAACGAAAGGGACCCATTCCTTGATCGCATCGTAACCCCTGACGAGAAATGGATAATGTGCGACAACAGGCGACGATCGGCACAGTGGGTGGACAACGATGAGAGCCCCAAGGTTTTTGCGAAGCCGGAATTGCACCAAAACAAAGTAATGGTGACAGTATGGTGGTGTTTGCTGGGAATCATTCACCACAGCTTCCTCCCTCCCGGTGAATCCATCACGGCAGAGAAGTACTGCATTGAAATTGAAGAAATGATGAAAAAGTTGAAGGATATCCGGCCGGCCTTGCTAAACCGAAGGCGAGTTCTCCTTCTGCACGACAATGCTCGCCCCCCATGTAGCACGAATGACGTTGCAGAAATTGAATGAGCTGAGCATTGAAACTCTACCACATCCTCCGTTTTCTCCCGACCTCTCCCCAACAGACTACCATTTCTTCAAGCATCTTGGCGACTTCCTGGTAGGGAAAATATTCAAACACCAACCGGACGCCGAAAGTGCCTTCGAAGATTTCGTCAATTCCAGAACTTCTGATTTTTATGCTACTGGGATAAAAAAGCTTGTGTCACGTTGGCAAAGATGTGTAGAATCAGAAGGTTTTTATTTCGATTAATAAACTTGCCTACAAGCCGAGATATTAACTGTTTAAATTTACAGTGGTTCAGTGCCATTTATTTCGTTACAACCTAATAGCTCCAGATAAGCTGCTTTTTTATTATGTACCAGTCAAAAGTTGAGCATTTGCGAAGCTACATTTAATCTCTAGAGATCGTTCCGTTCAGGTAAAAAATCTTTATTTTTGAAAAAAAATTGGGAAAAAAATTTAAATAAAGTCTGTGCTGTTGTGAATTCTAGATTCAGCTCCAGTAGTAGCCTTGTTCAGGAAGCATTTTGCTTTTTAAAATTTTTAAGAAAAATTCCAGGAAAATCACTTCACCTGATCGGATATTGGATGAAAGGTTGCTTAGAAGAGGCCTGATTTTGCTTTTTCTGCAAACTGAAGGTTAACCTTCGGTAGGAGCCATATACGACAACTATTTAAATTTTTATTAGATACATTATCACACCCAAATGACGTCTTCTTTTCGTAGAAGAAGCGGCGCTCAGGGTGTTGCCATGTCGTTGCCATTCCTAAAAAAATCTTCATTTAATTGATTTATTTGCATCAAAACTTTATTAATTGATTATTAATAAATATTTTCCTTTCTTTCACATTTTCTAAAATTGATTGCAACATAAAAGACAACTTCACATTAAAATCCATCGATTCTCTCGAAGGGGGGGGGGGGTCGTAAATTTTTGGCAGAAATCGCACCCCACGCTTGAGCCTGACTTGGAACCATCAGATTGCTCTTTCCCGCCCTCGATTGAGTCAAACGCTGGCTTTCCTCACGGTTCTGATCTTGTTTCCATTCCTGTTTGAAGCAGTATCTGATCTTTGGCCCGGAAATTTACATCTCAATCAAACTTTCATATGGAAAAAAAAAACTTGTTTACCGGTCTTTCTTTGGAAGCAATTCTTCATGTTAGACGCGTTTACATGTACTGTTGGTCATAGCACAAATATGTGATCGTCTCCCTTCATAGATAGTAAGAATTGAAGTGAAATGTGTAGAACATTTTGCACACCAGTCTAACCATAAGCCGCCGTAAAAGTTCAGAATTTTAAGTAAGGTTACTGGACTTGGAGTCTGTCTTGTTGAAGGAGGAGGGACATCGCTAGGAAACCCGCAAACCCAAATCACACAAGAAGGCGTCCTCAAAAGGAACCTGCAACCCCCTCCTCCCCTCCTAAGGGCAAGTTTCGTGCGCCGTCGCTGAATGATATTTTAATTTCAGGTCTGCATGCGTTGCCGAAAAGTCGAGCGAAGTCCCCAACCCAGGATAGACCCTCGACCCGATTTGCGGTGCTCTGCGTGAAACCTCTTAAGAGTCAGACAAATAGAACTTACACACATCTCTGCTGGTTTCGCTACGTGTCATCTGCAGTGGCGCATTATGCGATTTCTGGTTAACTGTAAGCTTTTCCATGCAGATTATGGCAAACTTTTTAAGAAGATATCTCGCAGACATGCTCCCTTCAAACACCAGGCTGTCCAATAATCCTTGTCCGAAAATTTCACCATTTTTAATTTTTTTCAACTTTATAGAAAAACAAGTATAATCAACAATATGACCACCACAGTTATCCACAACAGTGGCCCATTGATTGGGCAGGTCGCCAATGCCCTTCGCCCAGAACTCCGGGGGCTGCTACTCGAAGAAGTCCGCGATGTCGGATTTGAGGTTGTCGTAGTTGGTGAATTTTCTTCCGGCCAAACGGTGCTTCAGCGGGCGGAACAATTGGTAGTCGGAGGGGGCGAGGTCCGGGGAATACGGGGATGGGCAACCGTCTCCCAGCCGAGCGTCGCCAACGTCTGCTGGGTCTCCTTAGCCGCGAGGGGGCGCGCGTTGTCGTGCAGCAGGTGGACCGATGCCCGTCGGGGACGCTTTTCTCGGATGGCGGCGGCTAGTTTCTCGAGCTGATCGGTGTAGATGGAGGCGGTGACCGTCCTGCCTTGCGGGAGCAGCTCGGAGTACAGCATGCCCTTGGCGTCCCACCAGCAGCAGAGCATAATCTTCAGCGGGTGTTCCCTGTCCTCGAGGCTCGTGTCGCCGCTTTCGAAACGACTGAACCAGCGCCTGACTGTGCGTTGGGACACTGCATCCTCCTTGCACGCTCTGCAGATGATGGCGACCGCGGTGCCCATGTCGTTGCTCAGCAGCCACTCGTACTACACGAACGTACGAATTCGACCTTGGTCCATTTTAGCTTGTACTGGTAGCTAGACGCAGCGACTGCGCCTTATATACCCCTAGCGTGGAACTCTGGAAAACCTTCTAGAAGGTTTTTACACTTGCCTGATATTATAACACTTCTAAGGAAAATTATAGAATATTGAAAATTTTCGGACAGGAATTATTGGACAGCCTGGTACAAAAGGCGAAGAACTTCGTCGACGTTGCCGCTTTTTGAAAACAGACTATCCAATTAAAATGAATTGAAGGAATTAACTTCAGATCTCCGTTTTCATCCTCAGAAAAGCCTAGTCTGGTTTATCATTCTTAACTTCATGCGATATTTTGGCGTACGTTTTCAGTTAAGCATGATCTTAAGCATCGTCCAGCATGCAGTGAGCGGTTGTGAAGTTGCGACATGCGAGAGCTCGCTATGCTAACCTAAGATAGATTGGAAAGTTTTTCCTCATCTGTCTAAACATTGCGCATTGGTGCATACTTTACTATGTATAGATCAGTTAATGTCGCGTGTTCTTCACGAGAAAGTGGGGCCCAAAGCAATGGAATGCCTCCGTCAGGACAAGGTATGACAGCAAGACTTTCTTTGAGCTTAGTCATGGACGATTACGGGCGAACTCATAAACCTGGCGGCAGATCACTCAACTTTGGTGAATGATGATTCCAAAGAAATGCGTAGAGGCCCCCGCAACTTCAGCGGCGTTGCCGCTGCCCTATCCTTAACCATAGGGCAGGGACGCAGAGCTCGCCGCCGACGGCGTCACTGCCCTATCCTTAATCATAGCGTCCAGCGGCAATGCCGCAGAAGTGTGCGGGGCCCTTAAGCGATCCGTCATGGCAACAATAACGAATGCTTGACAAAATGAAGTTGGTAAAGGATTTGATATTTGCCACTCTAATCTGCTTACTATCGAAATTTCGGCAATAAAAATAAATAAGTTTTCATCGGAGAGGTAGAAGAGGGGAAGTTCTGACAATGGATTCTCAAGAATTCCAACTTATGTACCTTAGCATCACGTGTGGGACACGGAAAAGATGCAACATTGCACTTCTTGTGTCGCTTTGTGTAGCTCGCTACGGTGATTCCTGTAAGTGCCCATTGTTTCAGCACAGTGGTTTTAGTTTTAATCGTTAAGAAGGAATCCCTGTTTTTGATTCCTTATCACTGAAACCAATAGCAGTCTGCACTTTGTGGAATGTCATACGTTCACTCTGATCTCCCAAGTTTCCCATTTTCGCATATAATTGCATGTGACGGGAAGTCTAGAAATATCGTCAAGAGGTTGGTGTCTGTTCAAAGGAAGGAGTTGTTAGGGCAAAACTTCCACTGTAACATTCAATTAACTGTTGGATACACTACTGTTAGGTGTTAAGACCCGGCCAGTAGGAAACTCACGTTCGCCACAACTTTAGGAGAATTATCCATAACTTTGCAGAAGTATTATCCATTCGAGGCAGAACATAACAAGACATTTTATGAGCTGTTTTGTAAGTAAATATCCGGTAGATGTTAAGTTGGTGTATCTTATTTTTTCTTCACAGTTCTTTAGTCTTAGCAGGATACTATCTCAACGGTAGGTGTCGGAACGGCGCAAGTGTTGTATATGGGCAGAACGGCCTCTCCCTAGGAAGTAACAAACTGCAGGTAGCTCGACCCCAATACAACTCTGCGCAGAGTTAGGGGCGACGGAAGTCGCCTGTTGGCGCCCTGTTGATTCACGTGCTCCACAGCTGACGGGCGCGCGCGGAATGTGGGCTCGTATCGCGACTTAGCGCAGTGGCGTAGCAGGAAGAGCTTGGGCTCGTGAGCGAGGGTCCGGAGGTTTGGATCCCGCAGTCTGCGTTTGTTTTGCACTTTTGCAAACTCCATGTTTATCATATAGATAATCCATCTAGGGATACTATAGTGTGTTATAGAGCATGTTTACATATAACATATGCTTCGAACACAGATTAGCTAAAATGTTCACTTCTGTGTGTCACTTATTTTAAGCCTATTTTGCGTGAAGCTGTAGTTATGTAACGATAGCTATTTTGTGGCACTGGTTAAAAGTTCCGACTCCATCGTCAAGACTTCGGTCAGAAAAAAAGATTCCGCTAAAACCTTGTCTGGGGGGGGGGGGTTATTTGGTGTGCTGATCACGAATCTGACATCCGTTTTTCACGATTCGCTCGGAGGCCACCCCTACCGTTAACAAGGGTGGTCCAGGTAGGGTCACCGATTTCGCTGAAACTTCGTCTAGGGGGGGGGGGGGAGTTACTTGGGGTGCTGATCACGAATCTGACATCCGTTCTTCACGATTCGGTTGGATGATATAGATAGGAAGGCACAAGATTACATTCTTAAAGTTTCTGTCGGCTCTCATGTCGACTCATCTCTTCGCGCGATCGATATGGCAGCTTATCATTAGACTCCGCTCGGGGTGAGCGGTGGTAAGACATAGGCCTTAAAAAATTCAGCAATTATACCGCGCTCCAAGCTGATTGGTTCATCGTACGCGTTTAATAACCACCACAACCGGACTAGTCCTACTCTGATCACAAGCGATAGTAACATTAACATCAAGGGAAGCGCAACATGGTGTCTTCTCATGATCTGTACAATGAAGAAATTCGACGCATAATAATTGGTGCCCCCTCCAATCCGCATAGCTCTGGCTGGACCTGTACATACTAATATTCTTTTAAAGTAAAAATGAAATATCTATGTTACAGAGTAGAATGGATGAAGAACTGTCTAGCCGAAGGGTAATCTTATGCAGACATAATTTTTGAAGTTCCCTGCGTGACCGACCACAACTCATGTGTCCTTGAAACGGAATCGCTTTTGCATACATCTATCACACCCATTGGTATCAATTTTGCGGCCTACATTATCAATTTTGGTGCTTTCCCAGGTGGGACCATTTTCCACGTACCGAAAGCAATGCAGGTTGCCGAAAACATGTGAGTAAGCACCTGCACATGATCGCTCGTTGATCATGGCTCGTGATCATGGGTAGAGGTTTTGCACCAGTTTCTCGAAAATCGATCTTGAACCAAACAGTTCCTTGAATAATTTGTTGATTTCGTAAAGCTGTGGGCGCAATGCTATTATGAGGGGCCAGCCCACATTTGAACGAGTTTTTATCCGTTTGACCTAGGACCCTGTCGCTGCAACTTGCATTACACGTATGTACGCGTCAGTTTGCGTACAGTGTGGGAAATTCCACGTCACTATATCCAACTGCTACGATTAAGTCGGTTGAAGCCCATGGGCTGGCCCCGCGTGGTATCACTGCGCCGTTAGCTCCTTAAATGTCGAAATATGGGAGGAAAATCTTAGAGAACCCTAGCAGTTTTTTACTTCATAGAACAACGCATCCCGGTGCCTGTCCATCGACGGAGATGTTTAAAAGGCCAGGTTTTGTTGGCTTCTTCAAATTTCGGAACTAGCCGGCTTAAAGTTGTTCTCTGTCCTAGTCGTTACGTTAAAGTACTGGAGCGAAGATCCGTTGTTTGGTGCAAGTCGTGAGAGAAACCCACCTTGAATCTCTTTCACGTCCGCAGTGGTAGCCCATGGTTGGATGTCCTACAATGCTATTATGCACAGCCGTTTACGCGTTTTGAGTCCCTGCTCAAATTGTTGGGGAAAGGAAAGGAGGTAGTACTCTACACTCGGCTTGCCCGATTCTATGTTACCCGTCCACCAACGAGACGACATTACATCCCTCGTACATGTTGTCACTTGTTTAATTATGTGTCTAAAGATTTCTATTCATATGTTAGCACACCCTCCCCTAATTGGGATTGGTCACGAGAGCATTGTCACTCCCTTGAAATTCTTGCTACTCTAAAATTAGGTTTGGGAAGTGCAATCACGGTCACGCGCCTATCCGAAGCCTCACCTCGGGCTTACTTAGACCTCATCGGCGGCTGCCGTGGTTGTTGCGTGGCTGACGTGGACGAATACGGCAGCCGCCGGTTGATCTGCAGGTTTGCGGGATACTGTAGCGGGCGGCTGCTGTCGATGCGTCGTAGATCGCGCTGCGACGTCTTGTATGCCAGCGATGGCTGCCTCAGCAAGCGGGCCGTGAGGCAGTGGATGTTGCGCTGCTCCATGGGAGGAAGGTTGGGAGTTCGGTTCTGCAGCGTTGCGTGCCTTTTGCATTTCAATTGAGTGGTCGAGATTTGAGGGGTTTTGACGTCATTGAGCGGCGTTTTCTGGCCTGGTTCTGCTTGTGCTGCTACGGACTCTCCCTGAGCGACGAAAGCCGTTTCCACACGAGCAGCTTGGATGGCAACCACCCTGGAGTCCCTTCCCTAGCCTGATTCTGCGCTCGAAGAGCGCAGAATCCAGCTGCGGACTTCCCCTGAGCGACGAAAGCAGTTTCCACACGAACAGCTTGGATGGAACTCAAAATCTATTCCGATCTGGCTTTAGCAGCCACTGTTCCAATGCAATTTCGACATATACCTGCTGAATACGAATTCCATACGTATATGAATTGCTCTCTCCAAAGCATTCGCTAAGGGGTGCTGCGAGACCACGCGGCAGCAGACACGTTGCAACGCGTCAACCTGTGCAGAAACGCGCTCCGATGACGGATGATCTGCAGGTTTTCGGGAAACTGTAGCATGATTTGACACATTGCCACGGCAGCCGCCAATGAGGTCTAATGGCTATCCCTCACCTCTAAATGGCGTGCTTAGAAGGATCATTCGGAACTGATGGTCGTTACACATTTGCTGTTATGGGAATGTGTAAAATACATATATTAATTACTGCACCCAGAACTTGCAAGAAAGGAGGTGCCAGCTTGAATTCTTCGAGAACATTTGGTTTCAAGAACTTTTTATGAGGGATTGGAGTTTTGTTCAAAGATTCGTTAGGACCATAAGCAATCGTACTAGAATTAGCTCCTGAACAATACAACTTAATGCATGTAACTTTAACAGACAGAATATGGTACTTCAGTAACAGTCGAACACCAAATGGTTCTCACACTGCTCTGGATTACCTGCAAATGAAGCATTCTACTTCCTGCGATGCGTTTACGACATGGCGGTTATGAAGTATCCACCTGTTTACTTAGTCGCAGGACAATATGGCTTCGCAGCACAATCAACAAAACTTCGTGCGCAGCTTGGGTCGGGAATTGCTAAGACCATTAAAAACAGATTGGAATAGATGCATGACATAGGAACGCGTTGGAAAAGCAGCACACTTGTTAGATGCGCCGCTCACATAGGCTGCATCAGTGTCCACGTGGGCATTCGATCGATGTGCATTGGTTTTTCTTACGCCAGCGGCGGTGGCGCTGCTGGCAGACCGATTGTGGCGCACTGGATGGTGCGTTGCTTCGTGCGAAATAGGTCGGTGGCTCGGTTCTCCTGCCTCTCGGGTTTTTTGCATTTCAATTGAGTGGTTGAGATTTGAGGGGTTTTGACGTTTACACAATTTTCTGGTGTTCAGGAGGGCATTTTTCCCTCGATGAGCTCAGAACCCAGCTGTGGACTCCGCCTGAGCAACGAAAGTAGTTTCCACACAAGCAGCTTGGATGTACTCTGATCAGGGATGTGCAGAATTTCCGTTTCCGTGTTCCGAATTCCGGCTTCCGGCCACTTTGAGTTCTTCCGTTCCGTTCCGTATTCCACCCATTTTTGGACCGGAACGCGGAAACGGAAATGGGCACTGTTAAACGCTAGTTCTCTTATAAAGACAATCAGCTTATCAAGTAAAAAGATTTCTCCTTTATATAATTGTGAGAGAAATACTGTTTGGCAACTCTAGTCCTAATATTCTTGAAATTGGTGAGAACACCAAAAGAAAGCAATCAAAAATAGCAACGTCTGAGTGCAGGGCAAAATTAATGTGTCAGCAAAGGCAATGCATGCATTGTATGCAAAGAGAATGCGCTCAACATTTGGATGATCATACAATTCTTGATCCATTAGTTACAAGTAGTTACAAAAACTTTCTAAGCTTATAGCGCAGTATCATAAAGCAACCTGAATTTGTTTTCGTTTATTGCTCTAGCCATAGCTAAAAGGTTATCAGAACAATAATATGAGTTTGTGCTCTGTTATGTTATGTTATGTTATGGTGACAATGAGCATTAATCTGTGAAAGATTCTGCTGCTCACAAAGTTCTGAGCAAGAAACAGTGCAATAAAAGCCTCCTTTCAGAAGCGCTTTTGGAAAAGTTTCAGATGCACTTTTGAAAATGGCGAACCTGTGTCATTTCTGTTTCCGCGCTTCGTATTCCGGTTTCCGGCCATTTTTGAGCGTTTCCGTTCCGCCTTTCGTCCTCCGCTTTCTCCAGAAAAACTTTCGCACACCCTTAATTCTGATCTGGTTTAAGTGGCCATAGATCCATTTGCTTGCGTAGGTCTCAGCATTAGAGAAGACTCCAGCTCGACTCAGCCTGGGGGCTAGCGAAGTTGCGGCAGACTTGCCAAGAGAACATCGAACTTTGATATGTGCGGCTCCTAATCTAAGGAAGTGAGGAGGTAGAGATGAGTGAAGCGGTACTAGGCAATGATACTCAGATCGCGGAAAACCGTTCAGTCGCCAGTGGAATAGTTTTGTCAATAGGCGCCTTCGCACTTTCGATCCTGCCGCCAAGGGGTTGATGATGAATTGAGCTCAATTAGTATTATATGTTTCGCTATTCGCAACCAGTTGAAAACAATTTGAAGTTTAAGACGAGTTCGTTCAACTGTTCATCCATACTTTGCTTACTCTCAAATCATTGTGAAGATATATCCTATTAGATATGGATATTAGATATACGTTTTTGCGATTTTGATATGATTATTAGATATTAGATATACAGCAATTGATCGCCTTCTGTGGCGATGTCCGTTCCTCCACGTGGTGCCACTGGAAACTGCTCGCTTTGTGAGCTAAGCTAAGCACGGACCCTCGAATGCAGGCGACAGGCCCTTGTGACAGGCCGGCCTACGAAGACCCATGTCACATCACATGGTGTATGAATAGTCATGTTTTTCGAGATTGTGCTACGGCGTCCGCGGGAGCCGACGCGCACTCGCAGAGCCCGGCGAGTGTGGAAAGTATGCGAGGGTCCCTGATGCGAGGACGGCATCGGGGGGCAACTGAGCTAGTCCGAAAGTCCCGTAACGTAGGCAGGACCCGCGTAGCAACGCTGAATGTGGGTACGTTAACGGGCCGCTCGTGCGAGTTGGTTGAAGCACTGGAGCGTAGAAGAGTTGATTTCTGTGCGGTGCAGGAGACGAGGTGGTCCTGCAGCAAGTCAAGGGACATAGGACGTGGCTTCAAGGCCGTTCTATGTGGAAGTCTCAGGACCACCAGTGGTGTCGGAATAATCGTCTCCGAACGATTTCGTGACTCGATTGCAAGCGTCGAACGCTATGACGATCGGTTGATGAAGATCGTTGTCGCCGCGAAGGAGCGACTCTATCACTTCTTCTCTGCGTATGCTCCGCAGAGTGGCTGCTCGGATCAAGCCAAGGAAGAGTTTTGGAGCCTGCTTGATGAGAAGACAGCAGAGGTACCGCCGAAAGATGTCATCATAGTCGCTGGTGACCTTAATGGGCACGTAGGTGCTGCGAAGGACGGGTACAGCTGTCATGGTGGTTTCGGATACGGGTCTCGTGACGCCGATGGTGAGCGCATTCTTGAGTATGCGGAATCGCATAATCTCACCATTGTGAACACCGTTTTCCGAAAACGCGACTCCCACCTCATCTCATACTATAGTGGGAGCTCCAAGTCTCAGATAGACTTTGTCCTTGTCAAGGATCGCGACCGAAGCATTGTCACAGACGCGAAGATCGTGCCGTATGAGACGGTCGCCCCACAGCATCGACCGCTTGTCTGCACCTTTAAGATCACCCCTCCGAGGATGCAGCAAGTTGAGCGATGCGGTGCTGCGAGAATCAAGTGGTGGCGAATGAAAGAGAAGGAAGCAGCTGTGATTTCCCGCGTACGGTTACCGACAGTCACGACTGTCGATGAAACTTGGAAGAGAGCAACCGACGCGATACGCCAAGCTGAAAGGTTGGAACTCGGCATAACGAAGCCTGGGCGACGCAAGGTCGATAAGCAGACATGGCTGTGGACGGACGATGTAAAGGCAAAGGTTAGAGAGAAGAAGTCGCTCTATCACGTGTTTCTCAGCGATAAAACAGCCGAC
Organism: Heligmosomoides polygyrus bakeri; assembly: GCA_947359475.1. Lineage (NCBI taxonomy): Eukaryota > Metazoa > Nematoda > Chromadorea > Rhabditida > Heligmosomidae > Heligmosomoides > Heligmosomoides polygyrus. The sequence continues at coordinate 27,624,376 of OX375868.1, forward strand.
AACTGGCAGAAGTATCAGAAGGCGAAGAAGGCTGCAAAGAAAGCCGTGGCTGTTGCGAAAGCCACTAATTATAGTGATGTCAACGAAAAGCTCGAGTCACGCGATCGTGAGCGGTATTTGTACCGACTTGCTAAGACCCGCCATCGCCAAACCGAGGATATTGAAAAGTTTTTTGGCATCAATGATGAGAGCGGCCATCTTCTGACAGACCGCAAAAAGGCGCTGAAGCGATGGCGTGATTACTTTGAGGAAATTTCCACTATGGAATTTCCTCACCCGGCCATCCCTTCTGTGGGTTCTGTTCACGGTCCCGTTCACAAGATCACCGTGGAGGAAACAGAAGCGGCTCTAAAGAAGATGAAGCCCGGTAAGGCGACAGGACCGGATGGTCTGGCAGCCGATGTTTGGAAGTCGAAGCTCTGGTATCCTGCTAAGTGGTTGGCTGAGTTCTTCAACCAGGTAGTAAAGGAGAAGAAAGTACCGGAGTGTTGGCACAACAGTACGACGATTCCGATTTGGAAGAAGAAGGGCAGTCCTGCAGACTGCTCCAATTCGCTTGCTTTGCTTTCGCACAGCATGAAGATCTTCGAGCGAATCCTCGACAGACGGATTCGTGAAATCGTCAGGCTCTCCGACAACCAGTGCGGTTTTGTGTCTGGTTGTGGGACCATTGATGCTATACACGCCGCCCGCCTCCTGGTGGAGAAGCATCGTGAGAAACAGAAGCCGGTGCATATAGCCTTTCTCGACTTGGAGAAGGCCTTCGACCGCGTACCGCGTGAGGTTATATGGTACGCCTTGCGACAACACAACCTACCTGAGGAACTCATAGAGTGGGTGCGGATGCTCTACTCTTGTCCAAAGAGTCGAGTTCAAGCTGCAGCTAGAACCTCGATGGAGTTTCCTATCTCTGTCGGGGTGCACCAAGGTTCTGCGCTTTTTCCACTCCTCTTTGTTGTCGTCATGGATGCCATTACGCGAGATCTTCAGCACCCTGTTCCATGGACGCTGCTCTATGCTGATGACGTAATGCTCGCTTGCGAAGAGAAAGATGATCTCGAGCGGCAGGTGCAAGCTTGGTGCGACCGCCTGACGATGTTCGGACTCAAATTGAACGTCAAGAAGACCGAGTACCTAACGACTGACGTAAACGAGTCCGGCTCCATTAAGATTAACGGTACTGAGCTTCCACGCACTGCGGTCTTTAAATACCTGGGATCAGCAGTAGCGTCTGATGGCGGTCTGATGGTTGAAGTGAACTCACGAGTGAGTGCAGCTTGGTCCAAGTGGCGTTCGCTGACTGGTGTGCTCTGCGATAGGAAGATACCAGAGCACCTGAAGTCAAAGATCTACAGAACAGTCGTGCGGCCGATAGCAATATACGGCGCTGAGTGTTGGCCTGCGACTAAGGAAGTTGAAACGCGCCTCAGCGTCATGGAGACGAAGATGCTGCGCTGGACGGCTGGAGTCACCCGCATGGACCGCATCAGAAATGATGCTATTCGGCAGAAGTTCGGTGTCGCGCCGATAGCGGACAAGATGCGCGAAGCTCGCTTACGATGGTACGGCCACGTTCTGCGTGAAGAGGAAGACAGCATCCGCAAGATAGGCCTTGAGTTGGAAGTGTCCGGAAAGCGGCCTAGAGGACGCCCGAAGTAGCGTTGGTCGGATACGTTACACATGGACATGAAAGTAGCTGGCGTCCACCCCGATCAAGCGCATGACCGGGAAAGGTGGCGTCATGACACCAGAAGAGCGGACCCCGCGACGAAGCGGGACAAACGCTGAAGAAGAAGAAGAAGAAGCAATTGATCGCCTTCAAGAAGTCTTCAAATATGAGGAAGCTTAACTTGGTTTTTGTGGTTGTGCTCAAAACACCAAAGTTTCTCTAGCACCATGTGCTCTTGTTGCTAAAATGGTGTATTCAGTGTGTCCATATTTCTGTGGCGCCTTTTTCCAAGCAAATTTTTGATCGACAATATCGGGGTTCGAGAAAGCAGCTGAGAGTCCTTCATTATCTATGTAATTTTATTGCGTTGTCCATCTAAAGTATTAACTGTTTTTACTAGGCTGACATGTCTGCGATTTTGCCTTCTTCGAAAAAGTCAAAGTTATTCGAAACACTACTCAAACACTACTCAACAGCCAACAATTCGCCGAAACGTCGGCCTAATAAAAGCCGTAAACAAGGTGGTGAACAGCTTAATAATACCATAACTTTAGTCAAGGATGTCATGCCAAAATTCATTGGAAGTCGAACCTGGGCAAGAAGAGTCCTCCGAAGGCGCGGAACTGCAGTCTTCTTCTTAGGCGAGATTGCATAAAATTCAATAAATAATTTAGCAGAAATCATCTGGCAATTCAGGCTACCACACCTTCTTTCTAAGTTTTGAGTGCAGTAGTTTATCTATTTCATACAAGCTCGTAACAACAAACGTGTTCTCAGTTCCGAATAATCAGTCAATCATACGAGATGTCTTTACCTTCAAGAGTTGTCATAGTCATAGAAATATTCCAAATATATGAGATTGGTACGGATCGGTTTCAATCCTTGGCGCTATGAGCGTTGGGAGATTGCAACGGCAGTATCTAGCCTTGCAAGATATTGTGAGAGCAGAACAGTATAATGCAAATCATATATTTCAAGCAATTTACTAGAAGCAAACAAGAACAGAAATAAAATAAGCATGGAACCCCTCAGAAATAAACTCCTAGGAATCCCCCTAGCGAGCTATCATCATGTCGCTCTTTGCGCAAAACGGCATAGCTCTTACTCCCTTTACGATTTGCACATATCCTGTTATTGAACAGTACCAATTACCTTCGTTTTTTCCCTGCATCATTTCGTCTTCGTAATTCTTTTCTGTTACTAACAAAGCTGCTCCCTCTGGTCTTCTCTTACTTGAAAATCATTTAAAGATTCAAATCAGTTTCTTTAAGCCTCAATTGGCTGATATCGAGGTTGTAAGCTGTCACAACGATGTTTTGTTGCGATCAAAACTTTTAGCGCCAGGCGGGACTCGAACCCGCACCTCCCCCTGACCGGGCGGGAATGCTCTACGCCATTACACCACCAGCGCCGTTTGATCGAACGCAACATCCACACCTCGTGGGACCGATCAGCACCCACCCGTATCCGGGATGAGCTGGCCGCTGATATCAGCATGGGACCAGTTAAGCTGATGGTCTTGATAGAAACAATTCAAATCAGTTTCTTTAAGCCTCAATTGGCTGATATCGAGGTTGTAAGCTGTCACAACGATGTTTTGTTGCGATCAAAACTTCTAGCGCCAGGCGGGACTCGAACCCGCACCTCCCTCTGACCGGGCGGGAATGCTCTACGCCATTACACCACCGGCGCCGTTTGATCGTAAAGTTATGGTATTATTAAGCTGTTCACCACCTTGTTTAGTTCATTTAGAGATTGTTTTTCTTCTACTGTAGCTGCCTTTTCACACTCTTCTATGTATAAAATTATCTGAAATAGTCTACTTTGACTAAATTACAGTGAAACGTATAACCATAAAAAGTGTCAATGGTTGCATGTAATGCTGCAACGCTGAATGAACATTTAATTGAAACGCCGCCCCTTCCATTAGAGATAGCCATCACCAGAGTAAACACATTGCACGATAGAACGTAAAAGATCAGCATTCAACTGCGATATAGGGATATTGCAGGGATCATCGACATTGGTGTAATGGGCTAGCATCCGGATGGAATATAGAGATTGCGGGTTCGAGTCCTGACTGAATCAGGAGTTTTAGTCGCAATAGAACGGTCTGTAACAGCATATAGTCTCTGTACCTGCCTCTTTTGCTTAAAACAAAAATAAATATTATTTCGGGACCAGAATTGAGCTCTAATAGTGTTATAACGGGAGTCACTTTCAACGTAACATACTCTTTGAACCGAACTACAACAGGAGCACCGTTGTTTGCAATGCCTAATGGCTTGTCTAGTATTGGGTGAAGCACTAGTAGGGAAACATTAGGCGGTGGCATTTGGTCTTGCCTTGTTGGTTATTAAATTACACTTCTTATTTTAAATCACCAGGGTAGGGAAAACTGAGCGCCTATTTGTACAATAGCTTACTTTTTATTACATTGGGTATTTTAACACCATATGTAGATTACCATTTTCGTCCTAGACACCGATTATCATTTAGCCGATTCTGGTCTTCCACTGCTTCTCAAGTAGCTGTCTTAGCAACTCTGCTTCATTACATCGATACCTCACTACCTTTCTGCTACCGTCAGCACTCAAGGTATAATAGCTATCACAGGGATTACTTGATTCCTAAGAGCATTTACTTTACTCTAGAGATACCTATTTAGTGACGAAAAGCGTGTTTGTATTACACCAAACACAACGACTTGCTACGTGTGGATCAACAACCAAGTTCAGTGGGTGGAGCAGGGTGTCACATACAGGTACTCTTGATGGCGGACTGGGGTCTGCAAAGTCTACATAGGAGAGATAGCTTTTTAGGACCAATGAACGGATATGCTTAAGTCAAATGGTGTGGATAATGAAGACATTGGCTCACGTGAGCCTCATAATGATTGGGGCTCAAATTATTTGTCGACGACGGTACGATGGCATTGGACCTAATGGGCTTGCATTCTCTTACTATGTTCTCATTGGTGAGTTTTTTTTTCGAGTATTCCTTACCACCGCCTTAAATGGTAGTGAAACGTTAAGCATTCCTGTAGAGCAATAGTGTTACTGAAGATAGAGGCCAGCCGTGTGCCTAGTTTCATGCCCAGCTTCAATTAGGTAGACTGCGTCCCTGTCGTATGTACGTCATAACTACTTCTTCGAGTTTGAAAACCCATCGGATCGCATGGCTTGCAAAGAAGCTTGGGCGAGAGGATGCTCATGCCAAACATGTTCTTGTTGAATAAAACTAGGAGGACAATTCAAAATCTACCTCAACATGATGTAATGTCGTATGTCTTAATTGCCCGTCCTAAATCCGCGAAATTTGCACGAATTTTCTTAGAAACACTTTGTAGTTAACCGTTTTTATTTAGATCGTTGGGCTGGGGCTAAAAACTGCAACCGCCTTTGCGAACCGCTAAACATGTCCCTCGGATACATTCAACAGGATGAGGCAGGCCAGCCTACGATCGCATTTGGTACTACATAGTTGTTGGTGCTGTGTGTTTTTAGTGACAATATTGCTGCTCCCTCGGGATCCGACGCGCAATCGCGAAGCCCGGGAGTGTGAACAGTGCGCGAGAATCCCTGATGCAGGCACATTATCATAAGGAATTTATGTTCGTCCAAAAGTTCCGCGACCTAATCAAGACCTGCGTAGCTCGCTGAATGTGGGTGTGTTGTCGAGCCACTCCGGCGAATATCCTGAGGTACTGGAGCAAAGAAAGATATTCTGTGCATAAATGACATATGAAGGTGTTGTGTGGCAGCTTGATGAACACCAACAGTGTAGGTATAGTTGTCTCTGAACGGTTCCGAGACGCGAGCTGATCGGTAAGCTTAGTCGGGTATGCCGGTGCCACAAAATACAGTTATGGCTATCTTGCTGGTCTCGGTTCTAGCTCACATAACACAGTGGGTGGCTTCCGTATCTTTGAGTTTGTGGAGCTGCAAACATGACGATTGTGAGCACCACATTCTGAAAACTCATTCATCTGATTCTACATCGGAAATACTCAAAAACCTCCTTCTACAGCGAAAATACTAAGCCTTAGAGCAATTTGTGCTTGTGCGAAATCGAGATCAAGGGGTTGTCAAGGAGTCAGACATTGTGCCGTTCTAAGTGGTTTTCACACAAGACCAGAAGCCGATCTACCATAAAGATCGGACAACCAATGTTTAAGGTGGAGTGGTGCGGCTCTTCAAGGACTAATCGTAAGTGGTGGTGAGCGAAAAAGAATGAAGCGGATGTGATTCCTAGCTCTCGGCTGTCGACGGCACGTTTTACCGAATTGAAAGCGCTGCCGAAGCGATTCTCAGCGCTGCGCCGGCACTGCAACTGCTCAAGGTTGATAAGCAGCATGGTTGTGCACCAACGACGTTAGGAAAAAAGTCCGAGAGAAGTGGAGGTCGTAGTGTGATTGTTCGGGGATAAGACCACCAACAAACGATGTTTGCATCAGGAAGCCAAGAAACCCGCGAAAGCAATTGCCACTCAATGCGATAATGCCAACGAAAAACTTGACTCTCGCGGAGGAGAGCGATTTCGTTATCGACTCTCACATTCCGTCATCGCCAGACTAAGGATGTTGAGAAAATGACCTCTGTGAGTCGAAATCCTTGTAACTGTAAAAAGAAAGTCTTTGATCGTTGGCAGACAAGTACGACGATTCCAGTTTGGAAGAAAACGGACAGTCTACAAGACTGCACAAATACCGTCCTATTCGCCTGCTTCCACATGACATGGAGATCTTTAAGGGGATTGCCGACGGACGCATTTGTGATATCGTCCAGCATCTCACCAACCAATTCTGCTTCGTAGCTAGATGTAGCGTTGTCGAGGCCGTACACGACTTTCCTCTTCTAATAGAATAACACCGCGAGAAACAGAATTTGGTGCTGTTTGTCTTCCTGGGCCTTGCGAAGGCCTTTGATCGCGTACCGCGTGAAATGATCTGATATGCCTTACGAAGGGTTCTCTAGGAGTTCATTGAGTGGACACAAATACTCTATTCTTGTCCGAGCTGCAGCAAGTACGTCAACGGAGTTTCCCATCTCTGTCGAGAACACAAAGGGTCTGCGCTCTTCCCCTGCTCTTCATCCTTATTTTTAATGCGGATATCACGATATCTCTAAGAGCTAGTCCCTTGAACTTTGCATTATGCTGACGACGTAAGGTTTGCTATCAAGATTCTACTCCAGAGGCGGGAACGACTTTGGAGTAATCGCTTGGAAGAATTTTAACTCAAGTTTAACGTCAGAAAGACCTGGTATCTGATGAGTGATATAAATGAGTACTGCAGCATTAGGCTAAATGACAGCTACAACGTGTTTCATGACCATTTTCAAGTATTTGAGTGAGATCATCAATCATCCTATAGCAGTGCATCCCTTGAAGTAAACACATGCTGAATGAAGGCTGGTCCAAAAGGCGCTCTCTGACGGGAGCGCACTGCGATGCGAATATACCAAACTGCATCAAGTCCCTGATCTTCTGAGTCTTGCATTTGGCTATTTGCGGAGTTGAGTGCTGACGTGCGGAACTGGTGTGCGTCTCAATGTAATGGAAATGAAGTGCCGCGAAGGAGGGCCTGAGTTACGCCATTTAGATCGAATATAGTACCCAACGACTCCACACAGCATTGGCGTTACCTCGATATTTGAGAAGAAACACGAAGCTCGTATGCGATGATACGACCACGTTCCTTCGCAAAAGGTGGCATTGTTCGAAAGATTGGTCTTCACCTTCTTGTTCCCGGAAGACAGCCAAGAGGGCGACCAAACCCAACGCTAGCTGGTACGCTGTAGCAGTACTAGAAGATGTCTAGGGTACGCCCCAGTCAGATGTTTGGTATGGAGACGTTGCGGCGATATATCGAGAAGGCTGCTCCAGCTACTAAGGGGGACAAACACTGAAGAGTCGTTCCTTGTTTAGGATACTGTCTGTTTCCTTTTTTCGCCGTTAGATGGGATCTAGCACAGGATGGACTCCTATTAAGGAGCTCGTGACATGGATCTAACAGTTGCGCAGAATCACCCTGTCGAGAATCAAATTTTCATGTGCGCATAGTTCATCATGGGTGGTGGTAAAGCACTTTAAAGAGGACCCGCTCTTCGCACTAGTGTATAAATCGAGGATCTTTTATCCTATCTAGCTCATGACAACGAATCCATCTACCCATGCGGGATCGGTGATAAGGTACCACTCTTGTCTGAGAACGGCAAAACACTGACTTGCTTAATCGCCCAACTCTGTACAGGCTATAGGCCAAATACACATTCAAAATGCTTTCGCGAGTTCGTAATCGATCGAACCTGATAGCTGATATTTATTTAGCTACATTTTCTATCTTCCTACTGAACTACTATATGAAGAGTGACTGGAGGGCGTACTGGAACGGAACCGGCATCGACGTCTTCTCGAATGCTATTCGTCACGAGGCTATCGCTTATCACTCCGTGTTTTTGTTTGTCATACAGTTTACATCTTTTCTCGACTATTTCTATCAACTGTACAGTAAGACATGGAGTTTCTGGTAGATCAGACCAGAAGTACAATTGTAGATAGAAAACATCGCATGATCAAGATCAATTCATCTATTAATTTGTAGTGTCATCAAAGCACTAGAAAGAATATTAACTGCGTTTTGATATAAAATGTCCGCATTGTTTTAACGTGCTTCTTATTCGTCGAGTGGTGAATAAAACGTTCAATGACTTCATATTTAGAATCGAAAGCAAGTCTGTAAGCTTCTAATAGTCCGAGGTAGATTAGAAAACGACTTTTTGCCGAACGGACTGAGTTATCCGCCATTTCCATCCTATAACTTCAGAAGAGTGCTAGCAATTTTTACCCTTGTCATAATTGTTCTACTTATTCATGTTTCAAGAAAAATATGAAAATATTTTGAGCATTCTCTTGTGCGTGCCGAGTACACTCTCGCGGAAGCATTCCATAGGCGCTAAACTTTACATCTGGAGGTTTTCCAGAGGGAATGGGAAAAGTGATATGTAAACATAACATCTGGGGATTTCGTGGAGCGAAGTAGCTTTTTAAATCAAACTTGTAATCTGTGCTCGACATAATTTGAAGCTTATTTCAAAAGGTCTCTTGAATGCGCGTTAGGGGATGTTCAGAGCTTCATCGCGGTGCGACGCGACGTAATGATAATCTCCCTTATCGATCATTCGCGCTGCCCGATCGATATACGTGCTTGTCACTTCGTCGCGTCGTTGCACGATGGAGGTCTAAACGTCCCGCTTACTCTTTTTTACTCACAACACAACACATATAAGCTTATTTTTGTACCTGGCTATCAAATTCTAATTGTTGACTTATTCTTTCTTTCTTTAGTCTCCCAGGTGGACTTCTGAATGGTATCGTGAACACCTCCTGAAGCTGACCATAAAGCGGTCTAGAGGTAGTAGGGCTAGAAGCTGTTTTGTAAAAAAAAACGAAAACCTTTGCTTCGTTGCGTATGAGACGCTCTTTATAACGTACATATAACTACTGTCCCCTCAAAGCTTTTTCTTTGCCGTAAGAGGTCCTTGGTACCGTCACCTATCGAAGTATCAGGTCACAGATTGTTGATTCACCTTCATCCATTTCTTATCGCGACTGTAGCGGGAGCCGCCAATGCAGAGCGAAAAAAAAACGAAGAAATGGTGATAAGGATAAAGATAAAAAGAGATGGAGTATAAAAGTTCTGCTATTGGTGGTAATATATAGTTCGCACTCTTATGTGGTCGGACAAGTCAAAGTAATTAGCGATCCAGAGACGAGCTCCAGTGAAAAGGAGCTTTTAAAGGAGATCCCAAAACCGAGGATCCCGAAGCCGACGACAGTACCAGAACGGCCAGCCAAAAATGACGAGCCAGCCCATTCCTATAGATGTGAAGGAGGGGAACTTCGGAACAGTTTCCACCAACCCAGGCGTGTAGGACCTTGCTGCGTCACTCGACGCATGCAGGGGACATACGCCGGATATATATATATATATATATATATATATATATATATATATTTCAGGAACGTCCTGGAACACTTGATGGAAACTGTTCCAAAACTTTTTGACACTCCGAAGTAGATGAAACCGACAAGAGCCTCATCTTTGTTCATGAGATAGGAGCATCCAACTATGAATTGTTCAAATCCTTATTGCAGTGAAAAGAGCCCAAGAAGACATCGTTGGACGAGATGAAGGAAGTAATGGAAAAGCACTTCCAGCCAAGGAAGGTGCTGATGGCAGAAGGATTCGGGCTGATGTCACGAGTACAGCATAGTGGACAATCCATGCAGACTACTACGTAGAGCTCCTGAAAACCGCCAGTGGTTGTAGTTTCGATAAAGTTAAGAATCACCGCGAAACGCGGGTTGAAATCTATAGAAACCAGAACTCGAGAAGTAAGAACTCACGTCAAAAGAGGCGCCGGAGGTGGCCGAAGCCTTTGAGAGGGTAGGCCAAAGTGCACTCCATCTAAAAGAAGAGAAGTTCGAAGTAGGAGTCGGTCAGATAAGTACGAATGTCGGTGCCCCTTCCCGAGTAAAAGCAAACAGATGGGAAAGACAGCTGAGAAGGAGGAATGCCGTTTGCAAACATGGAAATTCTAACGCGCCCACAACTCAGAATAAAAATCCCACCTATTGTGCCAAAGGCCGTTGCGCCGAGTATGTGCAGGTCGAGTGCATAACGAAGCGCAATGTTTTCATAAAGCAAATTCGTTCTGCACAATATGCTCTTGACCTCTCGAGCATGTCGGGGGAAAAGATTCCCGACAAAATCCTCCCGCCAGATACATTGGTGAGCGGAACCCGTCGAGTCTGAGGAAGAGGAAGAAGATAGTATGGATCTGACGGTAAACGCGAGAGCATCGAATTCGAGGGAAATACAGAAGCGTGCTGGCTCACCGAAATGACCTCTCGATTTGCGAAAAATGTAACAATTGTTCGACGTTAAAAGGCATAAACAAAATTTCGGATGAGGTAGTGATAAATATAACAAACTTGCAGCAAGACAGAGCCGAGCACTGCTCGCGTTTCGCAATAGAGCCAGCCATTATGACCCTATAGAGGTAAAAGGGAAAGTGGTGCAATTCGAACTGGATACAGGTGCATCCGTATCCATAATTTATGACCAAACGTAGCACAAAATTGGCGAACCAAGGATAGTGCCTACTAACTTAGAAGCTCTGCCATAACACTAGCCTTATAGGTTCTACGGGAGTCTCCAGTAGAGCTAAATTCTGAGGGATGACGCATACCATGGAGTTATACATCCTGCCGGCAGCCAGCCATCCATTCTGCGGCAGAGATATGATACGGAGGCTTCAAATTAATTGCGGACCATATGTAAAAACCGTAGCATAGAAAAAATCTTGCAGCTCAGAAGAGCTGCGAGAGGAATTGAAGCACATATCAGATGAAGATCAAGCCCAGTTCGAGAAAGTACTGGAAAAGTGTAGCACGGCAAAGGTGGCGTTAAAGTTTTATCGCTGTGTGTCCAACGGACCTAAAATTTTATACAGATTTTTTTATACAAATTTTTTACTCTTTTTGATGCCGTTCCCTGAAGAAGAGAGAAAGTTATTTTCGTGGCAAGTCCATCCTTCGTTTCCATTCCATCGTCGATTCAAAGAACGAAATCTTGTAGCGAATGCACTTAGGTCGCCCTCAGTAATTAACACTTGAAATTTTATAGAATAGAATGCCATTTTAGAAGTTTATGTCGTTCCTTCAGGTTAAAAACTGTTGTGTCCATGATATCCTGACCAAATCTGGAATATAATTGAAAACCTCTCACTAACTAGGTATTCGGACAGAAAATCATTATTTTCCACTGTACAACAATCAGTATTTAAAAAATTTAATATCTAGTTCCATTCTTTAACTTCAGGAAACAAAGGTGCTTATAAGTCTCCACATTGTCGTAGCCACACCTTGGAAAAAATAACTTATTAATAGATGGCAAACATCACATAAAAACCTAAAATTGGAGAACCCACTGCCAAAACCAAGAGAGTACAACTTCCTCCTCCAAAACGGTATCACTGCAGGGCATCCCCCCCCCCCGTTCGATTCTCGAACCTTAAGTTTGACCCTGCTTCCGGTGGGATTACTTGGAATCGAGTCAGTTTGAGCTCTAGTTGAGAGGTTGCCATCTAAGCGCACAACGTAATTGGTTCACCTATGTTTCGACAGCTTTAGACAGCATTTCTTTTCCTTGGACGTCGATGATGCTCCGCAGGCATCCATTATTCCATAACAGATTCTGTGCTACATCTTCGTGGTGGAGCAGTTTGGGCTCCTAGTTATGCACGTGCTGTACCAATGGCTTAGCTCATGAGAGAAATAGCCAAGAGCATATGAGCAGTGCCCTTTCCGCCCGTCGGAAGGCACTGTCATACGACAACATCGCTAGCGCGGCGAAACGAGGGTACGAATAGTGGGTAATCTTGATGGAACCAGCCCTTCGCCGATCTCCCGTAGTCAAGTCTGCAGATCGCCTCGTTATTCCAATCGAACATCATTTGCTGTTTTGTGAGGATTTCGTCGTAACGGTATTTACTTTCCAAGTGGACGCTTCGCAAGCTAACAGAGCACTTCATATCAGTCGTGTACTTTTGAAACCATAACTAGCATCCTTCAGATTGTAACTGCCGTTATTGAATTAGATTCCACACCCTCTGAAAAGGCTAAAATACATTTTCGATTTAAAAACCTTGATTTTGACTTTCTTTGAGAATTTGTTACTCGTATTCTGTATAAAGATGATGAATGCGGTGCTTGAATTTTTTTCGAAATTCTTCTTTTTCAAGCAGTTACAAGAGGCTCGGCTGTTGAGTACGCCTGATTCCAGTTTTTTGGTGCGGATCTCCCACCCAGGCCAACAATGCGCTTCGTCGCACCGGGATTGGTGAATTGGTATTACGCTTGTCTGGGAAGGACCAACACTAGCCTCTCCATCAACTGACTACACCGCAAGTAATTCTACAGGCCAAATGTGCATCCCAATTCCTTCCACTATGGCACGTAGAAGTGGAATGACTGGCGCAATCTGCTAATGGATTGACTCTTAGCCTTTATTACTTATAAACTTCTTAGTGGGCGCGTGTAGCGCAGTTGAAGGAGGGGCCGACTTTCGCGTGCTCCCGATACCAGGTTCCTGGTTCGAATTTCTTGCCCATGCCACCCAAGCCTTCCCTCTGTGGGGTCTGTGAGTTGGTATCAGAATTGTCTTGAAAGGATAAACCTCTGACTTGTTCATCTCCTGGACGCTGCAAGTCAGTGCATGGCCAAATACGCATCCAAATCTCTTCCACGACATCCCACAGAAGTAGGATGAGGGACGTATCCCAAAAGAGATTTAGTAATGCCGTTTTTTATCCTTTATATTTTGTACTTCTTAGAGCGGAGAGTTAACAAATTTTCAAAAGGCTCGAAATAAACCATATCAATTTGATTTTAATCGAAATTTTATTTTAAGCTATTAGGAGAGTGTCTAGTTTATTCTGATTCGAAAGGCCTTCAGTTGGATTTCAAGTGGACAAGTTTTGCGCGAAAATAGCCAGTTTGATGCAAATGCTACGCACATCAAATCGACTGCAGTAGTGTGACCATCTCTATATTTCGTTTTATTCCTCCTCGACCCTTTTAACGCACAAAGTTTTGGATGATTTCGGCGACTTGTTATAGACATTGGTTTTCTTCAGCAATTGCCTTCATAGGTCATCGGTAAACTACCACGACATGGATTTAAATAGCAATCAGTGTTTCTCCTGCGAAATGAGCATCCGAGCGGCTCCAGAAATAGCCTTGACACAACTTTCGCTATAGTCCTCATAGGTCTAATTGTAAGTTCAATTTTCACTGGCCTCGTCATGCTTTGTTCGAACTGTTAAAAAGTTTTTGGTTCTCGGCTGCTAGTAACGTTTCTTTGATCGATGCTCGCTCCCTTTACCTGTCAATTAATAGCACCTGGAAAATATTGTTAAATATTTAAATGCAGTTGCATAGAAGAATTATTATGAAGAAATTTCACAGCTCATAAAAAATAAGAAGCTGTATAGGAGTGGAACATAATGCGTAGAATTAGTTATTGCCTAAATTTGGACTCGTTGCTGATTCCTAAAGGCTCAATTGTGTGCCTCATGTGACCATCTATGCATATGTTAGGCCGTATTTTTCTCACCTCTGATCTGTGTGTCATATGCAGCACAATAGTTGTAGTTTTGTTGTAAAAACATTGCCGTTCCTCTTCTATGTATTTGCTGCGGATTCCATTCTTTATGCGGAAAGATTCTTATTGCCTACACGAATTTTTTTTTTGTAATCTTAGTACATGTTCTACAGTAACTTCCTTTAAAACTTCTTTCCTTTATCAATTGGATGTGACAAGTATTGCAGAATATTTAAATCTTCTGTTCTATCGCACCTTAGAACAATGTCATTGAGCACCTGTCTTAGGCTTCTTGTGTAAATAAACTCCCGAATCGACGTGTACCAGAATTCACTCGATTATCTGCGCATAATACGACAGCGAACAGAGCGGTAGTCTTTGTCTAACCGTAAGAGCACCTTTCATGGTGGATTGAAACGCCATTTTCAATTCATCCTCGCTAGAAAATATGTTGTGATTGGATTCCGATGCAGACGATTTCCGATATCTGCGCATGGTTACGAAAGCACCCCATGCTACCTTACCGCGAGCTCTAAATACACTCCTCACGGTCGAGGTTGTATTATGAGAAGGAACCAGGGCTTCTTGTATGGCAGATAAATCCCAATAACGAAAACTTCGGGCTCTAAACGAGAAATCGCCTTTCAGCCGTACAGATAAAGCATCGGTCAAACACCGCCAGTGGTGTAATGGCGTAGAGCATTTTCGTAAAGCAGTCAGCAGGAGGTGGGGTTCGAGACCCGCCTGGTGTTAGAGTTTTGATAGCAGCAAGTCGCTAATTCTGTCTATGGTAGTATCGCGATACATCTGCTAATTTGCACACCTATGCTCAGCTCAACTCTGTCAAGACCTCACTAGGTCCTCCACTCTATGTGACATGAGGACTGCTACGACTCCTGTATGCCCTATCGCGGCAACCAGGCTTTTTCCTCTTCGTTTTCTCTCCTATTCCTTAAATTTTCTATTGCTTTTTTGCAAAGAGACACATACTACCTAAATTATCTCGTTGTTCGCCTTTGCGCATTATTTTTCATGTTGACCAAAATAAACAAACAAACAAACAAAACATCGTTATGAGAGCCTACAGAGAAAAGTGCTTCTTCGTCCTTCAGGAGCACGTTATTCCGTTCACTCTAAAAAAAACATCTTCCCGGCGCACTATTCAACATCAAAAAGGTTATGAGTGCATCTTCTCGTTGGTAGGGAGGCGATCGTTTCTTTCAAGGCAGTTGATGGGATTAGAATAATCTTTATCAGTGCCTGTCACGTTTGAAGCAGCAGGAAAAGGTTCCAGAGAAGCGCTGGTAGTTCACTTGAAGTGAAAAATGGAAGGCTTCCAACGCAGGATTACACTAACTGTATAACAACTCACAGAATGCGGCATCTTTCAGAGAGAGCTGTCGCATGTCTTGGATGTGTTGATTTGTCTTGGGTGACAGTGTTTCATATGGCTTCCGTATATGAAATGCGGCTTTCTAACTCCTGTCTCACATTCTGATTTAAATAGCGATTTTTTTTCACGAATTCGACTCAAAAGGCATAAGATGTGACTGAACAGCGAGCCTATAGTTCTGCAGCCTGACCGTAATGGAGTGACTCCAGATAAAATCTTCAGATGCTTGTTTCATCTGAGAGTGTGAAAGGAAGGAGTGCTCTCTACATAGATCTGTCTACTTCTCGGACAGTGGCAGAAACATGCAGTTAAATAGACACCAGTCGCAGAGCTAAGCTTAAAAACACCACCAATTCTATTTCAAAACGGCAAGACTTGCTGTGCACCTTATTTAGGCTTGTAAGAGCCAGATATAACAAGAATTGCTTAACAATAATTATATAGCAGTTCGGTGGCTATAATTTGGAGTCAGTTTCCTTGTGTTAAAAAGGCGTTTAGAGTTTCACTGACACCTCACCAGTAAGCGATCGATGGAGCAATTCAAAGAAACTAGTACCTACTTTTCATGCAGCTTTTCATGATTTAACGAATGGGTATCAATCCAGCGAGAAGATATTTTACGGAAAATCGCAGTTCCACTTTCCCTATTTTTCAGGGAATCTATGAAACCCCAGCATTGGACAGCGTATTTGTCGGCGACATTGGCGCTATATTTTGTGCTTACTCTACGAACGATTTTCACAATCAGGTATGTTCTTCATTTCCGTATGAATATTGGTGTCCGATTTATAAGAGCCAAGTGAGTGCTCCTCTAAGAACGTTTGCCTTCAAGGGTGCTTCACGGAGTAGATGCTTCTGTTAACGGTTCTGATGAAATTGATATAGTTTTTTTGTTATAGTTCAGCGCATTAGACTTTGGATCCAACGCCGAATTTTCGGATAATATGATGACTCAGATGGGCCGTTTTTTCAAACCACGAATTTTTGGATGATTCAGATAAAAGTTGTTTTGAAAATCCCGGATTTTGAGATGATTCAGATGAGCGAATTTCTCCAGATTGGATATCGGACGTTTGATTCGAACAACACCGGATAATGCGTTAGTAATCGAGGAGGACAGTTTCTTCAGTATATAGTGAATTTGAAGAGTACATCAGTTGTTATTATATGTATAATAGAACCTTTACGAAATCATCGAAATCAACGAAAACTAACAAACGCGCCAAAACTAGGGTGAATGCGAAATGGAGGCTCGTGGAGGCATAAAAGCTGAAAACTCAAAAATGATAAGCGAATAAAAAGGCGGCGTTAGTCCATCGCTTTGAGAGATGCGCCCCGCATTCTGCTGACAGTATATCGTGTGGGAAGTCTGAATACGCAATTGATCAATGTACAATGTATTGTTGTGACCAGCCGATGGCCAGGGTATATAGTGTTTTATCCTTCCAAAAACAAGTCTCGTACCAATTCTGTGACCTCAGAGGGCAGGCCTGGTTGGCCAAGGTGGGGTCCAAACCAAGTACTTTGAATCGGAATGCACGTGACAGCCGACGCCTTCTACGACTTTGTCACCATGCATTAACTTCATAAGAGCAACTTTTGTGCGTTTTTCTGAATCTATAAAGACTTGAACGTTTTCCTTGCCTTTATTTAAAAAGAAGAGAATTGTTGCCTCATCTTTTGAATTCATACTTTCTCTTAATAGTGCCGGACGATTCCTCAGAATAACAGCTCTGTTCACAGTTCACGAACCGTCACATTCGATCGTGTTCCGAAAGTTGCACCAGGTTGGAAAATTTCAGCACTCGATATGATGACACTCCTGAAACGAGATGTCTGGTAGCGTCGCTGCACGCGACAGAACACGACGGCGGTATAGGCAACGTCATGTTCGAACTGCTCGGCTTCATGGCGATCGCAAAGCAGCTGAACAGGTAGCTGTTCACTTTTATTGTTCTTCATTCATTCTTCTTTTTTATCTTTCATCTTTTGCCTGTGTGTGATGTGGAGTTTAGACCGCAATAGCAAAATGCGTCGTTACTACTACGAAACACGCGAATCTTTTCCTCAGCATTTTCTTCCCCATTCCTCTTCCAAAAAATCTCACATTTAGAATCAATCGACTGCAACTCATAAAAGATTTCACATTCAAGCTTTCTCAAGAAACTGGAGAAAAGAAGATGGAGACTGTCAACACCAAAATATGATACTTATTCGAGACCGACATCTGCAGTGATTGAACCCATGGAAACAATACCGGAACCACTAAATTACAAACCGCATCGGACGCACATCCAGCAACCTTACACTTCTTTGTGTTCCCTATATATGAATTGTTTAAAAAATTTAGTCAGATATATAGAATGAATAGAATAGATAATGGTGTTTCAAATGTGCTCATAGTAGCATGAAGGAATTCCTAAAAATCGTACTTTTTAGCCACCGACCGTTTTAGGTTCCATCAAGACACACAAAAGGTTTCCTACATGGTGTGAAAAAAATTACGACTAGTAGACCTGCCCCTCGGTGGAATGAGGGGTGGTCATAGGGTGGTGGCGGGTGAGTCATGGGCACTGCGTCCGCTATAGATAAATTAGAGAACGCCGACTAGTAGTAAAGATGTGAATGTAGTCTAAATGGAGTTACCCATTACCATTTGGCTTAACCTGTGTATTCGATTTCAACAGGCTTGAAACTTAAAAGCGGTAAGTTCGAAACTTTAAACGGTATTTCAAGGCGCAAAGAAATGTTAGCAACGTTCTTTCCCGTGTCAGCTTTGACTCAAGGGTTAAAGGTATTCCTTAGCTGGTTAAAATTCCTGCTTTTAAGTTTACGTACACAAATGGCTCAGAAAGTATGCAGGACCCTGGTTGATTACATTGTATTATCTTCCGGATTGTTCAACCATTTTCATTTACCACCCCATTATATGCGAAATGAGTTGGTAAACGTTAACCAACGACCAACATCAGCACTGATGAGATTTCAAGAAACATCAGGAATAGAATAAATGTAAATATCAGAAGACAGCAAAATGCAACCAACGTGAAATAAAAAGAGTGAAACACATCATCTATTCAGAGCTTTTGTGTATATCCATAATGTTTTTTGCATTTAGTTTTTGCCAATTTTAGGATAGGAAAAAGGATACTCCTATTAGGGGGGGGGGTGGCCAAAAGTAATGAGACAAAATGAAAAAAATCTTTATCTCTCTATAATTCAATTACAACTCAACGATGCTGAGGAATGTATTTGCCATTAAGGGCAAGGACCTTGCTGCCATCGCTCAGCCACCTTACTGATCTCATCCTTCCAGAACTGCTTGGGCCTGGTGTTGATCAACTGCTCGACATGATTGTCAAGGACTGCTTGGGCTTTTGTGTCCCTTCCAACTAGGAGGTCCTGTAGGCTCAAGTAGTAGTGGTAGTCGCATGGAGAGATGTCCAGCGAATACGGTTGGTGAGGCATGTGAACGTAGCCCAGCTGGCCAAGCTTATCCGTGGTTACTTGTTCCCGATGGGGTGCGGCGTTGTCGAAGAGGAGAACCTTCTTGAAGCGCTGCGAATGAATAAGAGCGAGTCGCCGGCCCATCTCCTCTATTTCGTTCACCATGGCCTTGGAGTTCATCGTAGTGCTCTTGGGAAACAGCTTCCGGTAAACCGATCCATGGGCGCAGACCCAAAAGCTCCAAAGATGCTTCTCGCCGTGAACATCTCGCCGAACGAAGGTCGGTAACAGGTCACCAGACCTCACCCAGACTCGCTGCTTGGCAGGGTTAAGGTAGAAGACGTACTTCTCATCTTGCGTGAATATTGAGGCCGGGCTGCTCGGGGTTAGGAATTGGGCGAGATTTGCGCGACACAGGTCGACTCGTCAGACTGGGGTTTCGGCATGAGACAGGCTGGGGTTTTGGCATGCTTCTGGAAAGGGCGGAAGTGGTAACTTCTCAGATGGGCTTCAGTAAGTAGCATACAAACATACAAATACGACAAGCACGAGACCAGACTCCAGCCACGAGATATTGGACACGGCATGGGGTCTCATTACTTTTGCCCCCCCCCCCCTAATAGAAAAGCTGAGGTGTATGTAGCGCGGCTGTTTTAAACTGCTGTTAATTATGTAGGAAAGTCAGTCTACAAAAAAATTATGACGTTCCGTACTTTTGAAAGCTGAAAGCTGTGCTTTCAGGACGCCGGTGGTCACAAACCCTTCACTGATTAGCCATCTGAAACACATCTACACCTACTTTCCACAAATCGGCTTGCATTTACAGCACAACGCAAGTTTTGATCAAGTTTTTTATCGTTTTCGTCAAAAAAGGCCTGGAAATTAATTTTTTTTCTAAAAACAAAACCCATACAGTAGTGTAAAATCAAACCATCTTAGGCTGTATGTCGAAGGACGGTCTTCGTGTACACTCCACTTGAATACTGTTGCCGCCATGATCCACGAATTGCTAAAAGGCTGACGATGAAAGCTGGTGTTCATTCAATATCTGTTCATCTTCGCTATTTACAGGTAGTGAAAGATTTATGTCGGATTGCTTTTTAATCGTGAATTTTATTCCGTGCCACCTTTTCCAGATCGCCACTATGTATACCACTCTGTGATAAGAGCTCTGACAGAAAAGGAGCTTGGATCCTCCTCAGGGGTGTGCGTAAATGAAATCCGAAATTTCGTAAATCGTAAATCGTAATTACGAAAAAAAATCGTAAATCGTAAATCGTAAACCGTAAATCCTAAGAGGTGCATGACTTACAATGCATCTAATTTCCTTGTTTTTTTTCTATTATGTCAACGCTACTATGTTTTAATGAGACGTCTTGAGCTCGAGCTGGACACTAATTAAGATGGAAGCCATTAAAATCAGCTAGCGTCTTTCAAATCAAGCTGGACAAGTTTTTGGAGAATCAAAATAAACTACTTGTTCAAAACGCTATCTTAAAAGGCGCCTATACAGGATGCCCAAATAAAAAGCTAACACTGTTTGGGCGATCAAAAATGTTTATCAATCTACTTCCCATTGGCTTGCATATAAAATTATGACTTTTTAGAAACAACCACAACAGCTCCGAATAAACCAACAAAAACCATTCCATCCAAAACCTAAAAAAGTAATTTTGTCGCTGGCCAGCTCGACGAAAACAGTATTTGCACAAATAATCCAACAAGCATTCCCTTCTGAGTGAGCGCATGGCACATTTCTATGGTATGACACACCTAAAGTTCTAAGCCTTCTCACATTTTGAAGTGTACCCAACAGCATTTTTGTAGCAGACGGGACGGAATTGTGTGACGATTGCAGGAGTATGATCACTTTTTTGGACACTCATCACAGTCGGATTTTTAACTTAAAATTATAAAAGAAGATATTTTTTGTGGGATTCTTCAGAAGTAAAGTGGAGAAGCAAGATGCAGCTTGTATTGAAAGTGGTTTAACTGATTCGTACAAGGTGCATTTTAAACACATAGGGGAAACACACGGTAAAGAAGTCGGAGGAGGATGGCTATCACGTGCTCCAGAATAGGAGTTCTTGATTAGGATCCTACCACGGGCAGTCAAGTCTTCTATACCTGCTGGGTTGTGAATTGGTACATGATTTGCTTGGGAAGAATAAAACACTGACTTCTACATCGACGGCAACTGCGATTCATTCTATAAGGCAAACCCACACTCAAATGACCTTTACGATATCCCACAGAGGTAGAAATGGATGGTGCATCTCAAACAGGGAGTGATTAACGTCGTGCTTTACCCTTTATCATTTTTGAAGGTCCACAACTTCTGGAATGAAAGATCGACGTTCGACGATACCAAACCAACATTCGGCATTTACTTCGCTCGCAGGTTTGCTTGCGCTTGTTAAATTTCGCAAACTCCAAAATATTGCAATACTAATTAATGACTGCTTGCATTCGCCATCCTGCTCTCCACTACCTTTGTAACAAACACTATCGTACCACATTTTGCCAGTACTTAGCATTCTGAGCGGAAACAGCCCCAATCAAGACACTGAAAACGAGACCGAAAGTGTCAAACTTTTCACTTTTGTCGTGAAAATGTCAGACGTCTCGCTTGAGGCGCACCTCACACGTAAATAGACTCCGCACCATGACGGTGCAGTAATAATCAGATTGAAACATGATTGTTTTACCCTTTCCATCAGTTTAATTGCTATTCCAGAGCTTCCAGTTAAGTTCAATATTCCTTGATGGCTTTGAATGAGTTCTACTCGTGTACATTGGAAAGAGTCGTTTATATGGTGAACAGTGGTGAGAAGGCTACAAGCTGACTAGACGGTGGCTGCAACATAGAATATGTTCAGCAAGTGATCATCTCCATTCCAGTGCAAGGATTATTTTCATGATTTTCTGTGGACAGCAACGAAATGCTCTTAGGCCATTCGAATGTCAGATGTTGTGCTAGAGAATGACCAGAAAAAAGGCCAGCTCAGTTCCATTGCCAGGAATTTACTCGAGCGGCCTATCCACAAAGCGGTGTTGTTCTGTCACATGTTGCGTGTTGTTTTATGTTGCGCCACAGCACAACATAAAAAAGTAAATAGGAAATAGCAATGGCTACGAGAGAAGTCTTTAAAAGTGGGCACATCGTCATAATCCAAAATGTATCACGTTATGTAGACGTTTGTCATCCGCGGACCGAAGATCACATTTACGACCCAAAATGTCGTAAATCGTAAATCGTAAAAATTTTGCCAAAAATCACCTAAATCGTAAAATCGTAAATCGTAAATCGTAATTACGCACACCCCTGATCCTCATGCACATAACTGCTAATTTATCTTGGTGCTAGGTTGGCTGACGAAATGGAGGCGCTGGTCGTCAATGTGACCTACATTAGGAGGCGACAACGCGATAGCCAATCAGTGCACACTCCATTCTTGATGCTACGCCCAACGCGACCCCGATTGGACCTGATGGGTC
This sequence comes from Heligmosomoides polygyrus bakeri, assembly GCA_947359475.1. NCBI lineage: Eukaryota > Metazoa > Nematoda > Chromadorea > Rhabditida > Heligmosomidae > Heligmosomoides > Heligmosomoides polygyrus. The sequence goes on from OX375868.1 coordinate 27,646,552, forward strand.
TGACAAAAAAAAAAAAGATTCCCAACTCATGGTGAGCTCTTGCGATACCACCTTGACGGGATGTAGGGCAATGTGAGCGGAGTCCAGAACTACAGTTAGTTTTTGCTGAACGCCTTTTTTAGGACTGGTTAAATAGGTGTAAAAACACTCATCAACACCTATGACATCACTGATAACTGTATCGGTTGCGCAAGCGGTGGAAGTGCCGCCTCATAAGAGCACACCGGAGGGCCTTTGAAATCGAGTCCGCGCACTGCCAGTATTTTTTTCACATATTAGTTTGCTGTTGTTACGTATTCTCATGATCGCAGAAATCAATTTTAGACCATCAATGCTTACAATAAACCAAGGCTGTCTAAAAGCGCCCTCAGATGTGCTGGTTTTTCAACGATTCACCAGCACCATATCATAGATATCACCAATGATACCGTAACTGCGCACACTTACTCATACCTTATGGTTGAATGTTATAAACCCGGGCTATATCGGTAAATAAGTGTGGTAAAAAAAGTGAATGAGTCTAAAATTGACTCTTGTGATCATGAGAAAGCATAATAACAACAAACTAATATGTGCAAAAACAGTAGCAGTACGCGGACTCAAACTCAAAAGCCCTCCAGTGTGCTCCTATGAGGCGGCCTGCGCCACCGAGGCACGATATGGGGGGAGGTCATAGGGGTTGGTTGGTTGCGTATACGTTTTTACACCCTTTTTCCGGTCTTTAAAAAAGCATTCAGCAAAAACTAACTGTGATTCTGGAATCCGCTCATGCGGCTCCACACCCTGTCAAAACAGCATCGCAAAAACTCATCATAGGAACCTTTCCTTGTGAGATACCCCCAATCTCCATGAATGCGGCTAGGCTACCATTGACCGAAATTGAATATATCTACTTTTGTTATTATAAACCATAAAGCACGGCGTTAAACGATCTCGTTTAGGTGCACCTAGCATTCTGCTTTCCGAAATGTCGTAGAGGCGATTTGAAGGCGTCTTCGGTCTATACAATGACTTAAGGTGGCCAGTCGATGAACGAGTCAGTGCTATATCCTGCCCAGACAGGTGTGGTTATTTCACCCACCCTGGAGGGATGGAAGGCTTGGTTAGCCTGGGTGTGGGGGAAGATTTGAGCCAAGAAGCAGGAATCGGCTCCAGGCGACAGCTGGCGCCTCCTCCGACTGCGCTACCATGCGCCCTTTCATTACTGTGCGCGCAAACACTAGACAAATGCCCGACTCGGGTTCACTCTTCACGATTAATTTTTGACGATTTCAGACGTTCAAATATCTCTGGGACTTGAGCCGTCCCGAAATCATGCATGCTGTTCGCGGTAGCAGCTACGCGATGTTCGTCGCGAAGCACAGACTCTTTCCCAGTCGTCCTGCAAATCGAACGGAGCTCAAGTACCACATCTTCCCGTATGCCTCGTCTCCCATACTCTTCTTTTACACCGTCGAGTTTTTCAGCATATGCGTTCACATAAGACGAGGCGACTTCGCCGAGTCCTCCATGCATTTGCCGTCCGATAAGGAGTTCACCATCGCTGCTATGCAATATCTCGTCGAAAAAGGTAACTGCTAACCTTATAAGTCAACGCTCACCTAGACTTCCAAAATGTCTATCGACCTTGCTTCCTGTACTCATGCAGGGGACATTCATCGTTTACAAATGGCATTCGCTTTTTTTGCAGATGAGCTCAGAGCAAACGGCAAGAAATGCAAAAGCTTTGCCAGTTGTGTTTTTAAAGAAAACTTTTCCTCAGCATAGATGCAACTTCCCGTGTGTTCTGCTCAGCACCCTTTCCTCGTTTGAAGCTACGTCTGAAATAATCTGAAATGCTTTTCTTTCTGACATCCTTCAGTTGGGCGCGTGTAGCGCAGTCGGAGGAGGCGCGATTGTCGCGTGCACCCGATACCAGGTTCCTGGTTCGGATTTCCCGCCCAGGCCAACCAAGCCTTCCATCCCTCCGGGGTCGGTGAATTGGTACCAGACTTGTCTGGGAAGGATAAAGCGCTGACTTGTTTATCGGCTGGCCACCGCAAGTCATTGTATGGCCAAATACGCATTCATGTCGCCTCCACGACATCCCGTAGAAGTAGAATGCGCTGGCGCATCCCAGAAGGGATTGAGTAACGCCGTCCTTTATCCTTTATCCTTATCCTTCAGTGCATGCATCATTGAACGTGCAGTTTCCTCAGATTTATTGCTTCACTTTCCCTTGTTAAAGAGTTGATGTGCATTTTAGATAAGAGCAGGTTTCTTACCCATCGTCTACCCCATGGCTCTTACTCATGGTATGTTAACCAGATCAAATATCAATACGTCTTACCAATTTCATCGCCCAGATATCGAAAGCCGTCATGATAGCAAATGTCGAAGGCTCAAACATTAAAAAAAATGGACGGTGGTACCTATAAACCACATTTAAAGTCTAATGTGCAATACAAATAAAAGTGCGACGAGTAGTTCTTAGGTTGGTTTTATTTATATTCTATTTCGTGTTTATCTAATTTGTATGCAAGCCTAAGCTCCTGTGTCAGGTGTGAGCCGATCACTCTGCTTCCTGGACAAGATACTCCAATAGAGCGCTAGAGCTGTTCGGTAAACCGCAGCATTGACTGACTCCCATGTAGAAGCTACATTTGTGATAGCTTCAATTCCTATCACGTTCAAGGCTTTCGAAAGTTTACTGGACAAATATTTCATGCGCTATATCTCCTCTCGAAAGAAAAAATTATTGCTAAATTTATGTTGTGGACAAGGACAACATTCAAATAATTACGTGTTCTTTAAGCTCAGCTCACCACTTGTGCGTTGATATGATTCGAGCATAATAAATATTAAATATTTATGAAAGTTAGAAATTTGCAGGCCTTCCGTGAAGCCTCGGCCGTGTCCACATATATGTGTTTCACTACTTTTCTATGGAAACAGACACCCATCTGCGACGACTTTCCTTACATTTCACTCGTTCGTTAGCCCTGATTGTTTCAGTGCGAGAGGAAGACACTCGAGCTCCACACATCTACGTCTTCACAGACAATATTAAGTGGACAACAAAAGAAGTGGTTGAGCCATACCTTCGACTCAGCAAAGGCGCTGTCCAACCACAGATTGCCACCGCCCATGGAGAGTACCCTCCAAATTCCGAGTGGGAGTTCAGTCGAACGTACTGCGACAGAGTGCTCCTCACAGGTTGGTTCAGTCTACGTTTCCATTCTCTAAAGATATATTCACTGACTTCCTAGCATAGGTGAAACACTTCATATCGACTAGCTATCGCGGGTCATTTAAAGACCAGACGCTCATACATCAAAAGTGCATATCATATACATATAATGGAGTAGTGTGTGTGTGTGTGTGTGTGTGTGTGTGTGTGTGTGTGTGTGTGTGTGTGTGTGTGTGTGTGTGTGTGTGTGTGTGTGTGTGTGTGTGTGTGTGTGTGTGTGTGTGTGTGTGTGTGTGTGTGCCGTGTGTGTGTTTCCGTGAAACTGGAGTGGGGAAGACCGTTTTGGCGACACTTAACGATTGATAACGATCGACATCGGCCCGAAACTTTAGCCCTGGAGGTAGTCGAGGTCGCTGAACACGAATCTGAAGTTTGTTTTTGAAGTGTTGATCGCCATCAATCGATATTGTTCAAATTATCGATTTTTCGTGGATGATGTTCAAACGGTCCGAGACTTCAGCCCCTGGGGTAACCGAGCTTGCTGAACACGAGTCTGAAGTTCGTTTTTGAAGTAGCCATCGCCATTGGGCAAATAATCGATTTTTTATGAGTGTCGTTCATTTTTTCCATTTCTTTCTAACTTGCCCTAGTCGACGTGGTTAAGGTGTTCTTCCTGAGGAAACCATGACATGGGTGGCAGGTACAGTTGATGATGAGAAATTATTACCACAGCGTTAAGAGGTACTAGCATAATTTCGAAAGCAGAAGGAATTCTTCAGCTTGGATCCTGATGACTTCTCCTTTTATGTGTTTCACTGTTAAGACTCACATTTTCTTGTCTTGTTTCCCTAACTTTCTCTGATGCCATTGACGTCTACGTCTGAAAAGTCGTTACCCTCAACACGTTGTTTACGACTAAATTGTATGTACAAGGGAAGACATTTGAGCAGCCTAGAACACTGTCATGTTACTTTTCATTATTTAGCTGGTTTTTTTACCTAACAAGGCACATATCCATACCCGCTTTATAATTGCACCATTTTAGGAGTTTCCAAACTTCCCCTTTTTCAGCAGCCACGTCAACATATGGATGGTGGCTCGCTTTTCTGAGCAGAGGGGAGCGAATCTACTACAATAAAAAGTGAGCTTACAGTTGATGTGTCCTCGAAATTACTAAATCTGAAGTTTGCAATGGAAAGCACTTGTCTCATGTATCAATCGAGCTCCTTGTTGGGCATTTTCCACGGCAAAGCATAAACATTACTTCTCTCACGGACTTCAAAAAACTGCAAAAAAAAATGCTATATGGCTCTTCGTTCTGAAACCAACTTTTTACTCTTATTTAATTTCATACGCAATCGCTTTCATATCTTCCTTGCAATTAAGGCACGTGAAACCTGGAGTGAGAAGTGATGAGTTTTCTGCGACTGACTTTTGGCCACAACACTGGACACCGCTGTATTTCACCAAAGCCAGAAAAATTGTCGAACTGTAGCACTCAGTTATCCGCATTACGATTCTATATCACACTGACGTGTACATATGTATTAAGAATAAAACATTCGAATGCTCAATTCTCTAAAGGTCTGATCGGTAGATGATACGTCTTGTTGATCTTCTTCCATGCTCTTCTTGGCTTGCACCACCGGATGGTTCAGATGCAAGCTTACGGGTGTCGTATGTACAGATCGCTATCTTACAATTTTCTGTATTTTTTTTTACCTCTCCTCGATTTTTGGAGTCGTGATGGTACAACACTGCCAATTATTCCACCCCCATAGTTGCACATACTCACCGTTACCTATTGTGGTTGACCGTAACACCGAAAGCGTTTGCCAGTTTCGTGGTCAGCACCCCAATTAACCCTCAAGGCAAAAGTTTGGACGGAATTTTATTCTCTACACACGAAGTCGTGAGACCTACTACAAGTAACTACGTTTGCAATGCACCCGCCCCCGTCATAAACAGTATGCGAGTGACCGAGATAGAAATAAGCTGCAGTGTGACCAATACAACGGAGTGGATCAGAAATGATACATTTTATAAGAGATGGTAGAATTAGTAAAATTTGCAAGAAAAGCGCCCGCTATAGAAACCCGAAGACTGACCGGCGCATCCTAGAGATGGACTGAAGTACACATTCCGATCATGTTTGCGTAAATGTGGTTAAAATGAGAAGCATTTTCAAAACAAGCAGAGAACATTACGAAAGAATCATAAAGGTGTAGCAACTAACAAGAGCTTCTCCAGCTATGACTTTTTGGAAACACGTCATAGATCTATGCAACGAGAACCTGACTTTTTGATATCGGGCAAGAGATTAGCTCAGAGCTAGGAACTGAAAACGGTGTCTTATCGAGGTCAAAACCTATTATACATTTACAAAAACAGAAAGCAATTCGTAAACCCCTGCCCGTACTCGAACCCTATACCCTCCTGCTCCTACAAGTCTGCATCTCTACCCACTCGGCCACCCAGTCGATGTCTGTCTTCAGTTAATGATTCACTTTAATGTACCCTGCAGCTTTCTTCAGGAAGCCTAACAAACTGTCCGATTTCTAACATCTAAGTATAATTGAAACTCGACGGCTTTTGCTAATTTCTGGGCATTACAAGGCCATTCATGGCGTCACTTTCATCTTATCAGCCTGCACTGATCTGTTAGTTTTTTTGTAAATTTTGACCTACCCAGGTGTCCGCAGGAAATTTCAAGACTACTACGGTGCTTCTCAGACAATCTCCTACAACCCTCAATAGGCCGCTTCGGAAATCTTCACGGAAGGTTCGTTGACCACAGTTGTGTTAGTCCTTCTCAATTTCCGCAGTCTGGTTAGCCCCTGAGATTTTAGCGGTCTTTCCGTATTCGTCCTTCCCATCGCTGCAGAAACGGGGGCTCTTTCGGGGTCAGGGGAACGAGGCCCTTTAGTGCTGCTGTGTTTGACTGAGGTACACACGGGTCTCTAGTCTGGCTCTGTCGTACGGGCGAGGTACTCCGGACATCCAGCCAGACTGCCCGAAGGGACGGGGCGAGACTTAAGGCGGCCTCGAATCGCCTTACATGTACTCCCAGTCTACCGAGTGCAAGCTTTCGGCCGACCGGACCCACATGCAGAATACCCGCGCAAATGCGACCACAACCACGCACTATGCGCATGAGCATACCACACCCACACAGAAGGTATGAGTCGACCCGACACGGCAGGAGCATGGACTCCGTCCCCTTCATCCCACCTGCGTCTCTGGGCAGCATGCAGTCATTTTATTTGTGACTCTTCCTCTTACCACACCTCACTCTGCGACAAGTGGCCCTGATTCATTCAGCAAGGACAGTTTTCCTCTAAAAAAATCGCAGTGGATGCAACGCCGACCAGCTTGTTATGTGAAATTCCTTTATATAGTATTGCATACACATCTTGAGCATCATTGTGTCTCTATAGTCTATGACGCACGGTATAACAAAGCAAATAACGACATTTCAATATCGACGTGGACACCAGAACAAGCGTTCAATCATTACTCACAGAGTACATATACATACACTGCTCTATATGGACACTTTCTCGAGTAGACCTCTCGCTACGTATATCTGTACAACATCTGAACATCGTATCGCTTCAACAGTTAGTCACAAACAAATGCACTGCTCGCTGTCGAACCTGTGATGCTCCACAGCTCGTCGGGTTAGCATAACCTCAGCCCTACCTACTTCACCTCTCCGCAGTGGAAACGCTGCCGAGAGTGGACTACTATTGCACCATGCAGTCGCGTCATACCCATACATTAAAGTGTTATCGAATAGTTAAGATCCTATTAAATATGCGAAAATATACAAGCAGTTCTGCACACTATGAAGCCGCCTTTCCAAAGGCGTTGAAATCCATCGTGAGCTTTATCGTCGGCTGTTGCGACAGGTGACCGGTCTGGAAAACGAGAATGAGGGACAGATGGAATCACCCACGCTGAAAAAACAGCCCCTATAGTGACTCATCGATGAGAGACCCGTCTAGAGCAAGGAAACCAATATCGGCGACAATTTAAAGGCACAGAATCCTCTACCATTCTTCCAAATCGAAGTGTGAGGATCAGAAATGCTGTCGCTGGAATAAATCGCCTACAATTAGTTGGACCGGTACGTCAATCGCTTCGCTGACACCCACTGGACAGTGTCCGTAACGAAGTGGATTCCGTCTGAGTCAAAAGAATACCAGGACACCCACCAATGCATTGATCAGACTCCGAGAAACTTCTGGACGAACGATGTGACGTTCTTCGTCAACCTGACACATAATAAGAAGGGATTGAGACTATTCTGGAGCCCGTTCGAGGGACTACACGATCAACTAGGTGACAGAAGGTGAGGCTTCTTCAGGCCTGTGCTATACCATCGGTCACCCCGAGCGATGCCTGATGATATGCTCCCATATCGGTCGGCCGGCGCGATGGGATCGATATGCGAGCATTTCATTAGGCGTCGCTCAAGGTGAGCGGTGGTATAGCAAAGGCCTAACGGGGTTTGCTTTAGATATATCCACTTCCACGGCTTTAGTCACCTCTATCGTTTCGATGATCATCGAATTGCACGCGCGGCTCTCTGTAACGTCACCATTCGCTCCTGTCGCGTATCGAAGTGACCCAGTGGATTATCCTCGCTCAAAGGGCAACAAGAACATCGCATTGTCCAGGGCTCTCACGAAGAAGTCCGAACACTGCGTTGATGGACGTTTTGATGTTCTTTTGACACACCGCATAATCCAGTTAGTGACGGCTCTCCTCCAGCAGACGTCTGCGATACGTATTACGTGGCTGGCCCACCTAATTTTTGATGACTTGGCCCATGTGACAGGCCCTTGAACGCCGTCGAAGCTCGGAGAACTTTCCTCACTTCCGTAAACTGTACCACTCCGCGCACCGTCTTCTCGATTGCTCCTTGCGAACCGCCTATTCGCTTTCACAGGGCCCAGCTTTCCGAGCACTATATTAGAGCCGGAAGAACGGTGAAGTTGAATACATTAGGACGGAGCTGGACGTGTAATTCTTTGCTTGTGTTCCTCACTAACAACTCGATGCTTTTGACAACCCCTCAAGCTCTCACCTTCTTTTCGCACTTGGTCTCTTAGATTGATATCACCCGCTATAGGACTGCGCATCCGAGAGACGATTCGACTTGGTATAATGTCCCCGCATTTGTCTTCCTTCTGGTCACAAATTGGAAGACACCCAAGCCGGACATATCTCCCATTCGTTGATAAATTGTCATGTTCACCATCGCACCTTTATATCCATCAACTGAGACTATTGCGAAAGAATTCGTTCCCTAGGCTTTCCTCAATCCTTTTTCTCTCATCGTGGCAGTGACTCATGCAGAAATTCCATTTATAGAAGCGTTCCTTACCTAGTCGACTCGCCGTAACGTAGCACAAACCCTAAGGCCTATGTTATACTCCCGCGGGAGCATTCGCGGAAGGGCGGGAATCGCGCCGAGATCCCTCACGTGGCTAATCGCCGCGCTCCATTACGCCCGCCGTCCGCGGTGCACCCTTTGTCCACGGACGTTCCGCGGATGCTCCCGCGGGAGTATAACACAGGCCTAACACAATACCATTTTTACCATAGTAATCTCCCAATGATCTGCTGCCTTAGACCTCCTCTACCTAACCATTGCAGACCAACAACTGCACTGTTCACCAATTCTGTCAACATTCGAAAGAAATGAATTTAATTATATTAAACGAAATGGACTTTTACTCTTATTCTCATCGTTTTATTTGTTCAGGCTGGTTGTATTTGAGCTTATAATGGCTGCACATTACTGAAAACTACGAGATTGCACTGCATTATGATTCTGTTTTTACTTTGTTGATCAACGTTGTCGACCATAATTGTGCAGGATTGCCTTGTTTTTACCTTTTTTTGAAAAAAACTCAGCTAACCCTACCTTGGACTCCGCAGCTACCGCCTTGGCCTTCGCAATCTGCTGCGCCTGCACTTGCCTACTGGACTGGAACAACAGCGCACTTTCCAGCTGCTTCTTCAGCGCCGGATGAGAAGCCAAGACCTAAACAGCAGGAGCCTTTATGGCGACATTCGATCGTACAGCTTCATACAGCAGCCATCGCTAGCCACTCACCTGCTTAAACTCCACCGGCCAGGACGGGGCAACGGCGTTCAACCGTTGCAAGGCGAACTCGTGGATTTTTCGTGCCGGCTGACTCAGCAACCGCCATTCATCTGCCGAACTCGCGCACAGCAGCCGGCACAGCGACTGTGTGAGCAGCGAAACCAGGGCGAATTCTGAAATTGATCGCTCTCACCCGAGTGCTTTCAAGACTCACTAAATAAAAATTCTAAATTCTCAGTTCACATACAGTTCTTAGGAATTTTCGCAGTAACGAATTAAATCGCACCTCCAACTCCATTCCATTCCTTTTGTGCAGAACGTCGCAAATGTATACACGGCTTTAATGACTATTTCACCTACTCTTCCAGCTGCAGCGATTTTATTTCGCTCATTTTAAACAGCAAGAAGACCAAAAATTCACAGGCGTGACACGCTTGGGAGTGCACGCCAAGCATTCAGCAGCTTCATTCGCAGTACAAGCGCCACTTACGTAGAACTTGGCAACAAGAAATGACATAGGGCGGCGCTAATCAGTACGTTTTGGGATGCGCCGCACATTCTACATACTTCAACGTAATGTAGGCAACTTGAATGCGCATTTTAATGACCAACGATGGCTAGCCGATGAACAGGTCAGTGCTTTCGCTTTCCCAGAGAAGCACCAACTCACCGACTCCGGAGGGATGGAAGGCTTAGTTGGCTTGGATGGAAAATCCTAACCAGGAACCTGGCCTGGGGCCGGATTCATCAACAATTAAACCAGTGGGTATGCGGGGTATAATGAGTAGAGATAAGATAAGAGTCAGGTAGAGATAAGGTAAGAGTCAGAGACGCAGACTTCATCATGGGTATCCCTACCCCCTATACCCACGAGTCAGTCGTTGATGAATCCGGCCCCTGGAAGCGAGTACGTGCTACACCTCCGAGTGTACTCCACGCGCTCTTCGTTGGAGTCATACGCTATCCAAACAGTCACTACCGTTGGCTGATGGCTGTCCAAGGCAAATTGCTGTTACCTACAGCGAATCTTCGACTTGCATCTATCAGTGCTCCCCTTCTCGGGGGCCGAATTCATCAACGACTAACCCGTGGGTATAGAGGGTAGAGATACCCACGATGAACCTGCGTATCTGATTCTTGCCTTATCTCTATCTGATTCTTATCTTATCTCTACCCCTCATACCTCGCATACCCACGGGTTTAATTGTTGATGAATCCGGCCCATGGATCTATTCCTTGTCATAAGCCAGGGCCCGGATTCATCAAGCAATAGGTATAGGTAGAGATACCGTAAAAGAATCGTACTCACTACCAGCAGTGGGTGGTGCGTCTGATTCGTATTCATGAAAGGAATCAAGGGTAAGGTACAACTAGGCCTCTAGCGAGAACAGCTGATCTCAATGGAGCGCCATTTTGTCAATGAGGTGCGAAGGAGTCGCGGTTTTACGGATGTACCCGCGACGACGATCGGAGGGTTTTCTCTACCCACTGATATACCCACGATTTGGCAGGTAAGGTTTATCATGAATCGTCGGTATGTCCACATCGTGGGCATGTCCACCCCTATACATAGCATACCCGTGGGTATGCGCGTTGATGAATCCGAGCCCAGAACGATAACGTATACCCTGGCGTCTATACGTTATATTATCAGTAAAAACCACGTAGGACATACTTCGCTTCTCATCGGCCACCGTGACGAGCACCTCCAGCGCTCTAAAAGCATCCTGAAGTACGGGTATGCGATCCTCCGTGATATCCTGAACAAATAGCCTTTAAATAAGCGAACTATAATACATCAACACCAGTCCACTGAATACTAGACACACCTTCACTCGTGCAGTCACATTATCGCCGGTGACAAGAGGTCGGATCACGTTGAACACATCTCGACCCAGTGATGAAATAAATGGACCGTTGACTTCTCGTCTGGCAAAGAGCGAGGACAAGGACTGCAGGGTCTTGGAGACAATCTGAAAGGAAGAAGCAGGTGAAATAGAAGAACAGAGCGTCGTCGTCGCGCCTCACACTAACCTGCGGATGTTCACTGTGCAGCTGAGAGCGAAGCAACCTCACAAGGCGATGGAAGCTCTCCCGATGACCTAGCACTACTTGTCGCGGTGCTGCCGATGCCAATACAACACAGGAGAGCATGAGCACGCAGTCGTCCTTGCGGTAGTCACCTGAAGAGTGGAATAAGCTACGGGGTAAAGCTACGTATCTCAAGTGCTTACCATCACAAAGCAGCAGAATCGAATACAGCGCGCTCTGCATCATCGTGACCCACTGCGACAATGTGGAGTCCGTTGGGGGAGTCGATGCCAAGTTTCGGAGAGCCTGAAGAACTACAGAATTAAAAATAATAATAATAAATTTAAGCTGGAGCAAACTCGGACAACACAATGTTATGCTTTAGAGGACGTCAATGAATAGTTCAATTGGCTGAATGTGCCGCCTGTGAACGCCGAAATCTATTATGTGTCGTTCGTATGCAGCGCGCAGATCGGCCAGGTTTCTCCTCACTGCAGACCACCTAAATGATAGCAGCCACGTCTAATAAGCCTAAGGTATAGGTTAAACTTCAGCGACAGTGTCGTCGATGCCGTCGGTGAAGTATAACGTACGCCTAAAGCAAACGTCGACTACTGTGGCGCCTCTCCTTGAACTCATTTAAAGGTGAAAACTCTTCAAGCACCTCTATACAAGGGTCTTTGGCTTTCGATTAGTTGTTATAACTGCTGTTATAACAGCTCCTTCGTATCAAAAGTCAAGCGCAAGAAAGAGGTAGCTTCTGTTAACAGAATAAATACAACAGATACGCAACGTTGTCTCTCTGATTTCAACACACTTTCGAAGACGGAATCGCAACTAACGGACGATGGTCATACGCAGATCCACAGAGATCTCATCAAAGGCAAGTATCAATGCAGTTTAGAAGGAGGTTTCCGAACCGTGTCTTGCTCTGGAGAATTTTGGCTCTAGAATCAACTACACGGATCATTCCAAGGGACTTCAATCAGAGCAGCTTGAAGGCCAAATATCATTTCCCCGCATACTTCGATCGTCGATTTTGCGAAGTATTCCGGAGCTGTCCCGATGAAGTATGAATCCGTTGCGAATCGCTGTCTGCCGGAAATTGGAACACGATAATTGGTCTTCAAGCTCTTCAAGATCGGAATATTCCTAAGACGTGCCGCTGATAGTTTGCCGCACCAACTTTCAGGGTCATGTCGATGAAACCCAACGATGTCCTACCGGTCAAACATATTTCAGCCCAGACCATTACCGAATGTGGGTAGTGATCTCTCACCAGAGCTTAAGCTTCTGTAGTCTCCCACGGCCCTTTTCTAAGGATCTTACAGCTGCTGCATGTACAACAGTCGGTGGATATTCTCCCATCAGTGAAGAGCACCTTGCAGTGGTGGTCAACCGCGGCTTGACGGAATATTTTACTCAATTTTTGAAGTCCATTCCCTTTCGATCTTTGCTGAACAGATGGACTCGTTGAAATCTTTTGCAACTTTTCGTGGTTTCGAACGTGCATCACCCGAATTTCGTTTATGTTTTCCTCCTTTTATTTTCGGTAGCAGTTAACGGGCTAGACCCCAACCGGCCGGAAGCTCCTTCGACCTCTTCGAAACGTTTTACATTTCTAAAGGTGATCAATCGTGAGTACGCCGAGTTCCTTATCCCTCACTTGCGCAACTCTAGGATGGCAGGTGTCTTGTTCCCTCTTTCACTGTAACTTTAAAAGTGAGTGGAGTCATAATTTTAGAAGGCATTCGATGCACACGATAGCTAAAAGCTTTCTTGTAGGAAAACTGAGAACTTTAAAGACGTGTAGCAGAACTGCTGGGGCACCTTGCATACGCCGTCCATATCCCCCGCGTCCTCTCATCATATCTCACCTGAAGCGCTGTAGTCGCAACAGTCGTCAGATGACCAGGAGGGAGATCCGGGACGACGCTGTTCTCATCGACGCGAGCTGACTCCCGAATGAAGCCGATGATAAGGTAGAGAACGCTCGGTAGTATGATCAGTCGACCTTTCGAGGAGCAGAGCGATGGGACCTGGAACGGTGGGAATGAGAAATCGCGAATCATAACCACATCACAAAAATCATAAATCATGGAAAACCAAAAATTTATTCACATGGAGCATCTGAAGCTGGAGCTTATTCATAAAAATGGTAAGCAGATGTGATCAAAACCCACGTTAACTAGCAGCTGGATACCACTCCGGATCAGGTGAGCACTCTCGGCCGGTAATCGACCAAACCGCCTCATATGTAGCGGCGCTAATGAACGGCTCTTCATTTGTGCCGAATTGATTTGAGGCATCTGAAGTCAGGTGGAGGATTAGAACAGCACAAAGCCTTGATTGTAGAGAGAGAATCTGGGTCGTCTATAGAAGCCCACAAACATCACACGACAGGCGCTCATCTTCTGCGTTCTGATTTTACTTCTGCATATCATACTTGGACACCTGAACCGGTCCTGTCCATTTGGTGATTTCCTTGATCTGCCAACTAGTACTTTTTTCGGAGCGTATTTTTTATCAATCCACAACTGTAGCCTTTTATTTTATTCGGTCGTTTCGGTTGTTTTTTAACTCCATTCTAAATCGTTCTTCCTTCCTTTCTGTCCTATTGTGTTCTTTTCTTTTGTTGTTGAGTAACGGATCACTGGAATTTAGCCTCTATGGGAACACAAGTAAAATATATAAAAAATCAGCTCAGTGGCTCGCAATTTGAGACTGCAGACCAAATTAGCTCTCTGAGAGGCTCCCAATACAACAAACGGACGCGCGATGGACTGCTCATTCGGAGAAAGCTGACTGATGACACCTCTTTCCGTTACAAGGACCACCAATCACCCTGAAGCTTCCAAGCAGCCTATTAGGACAAGAAATACGAACTGGTGGCATGGATGATTTTCCTACCTGTCGCACCATCACGCACAGACACAGCTCCATCATTGCAAACGTCAGCGTTGTGCCCTGACCGATACCCTCGTCTCCCTCGTCACCAGCATACAACGTTTTCGGCCGACTGTCCGAATCCGTCGAACTCGGCAGGTTGCCGTTCTCCATATCTACAAGCGACGGCTTGCTTCAATGCATTCTAAGCACGGAAGGTCCTGAAGACTCACCCTCACTGGCATTTATTCGAATCGAGCACTTTGCAGCGTCGAGGATGGCCAAGGCACAGTCAACACACAGCTGTTGAGTGGCCAAATTGTCCCTCGTCAGAATCAACCTAGACAGCACACATTACATACGTTACCAAAACCTCAAAAGAACGCTCGCTGAAACGACAAAGACGGAAATAAAACTGTTGCAGGAACGACATGTAGAGGGCATCAACGAAGCAGAGCCAGCTTACCGATGCAACACATTGCACAGCTCAATGGGCAGTTTGATGTCGGACATCAGTTGCAGCTGACACCATTCGCACTCCAACAACGCATGGATTGCTCGAACGCAGCTCTAAAAGAGTCCGTTCGTGATCAATTACAAGCAGAGCCTCTCCAAGCATAACAGAGCTATCGCTGCACATGCTCAGTCACACTTCAGGACTTTCCCGAAAGAAAGCCTTGAGCACCACCCGATGGGACCTCAGCGCAGGAGCTTATCGCGAGTACACAACCGAGCTACTTGCCTGTATCGTGTGATCGTCAGCATACGTCGTCCGACTACACAGCGCCTCCACAGCAATGCCCATCATTAGATGGAACCTCGACTCTCTCCGATTGTCTGGCCAAGTCTGCGGCGCCTAAAGCATTATGACAATAATGATTCGAGTCACATTCATTAATCCTCAAGTGGCTGGTACTGAGATTGTAAGCTGTTGCAACGAAGTTCTGTTGCAATCAAACTCTAGCGCAACGTTATGACATATTACAACAATGCTGCTTTGAACTCGGCTTTTAGCAATACTTGGACGACAAATGATCGAAGTTTAGAGTTGAATAGCCTACTTCTCACATGTTCCATCCCTCAGTTAAAACAAATTCAACAACAGATTTTTCCACTGTCGAATTCCTAGCGTAGAAATAAGCAATAATCTTCGTCTAAACATGAGTTCATTATGCTTATGAACAAAGTGAGACGGATGCGTGCCTGGTATTCACAATTCTGCCTAGGCATGATCGACGAACTTTTATAACCTCATTACGATCGACAAAATTGTATAAGATCACCTCCAGCGTTAGGAATATGCATCATAAAATTTGATAACTTAAGCTGAGATCAGGAGTTAGGGCTCCATTTTTACTCTCAGAGAAAATTTGAACTTCTCAGGCGTATTGCTAACAAGGCCCACTGAAGTTCTAATTGAATGCTTACTGTTCCTGGTTTTTAAAGTGATATTTGCTATTTCGGGACAGTGATGGAAGAACGGCACCAGCTGAGGAAGCACCTCCCATTCTGGAATCAGAAGTTGCTCATGCAATCAGAAGGATGAAGCCAGGCACTGCTCCCGGACCGGACGGCATTTTTCCTTCGTGCGGGAGGCAGTGCCCTCTGCTCACTTCTTGCCAAGCACTTCAACCACTACCTTCGACTTGGTAGGATTCCAGACTCATGGAAGGAGTCGAAAACAGTTCTAATCTTCAAAAAAGGTCAGCAAGAGGATATCAACAACTATCGACCCATCAGTCTTCTCTCGGTTGTGTACAAGATCTTCACCAAGATACTGCTTAACCGTATGGAGCGTTGCTTGGATGAGTATCAGCCAGTGGAGCCAGCAGGTTTTCGCAAGGATATCTCCTGGATGGAACATATTCAGACTGTCTCACAGCTCATCGAGAGGAGCCGCGAATACCACCTCCCAGTGTCCTTGTCTTCGTGGATTATCGGAAAGCGTTCGACTCTGTGGAAATCGACGCCGTTTTGAACGCACTAGTGCACGCTGGAATACCATCGCCCTACATCCAACTTCTCGACGAATGCTTCTCGAACACATCGTCCCCCATCCAGTTGTTCGACCGAAAGCTTAAAATTCCTATCGGGAAAGGAGGGAGACACGATTCCTCCTAAGCTATTCACAGCGGCACTATAGGATGCCATGAAGGACTTGAACTGGGACGATAAAGGCTACCTTGTCGACGGTAAACGGAT
The DNA here is from genome assembly GCA_947359475.1 of Heligmosomoides polygyrus bakeri. Classification (NCBI taxonomy): domain Eukaryota; kingdom Metazoa; phylum Nematoda; class Chromadorea; order Rhabditida; family Heligmosomidae; genus Heligmosomoides; species Heligmosomoides polygyrus. The sequence continues at coordinate 27,662,958 of OX375868.1, forward strand.
CAGCAACCTTCGCTTCGCCGACGATATTGTTCTCATCTCTACCGGCACGGCAGAAGTCGAGGAAATGCTGAACGAGCTCAATGTGGCAGGTATGAAGATTGGATTGGACATGAATATGTCCAAAGCGCAATTTATGGTCAACCAGTGGTGTGACACGGGACTCGTAAGGTTAAATGGGGTCGCTCTACAACAGGTCGACAACCTCGCTCCTGAAATCGCCCGCAGGAGACGCACAGCATGGGCAGCCTTCAGTTCGATTCGCGAAGTCACCGATAGGTCAAGGATGCCGGCCTTAGGGCCTCGATATTCAACGCCTCTGTACTGCCTGCGATGTGTTACGCGACGGAAACCTGGCCCGACAACAAGACGTGCCAGAGCAATGCAAACTACGCATCGTGCACAGGAGCGATATCTTCTGAGGACAATCCTTCGTCAGCAATGGCAAACAGGCCTACGAAGCTCGGAGCTACGGAAGAAGTCGCAATTAGCAGACCCGCTGCAGTACATGAAGAAGACCAAATATCGCCGGGCCGGACACCTGCTTCGACGAAAGGACGATAGATGGAGTGTCCGTGTCACAGAATGGCTCCCGAGAGACCATAAGAGACCACTGGGACGACCGCCAACGCGATGGGCAGACTCATTCTCAAGATCTTTCAGAGAGCGGAGTCTGCCTCACTGGATGCAAGCAGCCAGAGATCGAGCGGTCTGGAAGAGTTGTGATTCTTGCTGAGCAGACCTCCAGGCGACAAAAACGCCATCAAAGTATCAAAGTAAGTAAGTATTTCTTATTGAGTAGTGCGTGTCTCACCATGTTTCTCACACGACTGTTTTAAATACTAGTAATAAAGTAATAGTAAAAAGTTTGAGTAAGTAAATTAAAACCAATTGTTTGAGCACAACCACAGTGCGAAATCTGGATTAGCTAGGACATAAAGCTCTCATCCACCCGGATGTCCTCTAGTTGTTTGTTTATTTACTCGTACGAAATAGAGACGTGCCACAGTTTTGAACAAAATGATAGACATATATAGTGAATCATGAAAAAAAAAAAACAACTTGTATGCTCCAATATGATAAGAGCGTAGCAGCGATTTTCACAACCGCGAGAATTAAATGAAGATATGAAGGACGTGAGCAGTAGGGAGAGTAGGGTTAAGGTAAAGAAGATGTTACCGCCACCCTACCCTCGCTCTTCCCACAAACTACAACTTTTTACACCCTTCCGCTTCCCCTTTTTACAGAAACTCCTGAAAGACCTACATCCGCTTATAATATCCTTAAAAGGTCCACCACGAACCCGTAAAATCCAAGGGTATAAAGACCACGCTTTCACATGACATAAGAACTCGCTCTTTCATGAACCAAAACTGGCATCTACTACTATTAGGTTGTAGCGAAATAAATGGCACTGAACCACTGTAAATTTAAACAGTTAATATCTCGGCTTGTAGGCAAGTTTATTAATCGAAATAAAAACCTTCTGATTCTACACATCTTTGCCAACGTGACACAAGCTTTTTTATCCCAGTAGCATAAAAATCAGAAGTTCTGGAATTGACGAAATCTTCGAAGGCACTTTCGGCATCCTGTTGGTATTTGAATATTTTCCCTACCAAGAAGTAGCCAAGATGCTTGAAGAAATGGTAGTCTGTTGGGGAAAGGTCGGGAAAAAACGGAGGATGTGGTAGAGTTTCAATGCTCAGCTCATTCAATTTCTGCAACGTCATTCGTGCTACATGGGTGCGAGCATTGTCGTGCAGAAGGAGAACTCGCCTTCGGTTTGCCAAGGCCGGCCGGATATCCTTCAACTTTTTCATCATTTCTTCAATTTCAATGCAGTACTTCTCTGCCGTGATGGATTCACCGGGAGGGAGGAAGCTGTGGTGAATAATTCCCAGCGAACACCACCATGCTGTCACCATTACTTTCTTTTGGTGCAATTCCGGCTTCGCAAAAACCTTGGGGCTCTCATCGCTGTCCACCCACTGTGCCGATCGTCGCCTGTTGTCGTACATTATCCATTTCTCGTCACAGGTTACGATGCGATCAAGGCATGGGTCCGTTTCGTTCCGTAGAAGCAGTGCGGACGAGATCTCATATTGTCGGTTTCTTTGCTCCTCAGACAGCTCGTGAGGCACCCATCTTTCCAGCTTTTTGGTTTTTCCAATTTCCTTCAGATGCCGGGCAGCTGTGTTGCGACCGACGCCAAGAACCTTCGCTATCTCCCTGGTACCTTTGTGTGGATCCTCCTCTACCACATCTCTCAGCTTGTCCTCATCAACATCACTATGCCTCCCACGACCTTCATGTTCTTCCAAGCCCCAACTCCATTCCGGAACTTCTGGTACCAACGATACGCCGTCCGAATTGTGGAACATCCTTGACCGAATGCGCCGTTGATCTTCTCGTCCGCCTCCTTAGCTGTAGTGCCCAGCTTGAATTCATACAAGTAAATGCCTCGGATCACCCTTTTGTCCATCTGCAAAAAAGTCAATAAAACTCTAAAGTTTTCGCACTTTTACATAGAAAATTTGGTACTCACCGGTAGAGCAAAGTTTGCGCTTCTAAATGATATGCCACATGTTACGGTTTGTTCTTGATCAAACGCGTAAAGACGCGCCAAAAAATGGCGCGAGCCAGTGCCATTTAATTCGTTACAACCTAATAGGAGTAGTCTTACAAAAGTTTGACCTTGCCTAAACATTAAAGACCTGAGCCTCAGAGCGGTCGTATTCTAATGAAAGCACTGAGCCATTTGTTCGCCGTAAACTCAATACCTCCGCATTTTCCGGCAACTCGAAGTTGGACTTGCTCAGCCAAATAGCCAGGGCCAGTAGGATAGGCGGCCAACTGCTTCGATAATACTCTCGGCATTCCTGAAACAAAACAACAGATCTGCAGCAACAGAATTCATTACCCCGCCAACGACTACAGTTGAGGAACTCACTTCAGCGCTCTCAGCCTTGTAGAAGGCACCGCCTGACGATGGCATTTGGTCGGAGAACTGGACGGGAAGTGAAAGGAGGGCAGAGTCGCGAAGAGCTGCCAGCCAGTAGCAGACCAGCGAGTCGAGTTCGGGTCGGACCAACGACAGGAGGCTTTCGGACGCGCCGAGCGCATTGATATCTTCATCCTCTAGAAACGATTACAATGAGGGACGGTTTCTGCAGTCCACCTCACATTGAGGAACAACAATCACCCTATACCTACACCAAATCACAAGCGCTGTGAAACACTGACCTCCGTTCTCCCTTCTGTTCTCGTTGCTCTCCGTTTCCTGCGCCACAGCTGTCACATACACCTCTGCCCAAGCCTTCAGAATCGACAACTTCTCGAGCGTGGCTGCACTCTCACTGTACAGTTGTGTGTTGATCGATCCGTGCTTCAGTTTTCCGAGCGATGACACCAGCAGCTTAAAAGGAAGTATTACAGCTTAATGCGGAAGGAGACAGAACCCTCGTCATGAACCTACGAATAAGTACTATAAACAATACTAACACTATACTGTACACTTTTCGACCCGAACTGAGCACTTCAGATCAAGATGATCATCTTCGTCATTTAAATATGTGCCCTTAGAATTGTACTGTACGTTTTAAAAAGGCGAAAATAAATGAGCGATGTAGAAAAAGTGACTTGGACTTTCTTCAACAACAAAAAAATTGATAGTTTATACTAGGTGTTCACAAAAATTCCCTCTATTTCAGCGAATAATGTCATCAGATTGACGTCAGAAGAGAGAATGTTTTAAGCTGTTACATGAAGAGGACAATTGCGTCGTGGACAGTAGTGCCCCAGCACCAATTTTTATAGGTGGGATTTTCACATTGTAATTCGAGACTTTTGAAACCAATTTGGACACTACCCCAGTAAAGCTTGACGCTTATGATATCAAACTGAACACCTCCAAATCATCCAAATCAAAACGATCGTTTTCCAGATTAAACTGACGATTCTCTCCAAAAAGAATAAAATAGTTTTTTGTTCAAGGAAAACATGGTGCGACCTTCATAGGGTTTACTTCTTTCTTTCTTCAGATTCAAGTTTAATTGACCTGACCCAAAAACGTTGAACACGCTGTTTGAGTTTTTATAAAATCTTAATTTTTGAGGAAATAACTGTTGCGTGGCTTGTTTTAAAACGCAGGAACGCAGCATTTTTATAATGCTAAAAGAGAGATTGCGCCGTGCACTAGGTTGTCGCGATTTTAGTTTCTGCGCTTTAAAGGAAGTACTAGAGCATTTTCTCCTTGGAAAATAAAAATATAACAAAATTTTAAATAGCGTATTCTTTATTGGGGAAAGCGAATTAAAAATTTCAAAGAAGGTCAGACTAAATTTTCCCTGAACAGGAATTATTTTAATCGTCTCGGGATATAGTTTAATCAGAAAGACCCGTTTTTTGTTGGAAATTTTTAGTTTTATTCTACAAGAGCCTCGAACTTGCTTAGAAGTGTCCAATGTGACGTTAAAAGTGCTCAACTAATGTGAAAATTGTATGAATTATACTAAAAATTCCGTTATACGTAGAGTTGCGTATACACCAGCGGCAAGGTTGAACCAGTCGCATGAAAACGCGCTTCAATGTGCCATTCCATGTGAATCGAATCTACATTATCAATCAGATAAACATGGTGAGGCGGTAGGAACACTGACATCCGAAAACATACTTCGTTCACTTAGGTGTTTGATTCTCCTAACCTTTATGATTCTCTGTGCTTTCTATAGCTTCTCATAGAGAATTATGTTACCTTTGCGTCGTCCATCTCCTATTCCTACATAATACAACACCACAACTGTGTAACAAAGGCGTAATCTTTTCTCATACCTTCACTTGCCCTCTAATGCTTTTTTGAATCTTTTTTCCGGGAAAAAAAGCCCAGCTCACATTACCTTGCGCCTGTCTGCTCTGGTTTCCTTGTGGTCAGCCACTTTCTTTCTTTCTTTTTGTTATGTTTTGGCGAGGTTTTCCCTTGTTAACGCTCCATTTTATTGTGCTAATATAAAGATAAAGACTAAGATATTTTGTTTTTCTAAAACCTATGAAGCTCAATTACAAAGGAGTCCACTATGATTTGGAAGGCAACCAGCTCGATATGCAAAGCGTTCAGTTTGACGAGAAAATGGTATGTGCCGTTGGTAACTGCAGTGTTCCTTACCTGATGCACCCGTCTGAGGTCATTTAGATCACGAGCCACACCGCTTCCGATCCAGGTGCTGCACACCTGACAGGCGGCTGCCGTCACATGGCTTGGAGTGTCTTCGGTGAAGGCTGGTCGAAGCGCGGCACCCACCTGAAAGCATTCTCTAATAACTCTGCTTATCAAATGTCGGTGTGTCAGATCGCATACCTGAGCCTGAAACTGCTCCAATATGACATGCCCCGGGAACTCTGGCTCGGGCACAGTAGAGAATCTGGTAATGACATCCTGGAATTGAGGGACTCTTGTGATTAGCTGGAAAAGGGGGACACGTGGACACGAACCTGAAGAGACGTCAGGCCAGCGAGTCTCAGCTCAGTGTTATCACTGGTTGCACCCATGAAGGACATCCGCACAAGATCCGAGAGATGAAGGACTAAGTAGTCTGCTCTGCCACCTTGAACCACACGATAACGACGAAGGTACACACGGGCAAACCAAACTACGGCTTATGTCTAGAGCAAGTCGGGGTAGTCGACCCTCAGTTTTCTCCGCAAAAAGTTTTTCAGGAAATGTTTCCGAAAGCTTTCAAGATAAAGCAGCTAATCACACAAGAATGCATAGCTCAACTTCAGGAGAACATCCCAGCCTGTTTTGCCTGGTTAAAACTTTCTTATGAGAAGGAGATACATAGTGAACCAATATCTCTAGACTGGCATATAAACTTCTCTACTCTTATGAAGCGAAAAGTTCCAAACTCTTCCCCACCATAGCACATACACAGAAGTGAAATACCTAACAACTGACCTGACGACATTTGCAACTCCTTTGCCAGCGAGAGATCCAAATGCGCACGTTCCGTGTCGCACACGCTCATCAGCCTTTGAACCACCTAAATCGCTGATTCCGCTTATTTGCTACTTCGCCATAAATTTTTAGGAGATTGCTTCAATTCTATTTATTTATTCTTGATTATTTACTTTTAAAAGCGTTTTTATGGGCCAAAAGTTATGGTCCATTCGAGAATAATTTACAACCATATTAAGGTGGATTCTCCATTCATGGCTCAAGTTTTCGACGCAACCGTTGTCTTCAGATATGGAGTCATTTATCCACTGATACAGTATAACACGCACAGAAGCACGTCAGTAGCACGAACAGGTAGGCAATGCTTAAGTCAAAAATATGGAATTGAAATATGGTCATCACATAAACCTCGTTTTGTACATAAACTAACACGAAGAACTTGAACTAGCTGCGTTTTAAGCCGATTTCTAAACTAAAACAACTCAAACCAGAAGAAAATTCGGTATTCGTCGTTAATGTGACCCACATGGCGAAGCGGGTAATGTGCCAGTCAATCACAGCCGAATAGAGCACTGAATGTACACCTGTCAGCCAATCAGGGCACTGGCAGTGAACAATCCGTTCTGAGTCGCATTCGTGTTCGATGCGCTCTCATTGGCCTGGCTCGTTCCCGCCCTCCCCACCCTGCAGCCCATATTAACTACAAGTACCGAAAATTTTTACAGAGGCAGATGATTTTGATCTCGATACCAGAACTATTACACAACTTTCTTCCAATCAATATAAACCCATATCAGCTTCACCTTTTCCGCTAATGTCAACAATCTACTCATATTTCTCACTTTGCTTGCTTCATATTTCTCACCCTATTCATAAACCCTTCAGTGCTACATTAAGCGGTCTGAAATTTGAACTCCGTTCTCTGTTGATAGCAATATCTGCGCCCAAAACAACCTTCTCGTCTCTTAGTTTCTACTAGACTTTCATCCCAACAGTAGATTCAGCAACTCAACAGCTCCTAACCTCTTCGCCATACGTCACTTTTAGCCCCGCTGGCTCATGTATTGTTAACCTCCTATTTGCTTGTTGAATCCTTCTTTCTTTACAATTTGTTTACCCACAGTGGAAACGATTCCCCGTACCGCCCGCCCATCTAGACACATTCAATGCGATCTTGTGAAAGTGAATTTGTCGCATTCCACTTGCAGAAAAACAGACCCTACCTGCGTGGCAAACACTCTCGTTGGCCATCTAGGCTGAACTTTTCCCTTGTCTGGAACAGCTGACCGAGAACTTCCTACGTGCAGTGTGGCGTCATCGTCGTCGTTGCTCTAAAAAAGATTTATTCAGCAAAATCAAGATTTTAGTTGAAACCAAGGGAATCCTAGAAAGCCCTTGCGCCTGTCCATTGCATTTTAGAAAAACCCTGAGCAAAAAGAATTGATCTTTCGGAGAATTCGGTGAACCTTCACCAGTTCTACTACCTGAAGTAACCATGCATGAAGAAATCCGTCAGTTCGTGATAAATGACGTGCTCAAAGGACACGCCATGTGTCCACTATTTCACCGTTTCAAATGCCTCGAATAGGTTAGCTCAATGAAAGGTCAGTCGGTCGTCTCCCTCGTTGTCAGGTCAGTATGGTGCCCAAACACTAATTCCAGTACGATGGAAGGATTGGTAGACCTCATCCCCATAAAGGCCAAAACAAACAATACGTCAGAAGATCCAAACCAATTCCAACGTTAAATATTTTTGGCAACAGAAGCAATAGCTCGAATCGAACTTTGTATTGGGTATATCGTTCGTGCTGTGGTAACAGAAACTAGGTACGCACTTGGATTTACACTAGTGAGGAGTGAGGAAAACCGCCAGAAAGGCGAATCGAAAACCACACAGGGCGGCGCTCCCCGAATAGGTAATTGAAAAACGCTGCCGCTCATTGGATATTTTAATGTGACGCCAGGAATACAACACTATTCGCCGCCATTTTCAAACAGAAAAAGTGAAGCGCCCTTCCTCCCACCCCCCCCTCCCTCCATTAGCTCCACGAACTTCACTGAATTCCGTCAACACACCTCCTCATCCTCATCGCCCTCCTTCGCAGCTTTCTCCTCTCCAACGATCATGGTACTACGTGTGTTGTCGCTTGACGTGGCCAGGATATCCTTGCAGAGCAGCAGCCATTGATTCAGCAGTTCACCACAGGTGGCTTGAACGAGTGAAATAATCGTCTCCTGGGAAGAAGATCGATTACGAATGGCTCTATCCAACATTCGTTCTTCGGCCTCAAACCTGCACATGTGACCGTAACGTCGGGTCCGTTTCCACATCAAGCATGTCGAATAAAGCTCCTTCTAGCCCTGTATCCGGCAGCGGTAGTTTCTTGCCTTCATCGACAACGCCTTGCGGTACGAGTACCTGGGCATGCTCCCGAACCTGAAATACAATCAGACATTCATCAACTCCCCTCATCCTAGCAAACAGTGCAGCACTAACGCCACATCGAGTGGTCACCCTCACATACCTCCCTCGCCTCACGCTGTACCAGTTGGCGTAGACAACAGACTGACGACTTCCGCAGGCAAAGGTGCTGACTTGTCAAAAATCTGAAGTTATAGAAGATCGAACCTGAGTTATGTCTGTCTATGCAATGTCAAAGGCATCATAGTCAATCCTTAGTGACAAAATCTCACGTCTTACGGTACGTTTATATTTCCGACCCCGAGCGACGCTCGAACAATTTGGGCACATGGCACCACATCGTTGGACGTCGGAGTATAAACAGGGTCTTACGCCGAAAAATTGTAGACATGGCGGTGATATGACACTTCCTCTACCTCCCCCAGAAACCAGAGCTTAGTAAATCTCTAAGAACGAAGGTGATTGAATCTAATCTGGGAATTTCAAGGGAGACCCGCTCTTCGAAAGGTTTTTAAACGCTAATAACTGTGTGCGAACCACACCAGTTACAAGTAACAGACAGGCTTTGTAAACCACAAAACATTGTTCACAATGAATTGACTGCATTTGGCCCATCGCTGAGATGATGAAGGTGCCTAAGGAACTGTTTAAGATCACTAACGTTGCAATGTCCACAACGAGATGGCCCAAGTTGACATAGCGCGGAGCGTAGAGATGCATTTGCTGAAGTCCACCAATGGCCTCGGATTTTATTAGTGGGTCTGGATGAGCAAGCTGAAATATCTCAATATTAACAGCAATATCAAATAATCTTATTCCTCAATTCCTTGACTACCTGTATCGCGCAAGCCGCCAGTAAAGAAGCACGCAGTCCTTCGATGGTACCGCACGAACCAAGTTCTGGGCCGACGCACGTCATCAGAGCTGTTAACTGAAAATCAGAGCATCACCTTCACTGAAACATAATAACTTGAGAAAAAGCCAAGGAAAGCAGCTTAAGTGAGATGCCATCAAAGAGCTACCTTCTCTTCACCATAGCAGAGGGCGAAGTCCTACAGGATATATCAATCTTTGTGGGATTTTAGTGATTTTGGTGCGGCAGTTTATTCAATAAAAACTTTTTTCATTACAGAATCCATCACGGATGCGTGGTAGCGCAGATGGACCATGCGCTGGTTATGGTGCACAATCCGAATCGGGGTTCTTGGTTCGGGTTTCTCGTCTATAAAGGAAGAACACGGTTGACTGACTTCATCAGCTGGCCCTCACAAATCATTAAAGGATAAGGATAAAGGACGGCGTCACTCAATCCCTTCCGGGATTCTACTTCTGCGGGATGTCGTGGAGGCGATTCGAATGCGTATTTGGCCATACTTGCGGTGGCCAGCCGATGAACAAGTCAGCGCTTTACCCTTCCCAGACAAGTCTGGTACCAATTCACCGACCCCGGAGGGATGGAAGGCTTGGTTGGCCTGGGCGGGATATCCGGACCAGGAACCTAGTATCGGGTGCAGGCGACAGTCGGCGCCTCCTCCAGCTGCGCTACACGCGCCCTCGCAAATCATATTGATAAGGATAAAGGACGGCGTTACTCAATCTCTTCTGGGATGCGCCAGCGCATTCTACTTCTACGGGATGTCGTGGAGGCGACATGAATGCGTATTTGGCCATACAATGATTTGCGGTGGCCACCCGATGAACAAGTCAGCGCTTTACCCTTCCCAGACAAGTCTGGTACCAATTCACCGACCCCGGAGGGATGGAAGGCTTGGTTGGCCTGGGCGGGATATTCGGACCAGGAACCTAGTATCGGGTGCAGGCACTGTCGGCGCCTCCTCCAGCTGCGCTACACGCGCCCTCGCAAATCATAAGACAGGATAAATACACATTCAAATTGTCTCACCACATCGAGAAAAAGTAAAATCAGTGGCGCACCCTACAGAGGGATGGATTAACATAGTCCTTTATCGTTATTGGCTAATATCCATCGTCTAAGTTGGTATCTCTCCCTTCTCGAAGACACAGACATGGACCACAAATGCGATAAAGCCGACATCAGGGTACTTAGGTCATTGGGCAACGTTCTAAAGAACTCACCAACTTTCCGATGCCTTGCACAACTTCAACATTGCCTGATTGAGTGTTAAGCAACAACGTAAGGCAGTCGCTCAGAGCCAGCTCCACATAGCCACGGAACATTCCACCACCTGTTTCAGCAATCAGCGAAAGAGCCACCATCGCCCAAGCCTAAAAATGATAAACAACTGCAAACAAAAATCCTTATTTTCAATCAATAATTTCCTAACTGCTTCTTGATGCTGTTCTAGAAGACCACGTACAGCTTAAGGTAATACTTACAGAGTGTCTAGCAAAATGCATTAGTTGATGAACAGTCGGAAAATTCATGACCTCATAGCAACTATAAGCCTTTAAGCTCTACATTAAAGGGAAAATCGAAAATCTAACACCTTACGCCTGATAAAAAAGCGCTACACGCTACGTTCAATGTACCGCATTGTTCGATTGAAGCTGTAACTGCCGTCTATAAAAAGCTTTGCAAAATACATGAGGTTGAACGTGCTCAGCCATGAGTACGACTTGCAACGCTTACTGCCCAAGACGGCCTACAAGCGTTCCAGCCACAACTGCCGAGTTGGGGCTGTGTTATTTTTCGTTCAGGAAAGAAGCGTTGACTGAAACAGCCTTCAGATTCTCATGGTAATACGTACACAAGTTCGAATACACTACAAATGGTCTATCACCAGAACATCTCCAATGTTCGTACCTTCGATCTAGTACATTCGGCACAGGAGAGATGACTAATGGTGGAAATATGGACGATTGGCCAACTATGGAATTATATTCATAACTCCCTACCGCCTCAGGAATTTGGAAGCTGTTCCCTTTTAGATACCAGACTTGTCTGGGAAGGATGAAGCGGTAACTTTTCCCTCGGCTGCCCACCGCAGGCGATTGTATAAGCCAAATACGTATTCAAATCCACGATATCTGGTAAAAGTAAAATGCGCCGCGCATTCTACAAAGGGATTGACTAGCGCTGACCTTTATGCTTTAACTGCCCATACCCGATTTTAAGGGTAACCTCAAGGCAATAATTGTGGTGTAAACTTTATAAAAAATCTGGGCCAACTAAAACTGCAGATTACGTTGAAGAGCAGCAAGGTTAAAAGCAGAAATCTGCGCCACGATCTAGGCGAACACGGCTAAACACTGGTCGAGTGTACGGCGCAAACTCAAAATTTTAACACATTAGAGTCGTTTTAATGTTTTTAGAATAAACAAACAAAAACTATTGCTGCTGAGGATAAGAATCGGTACTTATGAGGCAGAGGGTCCGTGCGCGAAAAACGAAAGGCGGAGGACAGCACAGACTGGGCGAGGGAAGGAACGCCAGAATGTGACCAAATTTGACACAGGTGAGGTAGGCTGACCACATCCCAAGGTCTTTGCATGGGCACGGGCCCTCTGCCTCGTAAATACCTATGAGTCGTGTGATCTCTCATACACATTTTTTTTCGAGGGACCATAAGATCCTTAACCTGAATGGGATCATAAATTTCTTTTTTCAGTGCACAGCAAGCACGGAGTAGGGATACCCTCTTTTCTTCGTAATCTCCAGGTAATTTGTCGCAAAACCTCTGAAATGGGAACGTAATATGTAATGCTAGGCTTATCACGGGCAGAATAAAGTCGCCAGTTAAAGAAGAAATGCAAAGTGAGCCCCTTACTGGACTTGCGCCTGTTTTTTATACATTTCTTTCTACCAAAGTATAAACAACGCACGATTCTTCCACAGAGTTACAAAGGCTATGATACGTGCGTGGCTATGATGATACCCAAGCAAAAACGGTGTAGAGTGAGCAAAGAATGCCTACCTGTACAGAGGGCGCGTTCTGATCGCGTGCCAAGGCGAACAGGATGGAGACGCCGGTGTGCAGATGCTGTCCGCTGCCGAGGCTTCCCACATGTCGATGTATGCAGCCGAGGGCAAGCGCGTACCCAGCTCGACGACCGTCGCGAAACACACGCAGCTTGTCGAAGCAAGCCTGTGCTCGCAGAGCCACGAACTATAGGAGATCGAAGTAATCTACTGCATTGAAACTGACAAGAAATTACATGGCCTCTTCTGGCTCCTAAGCTCAAGCTCACCTGTGGGTCTCCTACGGCTTGAGCAAGTCGACCGAGTGCCTCCGCTGCTACTGCTCGGACCAATGGAGTTGCACCCGATTCCAGACCTGATTCGACGAGGGCTGTGCTCACTTTCCGCAACGCTTCATTGTCAAGGCGGGAGCAACCTCTCGATTCTGACACTGACCGGAAGGCGAGTGCCAACGCACACAGCGCATTCAACAGTATCTAAACAGTGGTTTGAGAGGGAGGGATGACTCAAAATCAGCCGAGCCCTACTCGATGAACCAAAGGCGTTCATGCTAACGGATCACGTTATTCCAACGCCTCCATGTTTTCTCTTGCCCTGTGACGGCATCAGTGCATCATGTGAACTCACGGTGCACACCGATGACTGCTTCTCTGTTATTTGTCGTCATAATTTTACTCGTATTGTCACGTGTTTAACTGTAGTTGAATCTTGACATGTTCTTCACTCGTGCTGTAGGGTCTCGTGTAAAGCTGTTGAGCCAAGATTGATATATTTCTTTATTTAGCTTACCTTTCGGTGCAACCGCCTCCTTCAAAGCCTGGGGAAGACAAATGGATTAATATTATCATATTTATTGGTTTCATTCTTCGCTTCGTGTGCACACCCATACGGTGCCGAATTCATGTCATATACTATGGAGACGATGCCAGTGCTTGTCTTTGCAAATGGTCATTTCTGTTTCTGTACATAACTGATAACCGATTGGATACCTTATATTTCTGTGAAAAGACTGATGTTGTCTCAACAAGGGAGAAATATTGGAAAATATTTCCATGTGGAATTCTTCGGCATCCATTCGTTTTTAGGGAGCCAAGTTAGGAAGGTGGCAGTTATAGCTTTAAAAAACAAAAATGCGTTAGAGTTTATTAAATTATTTACTTAATCAATACGTACGCGATATGCGCGACCATTAGACACACAGACACGAAATTGTGCCGGGTGAGGGACGTTCTGCCTGAAAGCGGCGCGGGCAAAGACGCGGGACGGTGCCTGTGGCGCCAATTAGCGTCGACTCGTGCAGTGACACCCGTCGCTTCGCGGTGAGGTCTGCCAGCTCTGGCAGGAGGCCATGATGACCTGGCCGACCACGGGAGGCCGTAGGTCGACCAGATTTGGAGTGATTAGAATCGATAGAGAGCTAGGAGGATCAGACGGCTTGCAGTGGCAGTCCAGAAATTCGGATTGATCTGAACCGTACCATTTCCTATATTAGAATTTCGAGCTCTATCGAATGAGCCAGGAAAGAATCTTGCCTCAATAACCTTTGTAACGATTTTTTTAAGGCGCTGTTTAACTTTCGTTAAATATCGGTTTCTATTCACATATCAGGATTTAATGCGACCCATGCTTCCAGGCTAAAACTGCACGATGATTGTAATTATATAGATGAAAGATCTTTTAATATACGTTTAATGCATTAGTTTCAACATGACATCTCTTTAGCATTTTGAAACTGATTTTTCTATGGCACTTTATGATGCTCACATCATATATTTCGAGACGGAGGCTGGATAGGTGGTTCATCAAATCTAATGTTCACCTAGAATAAATTTTATCGCACAATACTTCAAATTGCTTGTCCATTCGTTTGTGGCTTCTAGCGGTATTTTGACCTCGGGTCATGCAGGCAATGCACTTGCATGACCAAGGTCACCTACCTCTACCAATTAAAGAGTTAGAAAACACTAATGAAATGCTTTGAGAAAACTACAGTACTTAGGTGTTCTGAGGAGGTCTAACGACTATCAAATCGAACTCATCGTGCAATTTCAAACTGGGGACGTGCTCTACGCACTGAAGGATCATAATGCCGTTTTCAAAAACGTTGAGCACTTGGGGTTCTCTTAGAAGGCTTCTCGTCTATCTAGATTTTTAGATTCCTCACGGAATTTCAGCCTGGAAGCATGCCTCGCAATTAATTCTGATGTAAATAAAAACTGATATTTAATGAAAGTAAACAACGCCTAAAAACTCGCCTTAAGGGTTATTTAGGCAGGACAGGACTCACTCGATTGAGATCGAAATTCTACTACAGGAGGTGGTAGAGTTCACGTCAGTAACCCGGAAGCATGCCTCGCAGTTAATTCTGATATAAATAAAAACTGATATTTAACGAAAGTTAAAAGCGCCTCAAAAAAATCGCTATAAGAGTTATTGAGGCAAGATTCTTTCCCGGCTCATTCGATAGAGCTCGAAAATCTAATATAGGAGATGGTAGTTTCAGAACAATCCCAATTTCTGGACTATCAATGCAAGCCGTCTGAGCCTCCTAGCTCTCTATCGATTGTAATCACACCAAATCTGGTCGACCTACGGGCTCCCGTGGTCGGCCAGGTCATCATGGCCTCCTGCCAGGGCTGGCAGGCCTCACCGCGAAGCGGCGGGTGTCACTGCGCGAGTCGACGCTAATTGGCTCCGCAGGCACCGTCCCGCGTCTCTGCCCGCGCCGCTTTCAGGCAGAACGTCCCCCTCCCAATTGTGTCCATCCCAGAGTCTCTCTCCACAGTCAGCCCCGTGCTCTGCTCCGCGTTAGCGTAGGAGAGCACGGAACGAAAGCGGATGGCGGACTGGGCGCGTCACTTGAGGAGCGCTTTGTCTTGCACTTTGTGACTCGGGGTTCTCATCAGGTTCTTGAGGTTCGGTACGCACTTCTGTCCCGTATACGTGACGGTTTGTCACGATAGAAGTGGGTCTTTGATCCTCTTCGCCATGGTTTTCGTCATGAGGATTGCATCTCAATTCCAGTGGATAAATCTTATTGAGAGGTCTATGTAAAACGGTTCGATTGGGTAAAGTCATTTTAACCGACCTTATTTCACCGTCGTTGCTTTTGATAAGCTCCGTTATTTTTCCATAGGACCAGCTTCCTCTGGGCATAAATTCCCTTTCTATGAGTACTATTTCTCCCAAAACGGGTTTTCTAAGTGATATGTGTCGCGGCTGTGCTAAATCTACACGTTGCATGTCCCTTAACTTGGTGAGGTATTCCGAATTCCATTCTTCCCAGAATCGATTTGCTATGCGTTCGGAATGTTCAAGGGCTTGTAGTGCTTGCCTCGCTGTTTGAATGAGTTCGGGTTCGTAGGAACTGTCCCCACTACTTCCTATTTCTGTTATTGGTAAACCGTACTCCAAGTTGCCTTGGAGAAAGTCTACGGGACGTAGTGGAATCTTCGCTAGGTCGGAAGATGCCGACTTTGCAAGGGGCCTCGTGTTAATGATTGCCTCGATTTGTGCCATTGCAGTGTTAAGTTGTGTAAACGTAAGTCTCCGTCTACCAATAGCTTTGTGAAAAGCTTTTTTGACTGTGCCTACCATTCTTTCCCAAGCACCTCCCATCCATGGTGCTCCAGGTGGGTTGAATAACCATCGAATTCCAGCATTCGCACTGTACGTCATTACAGACGCTTCCGATCTGTCTGTTGAGTGAAACATGGAATTTACTATGCGTTCTCCCAACTTGAAGTTTGATCCGCAGTCGGTACGCATAAGCTTCGGCACACCTCGGCGTGACACGAATCTTATCAGGCATTCAAGAAATGCGCCCGTAGACATGTTTTCTACCACTTCTAGATGAACAGCGCGGGTAGTTAGGCAGGTGAATAGACAAACATACATCATATCTTGATTTATTGCATGAATTGGTCCGAAGAAGTCGCAACCAGTGTTTTGAAAGGGTTTTGATGTGACTACTCTGTCTCTCGGTAGTGGTGGCATATCAGGTGCGCCAAAGGGCAGTCCCTGATATCGTTTGCATACAGTACATTTTCTCAGATATTTACTAAAAGTTGCTGAAGGTTTTGGTAGCCAGAATCGTTGTCTCAAGATGCACAATGTTTGCTCTTTATCGCAATGTGCGTTTTCATTATGTATCTTTTGTAGTATAAGTCTGGCTAATTCAGAGGTCCCGCTTAAATACATGGGTGACTTAGTGTCATTTTCCATGATCGCGTTTTGCATGCGCGACTCATGCCTTATTATACCTTTTTCGTCTCGTATAATTCGTTTGTGAGGGAACCGCTTTTGAAGTTCCGATATTTGCAAATGCTTGTGTTCGTGCTGCAGTATAATGGATTCTGTTAGAGCCATGTCTTCTGCAGTTATGTTGTGGTTGTTGGAGAAGTCAACAATATTTTGAAGTGATATGTTGGCGCGGCCACTGTTGTTGACCGTACTCGTCCATTGGCAGATTAGTTTACCACAACGTGCGATTACTCTGAGGGCCAAACTGAGTCGAGAAAATCGACTCAGATCGATTATTTTTTGGGGTTGGTCCCTGAGTGAGTTGACTGATAGCTGGATGCGCTATCTTTTGTTCGTCTTCTCCTACGACTTCTTCATCATAGTCACCATCTATGTTTGCTATTTCCTTGAGTTGCGATAAGGCTTCGGGGTTTGATAACCAGCACGGTCCTTTGATCCAGCCAATTTTAGTGACCTCTTGATAAGATACTCCACGTGTTCCAGCATCGGCAGGGTTAAGAGCTGTGGGGACGTGAAAGAATGAAACAGGCATTCCCTGACTTTGAAATTGTCTCTTGAGTTTTAGGATGTGGTTTCTCTGGTTGTCTACGAATATCGGTACTTTTCCAGACTTTTTTATCCATGACAGGGCTATTTCGCTGTCACTAGCTATGTTAATTTGGCTAATTTTGTGTTTTGAAACGTCAAATATGGTCTTTGCTAGACGCATTCCAATCACTATACCAATGAGTTCAAACTTAGGGATGGTTTGCTTCGATTTTTTGGGAGCCAATCGGGTTTTTCCGCTTACAAGTGAGCTTACTTCGTTTGTAATGTTATTTTTAAAGAAGGCACATGTGGCAATTGCCATCATACTAGCGTCTGCAAATATCCATAAAGTGCTTTCCCTAGTCTCTTGGTTTGTGTCTGTTGAACCAATATATCGCGGGATTGATAATGAGATATTGTTAATGGGGTTGCACGACGAAATCCATGTTGCCGCAAGGTTTAAAGGTATTCGTTTTTCCCAGTCACTAGTCGTTTCAAAGATCTCACGCATAAGAGGTTTGAGCTTAACCATAAGCGGTGCTGCGATGCCTATAGGGTCGTAAACGGAATTTATCTGGCTGACAATGTCACGTTTCGTTAGTATTTGCTTGTTGGGGAATGAGATTTTTACAGAAAATTGGTCTGTTTTCGTGTTGTAGTTGACTCCTAGGAGTTTTGTTTCTCCAACTGGAGCTTTATCTGCTTCCGGAATTGTGATGTTCACAGCGTCCGAATTGGAGACGAATTCGCGTAAGTTCATACCAATTTCTGCGAAGAGTGATTTGGATTCTTGGTATTTTTGCGTTGCTTCCTCTTCGGTTTGTGCGTGGAGCAGTATATTGTCAACATATAAGTTTTTCATGATTTCTTTTGTTAGTATTGTGTTTTTTCTGCTGAGGAAGCTTATAAGAGCCATGTTTAAGATGCTCGGGGAAGCGGTTATACCGAAAGGTAATCTTTTGAAGCGCAGTTCTACCACGTTTTCTCTTGTTGGTGGTTTACTGAAATCTTTAAACCAGAGAAATCTGCATAAATCCTTGTGAGAATCAAGCAGTCGAATTTGAGTGAAGGCGGCCTCGATGTCACAAAGAAGAATGATTTTCGATAATCGACTTGATATAAGTATGTCATGTATTTTGTTTACAAAGGATTCTCTTTTAAATATAACATCATTTAGAGAAAGTTCATTCTTTTTCTTTGATGACGCGTCGAACACTATGCGTAGTGGCTTTGGCTTGTGCTCTCGCCAAACTCCAGAATGTGGCATATAATACGTACCAACCGAGTTTTCAACGTTTCCGTCGATCGATTCTACTATACCGTTCGAAATGTAGTCTGAAATTGTTTTGCAATACAAATGTTTCTGCTTTGGGTTAGCGTTGAGGTGTGTATGAAGCGAAATTACCCTTTTTATTGCAACAGCGTAGTTGTCAGATAGCTCTAGGTGATTGCTTTTTAAAGGAAATGGAGCAGTGATGTGACCATTTAGGAAAGAAATTTGCTTAGAGTACTCTTCAAAGTACTCGAGTATTTCATCATTTTTCCTTTCTTCGCCGAAGAAATTCCTAGGCCTTCTAGCTCGAACATTTTATGTAACATTTCCGATTCTGTGTTGGGCACTATAGCCGTCATTCCGTACATAATTGGGGCGGATTTCGGATCTATATCTAGAATACCTTTGCCATATAATGTTGGACCAAATATGGTTCTCGCAACTTTCAATCCCGATGGCGTAATGGTGCCGTTTTCGGTCATTTCTAACACGAAATTATGATAATAATCGAGACCCACAAGTATATCTGGGTTCTGATGTTCTCCGCGTAGCTTGGAATTTGATACGCAGATTTCCTTGCTTTGAAGAAATTGCTTGTCATTGGATGTCAGTTTGATTGACGGAAAACCATTGGTGATTATTGGTTTTGTCTGTACTAGTATGTCTAGGTCTTTACCGTAAGCAGATCCTATTTTAAGCGAAACGATATTGCTTTGGAACATTTCAGTGTGGCCTCCTATGCCCGACATAACACACGTCTCTGTTTTTAGCTTTGGTAGGCCTAATTTGTCAGCTAACGCTTCGTTTATGACCGATTTTTGTGCTCCTGTGTCGAAGAAAAACAAGATTTTTTGGAATTCGCACGTATTATGATTCCAAATGTTGCCCTCGGCTGTCATTAATATGACCTGTTCTTGATGTATTGCTGAGGGCGTTGTTTTCTCTATTCCAGGGTTTGAGTGTTGAACGCCCTGAGATGGGGTTTGGTAGGGTCTCCTCCTGGGATCGCTTGTGTGAAGGTTGTTTGGAGGTTGGTTGTAACTCGAGGCATTGTGTGGATAGCGCCTGCCAGTGTTTGGCATACGTGGTGCTTCTCTATTAGATCCTCGAGGTGGATTTGTGTTGTTAGCACGGTTGTTCGTCTTTTCGTAGCAAACGGTTGAATGGTGTTTGCGTCCACACATAGGGCAGTCAGATTTCTCGCATAAGTTGCTCGAATGAGAATTTGTAAAACATTTCCAACATAGCCTTTTGTCTACTAGAGTTTTTCTTTTTTGCTGCATACTGATATCGGCATGACATTGTGATGAATAATGTCCCGAATTTTCGCAAAACACACATTTTTGTGTTGCTTTCGTTGGTGGTGTGAACTCTTCTTGGCGGGGACTGCTGTTGTGGAAACGATTTGGAGGGTTGCCCATTGGTTTGGTGTGTTTTGACGGCTGATATTTCATACGCGATTCGACATATGATTTTGACGAGATTTCAGTTTCAATTTCATGCATTAAATCTTCGATTTGGACTTCATCCCTCTCTTTAATTGCTACGAGTACGTTTTTTACGATTTCGTAAGGAAATTTCTGGAGGATGGTTTCTGTCCACATTGCGTATTTTGTATTTCGTATATCTTGACCTGTAGATACCATTTGGTTTATGAGCATACTGATTTTGTCAAAGGTGTACGCACAGCTCTCCGCTTGACTACTTGCGGGTTTTAAGAATGTAAGGTTTTGAATAATTCTCGACCTGTTTATTGGCTTGTTGCCATATTTTTTCTTCAGGGTTTCGATCATCCAATTGTAATTCTGAGGTACGAGTTGTATCCCCTTAATTGCGGTATCTGATCTCCCTCTTAGGCTATCTTTTAACATCATCATTTTTTTCCACCGTGCTCAGACTTTGGTTGTGATGGATGAGGGTCTCGTAGATAGCCCAAAACTCTGGAAAGTCCTCCTCTACGCCGTAGAACTTCGGTAGGGTTAGTGCTGGAGTCCTTATTGACCTGCAGACTGTTTGTGCGGGGTTATTTTTCTCAAGAGAATCTGTTGAGTTGTCTTCTGTTAGCCAATCGGAAGGGCTAATATCGAATTCCTCATTGCAGCTGTTGTCGCTGGTTAGTTTATTGGTATCGACATCTAATTTTGAGTCGCATCCAGAAGTTTCTGTGCCTTTTTCTATTGACAACTTCCTTGCAAGCCTATTTTTTGTACTTTTTGCTTCTGTAAGGCGTGATTCTAGCATATACTGCATTTCATCTGCTTTGCCTACCACATCGTTAAAGTTTGTTTCCTTTTCGATGTCCTCAATTATTGTCAGCAATGACTTTTTCTCCTCTTTAGACGCGGCTTCGCTATATTCTTTCTTAAGTTGTGAAATTTGAGATTTCAGCTCTTGCCTTGCTCGACTTATCTGTCGAATTCCTCCGCTCATTAAGTCGATTGCCGTTTGGACTTCTTCATATTGTATTTCTATTTCACCTGAGTACTTTTGTGCTAGTGTGTAGCACTTAAAATTGTCTGTTAGCGCGTTAAGTGTGTTAACGCTAATTGAAATTGGTTTCTTATATAAAATCACATCCATTTTTGCTGGAATAGTGATGGCTTTTTAGCTTGTAAACACTCGTGTGCCGATTAAGGTAGCTTCTTTGAATGTCCAACAGATCGCTCGGGATCTGGTTTAGTTACCGCTAGGGGTTACTGTATTGACCACTAGAGGTCGGTGTTCAAATCGCTCGGGATCTGGTTTCGGTACCGCTCGGGGTAACCGTTTTGACCACTAGGGGTCGCTTGCAGATCGCTCGGGATCTGGTTTCGGTACCACTCGGGGTAACCGTTTTGATCGCTAGGGATCAATGTGCAGATCGCTCGGGGTGACCGGTTTATACGAAGTTACACAATAAATTATTCGGTCGATGCACCAAAATGTGTACCCGTAGGTGGTTCAGTGTGTTTATGCTTCTGTGACGAGAACAGTCTTTTGCTAGCCACCTTTTATGCGGTTCGTTAGCATTCTGATGCCCTCTTATCAGAGAGGGCAAGCTCTCATGCGAGCAAACAAAGCATGAGAAGGGACGGGGTCGCGAAGGTCGCGACAGATGTAGAGCCATAGTCTCCTCGCATAAGAGCAAACTGCAATGCTTTTTGAAATCACAGTTTTATAACAATCTGAACACAGTCAACTACAATGTCTCCAATTTTTGTCCAAAACATGCGCCCGACCACTCGGCAACTTTTCGATTCTCGTGGTCCAGAACTGCGACTGACGACTCGGCTTTCCGATAGGTCGTGAAGTAGACAGCGTACACTTGGGGCGTCACTGTTGTTCCAGCAGAAAGGGAATCAAAGCAGGGAACCTCATCAACAACATGATAGAATCTCCTCATATCCGCCCTTGAAAGTGATTCGTCGAGGAAAAGCCGCTGGCGGGGTGGCGTCTGGTTGACGTAAAGGACACAGCTCTCGTCCCCAGTAGCAACATTCGACAAGTCCTTCCTGTGCGGGTTGAGAAACAATGGTTCACAGGCAATAATCCTCGATGCCTGACTAACGCAATGCCACCAAAGTCGAATGAATTTTAAGGCGACCAACGTCGTGAAGGTGGCTGACTGTGGTACACTGCTAGCACCTACGTCCCTCGAAATACATAATTCGCAACTGGCAACATTAGGCCTCTTTTCCAAGGCAATTTCACCGTGTCTCCTCGCCCGAAGCAGTAGCGCCAGAATGACGTTGGCCTTCTTCCAAATTCCTCCCGATCGAAAGCTCCGACATGAACGATGAACCTCGAATGCAGTGTACGACGTCGATGAGAACGAATGACGATACGTTACAGGAACCCATGGTCTTCGACGAATGCTTGTTTCACACTGGCAAGCAGGCGATTACCAATTAACAAAGAAAAGCGGTCAGGACTATTTCCTCAACCCAATAACTCCTAAATGTCTGGTACCGACGATGACTCAGATTTCCTCCAAACTGCCCCACAGTAGGTAGAGCAAAGCAATCTCTAATACCTTCTACAACCGATTTCTGTTAGGATATGGATAAATTCACGAAAATGCTGAAACATACCGCTTGCTGCCGTTGAGCCTGCTTACAGTTCTTGATCACTTCGGTGAAGTGCTCTATGATTTGAAGCTTTTGGCGTTCTGGTATCATTGGGAAGACCTGAAGCAAAAGTGACTTCAGTAGGATAAAGGTTGGCTTCATAAATTTAATTGATGTTCGCCGTACATTCTGCTTCTGCGTAACAACCTTGATGCAACCTAAGTGCGCATCTAGACTATAGACTGACTGACGGGTCACTCGATGGACACTTCTACATATTGTGCTTCTCAACCAACGCTGATGGTAATTCAGTAACCCTTAAGAGATGTACTGGATGCAATATCGACCTATGCGATCAACTCGTATTCGTGAATTTGCCTAGGAGATAGTTTGTAAGAGGACCAGTTGGCCATATGCACCACAAGAAGTAATATATGGACCAGAAGCCGTGAGAAAACGTTCAAAAAGGACGAGAACAACAGGATAAAGCACGATACCAAGAAAATTCGTCGTCCATTCAAAACCATATCGTAATGCAAGGATAGATACATGGAAAATGAGGTGCAAAATGGGATCTGAGCGAAACTGCAATGGGAACGAACCTTGTAGAACTCAGACATGGCACTTTTCAGAAAGGTTACACAAAAAGGAAAACGCAGCGTTGGTGGCATGCCTTTGACGTTGGACTCACCTTTCCAAACGCCTGTACTGCTGCATCCAAGCAAGCCACTTGAGGTGTGTCTGGTTCAGGCCACAAGTTGTGCACATCCTTCGCCGAGCCGCTTAAAAGTGGCTTATTAGGATTGTCATACGTTGTTTAGGATTTCCAAAGCACATAGAATCCAATCACAGCTGTACAACGATGATCGAAAGTTACTCCGAGGAGAAACTGACTTAAATACCCACCTGACTAGGCACGTAATGTCGTTCTCCAATGCACCACTTCCCATATGCGACAACGTTTGCAGCTGAATGAAGAGATTTAAAGAGATTGAAAGCAAACAGCAGGAGATTCCCAACAGTGGTTGAACCCTGCTCACCTGGTCTTCAACCAATGCCTGATCAGTAGCTCCACCACTCCATGGCGCCAACAAAGTGTGCTCAGCTCCAGAGCACAATACACCAGCCACTGATGACATAAGCTGCGCGCCTTGATCGTCCGACATTGTCACCTCAGCGACAAGCTCTCTTAGTAAGGAATGGAACATATCTGAAAGAGGGTAGGAGAATTATAACTGGTTCTAATAAAGGATAAAATGATAAAGCTCCACGTTAACCAATCTTCATTTGGAATGCCCTATATTCCAGATCCTACTATACTCTATATTTTCGGGATACTCCTGATAGACAGCTGATGGACATGATCTTCGTGATCTATGAAGACTTACCACTCTCTGGTAAGTCTTCAAAGACCACAAAGTAGGGGAAACCTTTGTTGACCTGAGTGGAATCAAAACCGAAGAACAACCAGAACAACCGACACAACCAACAACCACGAACCAGGAACGAACTGTTGATGGTTCATAGGACCATTACAGGCTCGGTTAAGATATCCAGTAATGCCTTCCTTGTTCTGCAAAACTCAAACGCGAGAGGTGCCACGCGAAAGTTAGTACTACCTGGAGTCAAGACTGCAGTGCGGGCAACTCTTTACTCACAGAGCGCTGAATACCAAAGGCTGAACAAAATGGTCAGCTGTAATGTGATGGAGAGATTTTTACTCACTTCGTCCTTTACTTTTTGCTTCTAGCTATCGTTCGTTGTTCTGTTCTTGCGATGTTTTTATGTGTTCTTGTTCTACTGCCACATGCATTGTTTGGGTGCGTGTAATAAACAAATACAAATACAAACCATGATTCGAGGTGCAATTAACAGCCGACGCCTTCTCCAAGTGCGCTATTATGTGCTCAACCATTATAGACTCATCATGTATCCTATGGAATCCAAGCACCTCGTACCATGACTTTCTACTAACTGGAAACTGTAGTTTTCCAATTTTTTGGCTTGTTAATGTTGAGGGTGGGGAGCTGTAGAACTTCGCCATCAACCTTGGTGCAGAGAACGATCCGTAAGCAAACCAACGAAGAAATCCGCACAGTAGAGCTCTACGCGTGCATACGAGAAAGGAGTGTGGGATATATTCACATTTCAAGCTAATGACAATTCTGTAGCTCTTTAGATTTAAAAAGAAGACCACCAGTGATTGAAGTACACTTTAGAAGGAGACATCCATATAGATGAAGATCTCTCGCTATTATCAAAAGAACCAAAGACTAAGCCAAGAGCCACTGTTCAATGCTTTTACTTACGCTCATAGCTCTTCGGTGGCAGCAACATCAGCAGCTGATAGGTACGCACACGGACACAGCTGATCAGCGCTCGCATCTTCGGTCCATAGGAGCGAATCAGCGTACCAACTCTTAAAAAGTATCATAGAATGAAACGACCGGGCGGAGTAATCTCCTATTTTAAATTCTTAGTGTGATCCCAGAACTAGAGACATGAAAAAACTCACTGAGAACTCATGACCAGGGCGCACTCCACCGGCAGCAGCATGGCCTTGATGGCTTCATCATCAGCCAATTCGCGCTGATTCGCCACGGCTAGCATGACTCCAAGTGCACCTGACCGCTGCTCAAGAGCGCACTGCCACGAGAAGGCATCTCCTGAAAACAGCAAGCAGGTATTTGCCGACAGTTCCTACAATGACAACACACAACAGCGCCTTCTCTGACTGCTCTGCCTCGCGCTTATGAACCAATACACGAAGCGATCAGCGTGTTTCTGACGTACCTCTACCTTTCTCTGCTTCAGCTTCCTTAGTGCTGCGCGGGAAAGCCGTTCGCCACAGCTGGATGATACGAGGCATATTCTCCTTCACCACTGGAGAACCTACAAACAGACGTGGATTATGGTAAGAACACGACGGTCATGAGAGCTTTCTCTAAGTCCAAATGTACCCATGGAGACGACGGCATTCAGCAGAATATATCCCGCACTGATTTTCGCCACAGCCAGCCGACTTTGTTGAGTCGCAGTCTTTAGCATGTCCTCCGCACATGTTAGCACCTGAGGGCGTACATACATAGCAGGCATTAAAAAACAGTAGAGATGCATAGGAGCTTGACGAAGTACCTGTTTAGGCTTGCCATGAGGTATGCCTAGTTTGCAGTCGGACGCAGCAGCAATGAGAGCGGCGAGGGCTAATGAGTAGCCGCTGATAGCATCACTGCAGGACTTCATGTGCTCCAGCCTGGAAAGATTGCGTTCAGCAACGAGTATTCGGCCAGCTGATCGCTTCTCACCTGCTGATACACCGGTCTATGAGAGGAGTGAGCTGGCTGGGCACCGCCATAGTAACACACCGCAGACACCATGCAGTCGCTGTTCGTGCGGACAGAATCGGATGGAGAAGACACGCGAACACTGGCTCCATAATGCCTAAATCGTCTGCTTTCAGCTCCAAATTCATCGGCCCTTTACGGTCTTAGTTTGTGTATCAACAAACCCGACGCTTCGACGAACAGCGGCGTCACAGCGGTTCCAATCTGTCGCACAAGATTCGACAGCTCAAGTGTTGCCACCACAGCCGCTTGAGCGCTAGCGTACGCTTCGGCTCCAAGCACTCGTTCTACCGTCGGTTCCACCGAATAGTCTGAACATCGGAACTTATTGTGCCTTTCTTAGGCGGTTCACCGCTAGCAAGGGTCTGATACTCACCAAAAGAGTTGATATAGTCGGCTAGTAGCTGCCCCAGATACTTGCAAGCGGTGATCTGTGCCTGCTCACTGAGCATCGTGCCTACAGTCGCTCGTAGAATATAAGACACACATCGGCGAAGAAAAATGGCCTCGGCTGCTTGAGAAGGTGATCTGAAACTGCACTTCAAACTGCGCAACCGCCGATGTACCACTATGTGATGACGTTGACACTTCGAGCACTTATCTTCCCATACCAAGGGATCAATGGAGGGATCAGTGTCTTGAGGGAAAGAATCAGATCAGCCGTAAACAATCTTTGTGAGATGCGTCAAGCATTCTAATTCTATGAAATATTGTGGATATATTTTGAATGCATATATACGGCAAACAATGGCTGACCTGCAACTCCTCCCAGTTAAGAAGGTAGTGCCTTATCGATGTTGAGTCAAGGGCCCGCACAGTATCCATGGTTCACTAGGAGCACGCGTTCTTCCCCTCGGCCCGATGACACCCCACCTCCACCCATCAATCCGCTAGGCTTGGCTGAGATTCTAGTTTCTGCGTCACAAATTCCAAAAGTAGCAGAAATTTTGCCTGCAGCTTCGGCTTGCTTACGAGAGAATGCCTTTCTGTCATACTGTAGGTGCACACACCAATCTCTAGCCCCCCCCCCCCGAGCAAAGTTCGTAGAGAAATAAAGTGTTCTATAAAGATGTTATCTGATAAACAGCTCGTAGTGAGCTCGTATCTGATGGTCTGCAGTGCAGTAAGTGCTTGCAAAGCGCTTAAAAACAATTGACTACTAAAGGCTGTGAAATACGGAGATCAGACACATGACTTCCACCAATGAAAGAGCGTCATTCACCACCACACTTTAGTGTCAGTTGATGTCCTTTGCCTAGCACGCATGCAAGTGTCAGCTGTTGACCGTGCAATTCCATAGGAAATTTTAAGGATCCTAGCTCCTTGGGTTCAAGGACTCAACAAAAGCGAGGCATCTTCCTCTACCTTTTTAAAGGTAAAGATTCTCACTGCGACATTAATTTCCGATGTTTAGATCCTGAGACCCTTTCCCGGTAAGTTCCTTCCCAAAGACATACAGAGAGATTCTTCACGAGTAAATCCGTCTTTCCAGTTCAATCCCATTACGCGTCTTGAACCTCCGTAAAGCATATAAAACACCTAAACACAAGGGATCCCAGTAGATTTAGTGATAGCGCGCCAGGCACTCTAATGGCGATTCGCAGGAACCACCCTGCGGTTCAAATGCTTCATGGCTTCTGAACAAGCCCAGCAATTTGCCTAACACAGAATCAAGGAATTTAGAGCAACGCCACTCCAGGCTCCTCAGCCACACCTTACGCACTTCTTGCTCGACCTCATCCCATGGTTGGTGTTGGATTTACTTTTTCACTTGTCCATTTATTCTGGTTCCCAGAGTTGATGACTCTTACTTATCTCTTGCTTTGATTGTTTTCTTGGCTTTACCCTTTAAACCGTGTTTGAAGCACCTTCGTATGTCTATAAATGCCCTGCAGAAATAGGCAAACTGAAAAGGTATGGGAAGCTCGGTTGGGCTGGGACCAAGGATGTGCGTAAACGAAATTCGAAATTTCGTGAATCGTAAATCGTAATTACGAAAAATTCGTAGTAAATCGTAAATCGTAAACCGTAAAGCTAACAGTTACCTGACGTGTAGTGCAGTACAACTGAATTTTTATAGGTTGATTTTATAGGTTTCATAGGTTACCAAGCACCAAGATGATCCAGAATTTATTTATCGTGTTACCTTTAGCAGTTTTCTTGCCAATTTTCCTTTTTTTTAGTTTGACTTCTCCTCTTGGTCAGACCCCATTTAAGTTAAACTCTACATGCTTTAAGAAAATTGAAAAAGTTGTTGGTTCAAAAACTTTACCAAACCATGGTGTTTCAGCAAAAAGCTTTCATCGTTTGAATGATCATTAAGTTTCCTATCCTGAGCTAGCGCGGGCGCAACTCTATCCTGTGAAGCACGAAAAGATCTTACCAGAGAAGGGACTCAGGCGGAAATGAATACTACTGCGAGAATCTCTACCCTTCACATAGTAGAAAACATGATTCGTTTTTGCTGAGTCCTTGAACACAAGGAGCTATGTACGGGCCCTCGAAGCTGGGAACAGCATTGCACCGTTGGCGTGTGCCCACGCGTGCGCACGCGCTGATATACGTGGCTACAGTCCGACTTAGTGCTACAGTCTTATAACTCGAACAATCTAGAGCATAATGCTATATTCTAGAGTATTCTTTTGGTCTCCACTTGAATGGCTTGCGATCTGCGTGACTCGGACCGGTCGTCGCGACTCAGCACCATTCAATCTCTCCTTCTCTGCTTTCGTGTAACTTTCGTGTAAAGAGCTTTCCGATAAACGTGGTCACGGGAGAGAGTTCACCATCTTCTACGTCAACCGAACCGGAAGGCGCTCAACGAACCACCTATGAAGCAGTCAAAGCCCGACCTCCACCAGAGGGTAATGCTGTGCTGATGGTGGGACTTCCAGGGCACAACAGTGACCACGAACATTTACGCTGTCCAACTGCAAAACCTGAGTGAGGCCACGCAGCGAGAACGACCATATCGGAAAAATGTCTACCTTCTTAACGACAACGCTCGGTCACATGTTGCAAGCATGTCTCGCCAGAAATTTGAGAAATGTTAAATTGAACTCGAAAAGACTGCTCACGACGCGGGACATCTGTTATGGTGCCACATAAGACATTAAAAAACCACGCTAAAACGAAGCAGAAGTGAGCTACTAGAGAAGGGAGAGTGGGCACATCTTGCTAACCCGGGCTACACCACGTCTTTTGCACGTCGGTTGCCCGTAGATCGATAACATTTACGAAAATTTATGATTTACGACACAAAATGTCGTAAATCGTAAATCGCAAATCGTAATTACGCACACCCCTGGCTAGGACGTCTCTTAATTACTGGACTACTAAACACTCATCGTCTTCAATTCGTCTTTCGTCTTTTGGTAAACGATTCAAAGTGTAAGAATGGCTTGTAATGCAGTAGAGGTGACCACATACGTTGTGTAGGCCAGTGTGCCACACTTTGATGCCACCTCCAGTAGATGACGGCAAATAACAGCGAGGTTGCGCTCGAGCCACGTCGCTCCCATTTCTCGCATCAGCTCCACGTAGCCCTAAATTGCGGAAAGTGGGTAGCGAATGCTTGATGGTCGAACGGCGAAATTTAAAAAAACTTGGTCCTCTAGCAGGCTCCTTAAAGAGAAACTCTGCAAAAAATCTTCTACTGTTACAAACGTTTCTTGTATATAAATACTGAGCTAACCGACGAAAACCCTGTAAATTGACTATATTGCCACCATACTTTGACTCCTTTTCTTATGCGGACAGCATTCAAGGTGCAGTTACGTGAAAATGTCAAGATAAGCAAAGTATTGGCCTCAGAAGAGACTAAAGCGTTAACCTATATATTCGTCCTTACGTCTATGAAGGCTGCAATGCAGGATTCCGCAATGCTGAAAATCCGGCTCATATCTCAGCACCCTTTGGTTCATAATCTTTCCCTTAATTTCTTGTTATTGCTTTTGTACACTTCTCCACTTTCATATTTCGCAAGTTAAAAAGGCCAACGCACCATCGCAATTCCCGCACGGACATCCTTCTGACCGCCGGCTGTCGCTGAGCTGTAACTGGAGCTGCCCTTTAGAAATCCACCAATGCCACCACGCAGAAAGCTGGCAGCCAGCAGATGCAGAACATCATCCAGTGGTACCGGGCGAATTGGCAGCGTTCGTGCATTGGCAGAAGACTTTCCAATCGCTGAAATTCCTCACCCATTAACTCCTGCAGATCAAATTCTATCGGAGAAATCCCTATCAATTCTTCAGTTGGAATCGCGCTTAAGAACATTCGCCTAAAATCCCCAGCATTCGTCTGCATGGGAGTTTTCCAGCAGCTGCTCTATCTCTTCTCTGCCTTTGATTCCCGTGAGAAATCAAAAAAGACGGCTCTCTCACATAGATGGCGAGGTTTCGGGGGTTTTGGATTCGATGATGCCACGAAGGATAACAACGTCAGCGAGAGATTTGTTAAACAAACAACTTGCTCTGATTGGTATTGCCGCCCAACCAAACAAAGGCGTTCAGTGAAAAGAAATCCCACACAAAGCGAAAAGTTATTCCGTTTAAGACAGCCAACACTCGGAGCTTAGACAACAACCAGATACAGCTATCCGAATTCCTCAACGCGGACAATTATTAGGTTGTCCCATAAGTCCTCGCCGTTTTATTCAACGATTCACTGCAGATTTCGCCGGCGGTCTCTTGCATAGCGCTGCATAGCTTTCGAAAGAGAATGATTTGCTCTATCAGAGCATGTAATGCATTTCTTTTTCATCATGAATTTTGTCAATTTTTAGGTCGTTGAAGTGAAAAGTGAAAAAGTGAAAAAGTAGCCATTTGCGCAATTGTTCTCTCCGCTTAGGTTTGTAATTTTTTGCGCAGTTTTTTATAGCACTTGGAAGACAATGTTCTGTACTACAAGAATATGTGTTTGTGCTATTTGCTCATTTGTCCTTTATTGATTTTTAGGTCATCGAATTGAAACGTCCGACTTTTCCGTCCGAATTTTTACCAAAACTCCGGTTCTGTGGTTGCACTTTTTTGCTTGGTGTTATATGTCGTTTGGACGAGGATGTCTTGCTTAGTAAGAATTTGTTGCGTTCATTGGCTCACGCTGATTTCTGTTGAGTATCAACAACTGAAGAAGGAGAAGTTGTTGGTGAAGACGATTTTTCTCTTTTTGGCATTTTGTTGATATTCAATAGAAATCAATAAACGCGACACATATTCTTATAGAGCAAGATATTTTCTTTCGAATGACATATAACACCAACCCAAAAAGTCCAACCACAGAGCAGGAGCTGTAGGCAAAAATAACCATCCTCCTTCGGAATTCCCAATTTGATGGCCTAAAAATCAATAAAGGGCAAGCGAGAAAATAGGACCAACACATATTCTTGTAGTACAGAACATTGTCTTCCAAGTGCTATAAAAACCTGCGCAAAAATTACAAACCTAAGCGGAGAGAACAAGTGTGCAAATGGCTACTTTTTCACTTTTCACTTTCCACTTCAACGACCTAAAAATTGACACAATTCATAATGAAAAAAGAAACACAATACACGTTTTGATAGTGCAAATCATTCCCTTTCGAAAGCTATGTAGCGCTATGCAAGAGACTGCAGGCGAAATCTACAGTGAATCGTTGAAAAAAAAACGGCGAAGACTTATGGGACAACCTAATAAAACGGGACACTACAATCTCACGACAAACCGCAATAAGGACTGAAGAAACATAACATGAAGCCTTTTGTTAGTTCCTTTTCATGCAATCGTATTCGTCGCTTTCGGTGTGTAACCGACAATTGGAAATAAGGCTGGCTTTCGAATCTACACTAACTGATCTAGTAGTTAGAGTTCACTTCCCAACTAGAACATCAAAGCCCTCTGTGCCTCATGAGGTAGTAAAATGGCACCAGACTTCTCTCATAAATGTACATCTTCACTCGTCAATGGTTGCCTGCTGCAAATCAGCGTGCAAGTCAAATAAGCGCTCCAACCGCCACCACGACACCCTCTCAAACTGCAATGCGTGGCGTGTAGCAACAAGGCTAATATTAATAAAAGACCCTTATCCTTATCCATTCCTTTTTATCCATTAACAATTTTTCACACTTCTCTGAACTACAATAACACGCTAGCCTAAGGTGACTCGATTCCACTAAGACGCTCATTGGTTGAAAAACAAAGTAGGTTGGTAAGAAGATGGTCCATGGTCCATCGTCACTATGCCTTGGGATATCAACGAAGTGACAGATTCAGTACTCCGAATACAGGGTCAGTATTGAGTTGAAGTTCCTACTCAGTTGTCTATTCACCCATTTAACAGCTTCGGGGCCTGGAAAAGACAACCTTCAGGTTCTAAAGAAGCAGCTGTAGATGCTAGGACAGGGGACACTCCAAGTGCACAGCTCCAAGTCATGAATCTAATACTATGAAGGCTAACGAGCCAGTGAAGAAAAAAGACTAGTCCCATCAGCTTTTAGCTTAAGCAGTATCATGCGCCTCCTGTGGACCTTTTTTAGAGCCTAAGCACAGTAGTTACAAAATTTTACCTAAACCTATCTACTACATACCAAGGGGTGCAGCGCATAATTTCGCAGAGGATTCATAAACCACTGATCCAAACCCTCATAACAAAAACGTAGTTATTAATTCATATATCTTAGTCAGCAGCCAGCCGGCCCAGCTGGCAGCCCACCATATACAATAGTCCTACTACTGGCTGGGACTTCACCCAAGGAATCGATATTAACCAATCAATATTGCTTACTTGTTGAGAAGACTACCCACTGGGCATCATATTCACATGACTCTCATTTGAAATGCCTGACTCTAGACAACAGTAGCTTAGTACACCTTGGCTGACGGATATTACGCACTTGCTGTCAGCACGTTTATGGGCGGAGAAGGCACCGGCTATCGTTTGCATCCGGAACCAACTTATGGTGCGTGATTTCCGACCAGGACAACAAGACCTTCCTTACCCCTATGTCGTGAATTCGTACCAGACTTGACTGGGAAGGATAGTAGGCAATTGTAAGGTCAAATACGCAATTGAAATCGCTTCCACAAAATCCTGTAGAAGTAGAATGCGTGGCGCATCCCAAAAGGGATGGAGCAGCGCCGTCCCTTATGCTTTAACCGTTGTGAAAATGTTTACCCACCCAATATTCGTCTCGAATCACGCTAACTGGTTGGCTGGTCCTTATTCCGTGTAGCTAAGGCCTTCGAACCGCCGTTATTTTGGTTGCGGACGGACCAACGGACTGATGGATCACCGGAAGGACAGACGATTAGGTTCTTCATAGTAGAATGCCCACACAATTGAAAACTTCGTGAAGTCGCCGAACGCGTCTCCCTTCACTTATTGTCAACGCTTATACGGGTTGACGAATACTCTGTATCTTCTAGCTAGCTTCTCACTCACTCGCGGCTTCGAAACGCACAAACAAGGCAGATCATAGCAGTGAAGCCTGATGCCTTTGCTCGTAAACGTAAGGTATCAAAACCTTGTCTAGGTTCTTCTAACTATTGTAGCATACATTTTATCCTGTAAAGGCCTAAGTCGGCTTTCCGTCACAGCCTTCAAGCAACGGATAGTTTTCAATAGACTGTTGTTGTTCGAAATTCAACCAAGCCTGTTTAACGACCTCTGTTCCGGTTACGCTTCAGCACTGTTGCCTTCTTCAATAACTTTATGATGATAATCGCTGTGGTCCTCCAGTTACTCTTAGCTGAAATGATACCAATAGCGACAGTTAAAAACAGTTTCAAGCTGTTTCTAAATACTGTAAGCTCTGCCTAAGTGATCATAAAGTTTTTGCTCATTCAACTGCAGTGCTATTCCTAAGCTTACTCTGAAACTCAACCTAGTGTAAATTTATTGGCGCTTTGAAAGAAGAGATCTCCTTTTCAATATTTGTGTTTCTTAACAAAAAAAGTTCCAAAAAGTTGGTATAAATGACACATTCCTAGTCGGGTGAGAGCAGTATAGACATCTGCTGGAACATTGCGTAAAGCTGCACGCTGTTATGTTTCTATTGTTTTTTTCTTCAAATCAACGTACACATTTGTGGCGGTGGTTGAAGGGCTGTAGACAGCAGAACGGCTAGAAGTCTAGCTACTGCTAGTCGTGCTTCGTAGTTCGAGCCGTCCAGAGCCTTCGTCGACAAGGTTATCACAGCCTCCAGCTCGCTCGAGTACAGTGGAGGGTAAACAGGAACGAGTGCCGCTACACACTGAAAAGAAAGCAATACACCATAAAAAACACACGAACCATATTTAATAAGGGTTAAGCAAGGGAATTCTCCCAATCAATTCTTCCGTAGCAGAAACAGCGCTCATCTTAGCGAAGTCATGGCTTTAGGTTATGCTGAAGCAGCGATGAAATCAATTCAACCTAAACACTAACCTGCAACGCAGCCGTTCGCACGGCCATCACACGGTCAGCTAGATGAGCCTTTGCAGCTTTGTAGACATCCTTGTAGAAACTAGTGGCGCCAGATCCTAGCCCGGTGACCATACTTGACAGCGTTATCAGTATCTCAGCACGACCTTGAGACTGAAAACAGACACTTCGAGATTTAGCGGTTGGGAATAAGATCCTCTAAATTAAAGACAGAAATGAGGCCAGAAAGGCGAATGCTCAAAAGGGATTAAACCACTTCTTTAAGAGGGTATGGAACAACCTAAACCAAAACAACAGCAAAAGAAGCCCCTGCCGTAGGTAGAAGACCATCAACGCACATCTTTTTCTTTCTTACCCGGCTATGTTAAGATCTGCCCATCGATTATACTAAACATTATTTGTGCTCATGGTAGTGACTATTGGCCAGCAGTCAGAGGAGCGACCCTAACAAACAGGGTGGAGCAACATCCTGACCCTTGAATTGCTTATATAACTCCTTAGGAGCTTCAGTGAACTAGCGGTGAAGGGTTAAAGACTAACGAAACGAGAAGGAGAATCATGTGAGCAAAAATGATTACACTGCCAAAACTAAGAACAGTGGTATGCCTCACATGACGTTGTCGGCAGGAGGTACCGATCATGCACACTACGAAGGAAGGACTATAGGTTCGACTCATGCTCATATCAAACAGAAGTGCTTCTCTGAGGGTCGCTGAACTGCCCAAGAAGAATAAAACGCTAATCTACATCTTCCCATTCTCCCTCCCCACCTCAATAGACTTAGAAAGCAAAGTAAATACCCCTTGGAAGGGTCGCCATGATGTATCAAAATTGAAGAACACGCGGCGCACTACAAAGTAATCGGCAATAACGGCTTAACAGCCGTTTAGGAAAAATTTGTTGGTGAGCCTACAGTTATCACCCAATGATGAAAGCATCAGACGTCGTGCAAATGACTGAGAATGATATTGAAAATGGTGTGAAATAACTAGGATGAGCGCGAATTATGGAGAAAGAGGCGAAGGCCTGTGTAGTAAACAAGAAGAAGGTAATCAACCCTGTTTGACACTCCTGAATCCAGCAGGCTTAAAGCTATGATACATTTGAAAACGTAAACATGAACCAATTAATGAAAAGAACTCAAAAAGCTCAAAAAACGAAACCATGTTCTCTTACCTCAGCCACTTTCAACCATTTGACCATTATGGGAAACGTATCCACAAAGCTCGAACCACATCTTCCCATTGTCTCGTAAAATGAGGCTATACAAGCGAGAGCGGCACTGAATCAGAGGCACGTGAAGTAAATAAGACGAACAGCCTGAACTTGTGGACACTCACAGCTTCACTGGCAGTTGACTGGGAGAGTCATCCTTTATTTTGAGCGTATCATTGCACAGGTTCAGTGTGTCGCCAAATGTAGAACTGTCACCGATCAAATATATTCGAGCCAAACATCTAAACCAGCGACGTTTCATTTGGTAGACTTGCTGACAAGTACAGATTGCAAGCGAAAAAAATTGCCAGTACCTGGCCAGCAAATATCGTATCGGTGGACCATTGATCGTTGTTAATCGTGATAACAATTGCTGCACCAACTGCGACTGGATCGATTTCAAATCAGACTAAAAGAGTAGTTAAAGTTGAGGAGAAAGCGAAGATTCAAGTCGAATATTAAAAATATAATAGCAATAATTACAGGGTGCTCAACTCCACCGTTATATAAACCACACAAAGAAGCTCTCACTCAAGTACGCGCTCTTAATACCTTACGGATAACTAAAGGGTTCGCAGTAAGCAAATCTGAGAGCTAAACTGACCTTCATTCGAAACTAATTTGGTGAACTGGCTTAAAAGTATAAATTCGGGCAGGGAAAACGGGCCGATGGCAGGGAAAAGGAGAAACTGCAGACATCAGTATCCAATGAGGAAGCGATATAACGCTCACAAAGGATAAAAGACGGCGTTACTCATTCCCTTTTGGGATGCGCCACGCACTCTGCTTGTGCAGGATGTCGAGAATGCGACTGGAATTGTCGAGGAGGCATTTGACCATACACGACTTACGGTGGCTATCTAATGAACAAATCAACTCTTTATCCTTGCCAGGCATGTCTGGAACCAATTCATCTACCCCAAAGAGATGGAAGGCTTGGTTGGCCTGGGAAAATCCGAACCAAGAACCTGCCTCGTATCGGGTCACGCGACAGCAGGCACCTCCTCCGACTGCGCTACACGCGCCAATAACGCTTATAAATGAAAAAGAATTCATCCCACTTATGGAGAGGTGATCACATAACTAGTGATAGAATGAACGCTCAAACGTTACTCTGTTGGCTAAGTGTTCAGTGAATGTGGTGCGGGCGTTTTGCTTTTTAGATTAAAAATATTTCTGGTCGTATGACGCCACCAAAAGCCTAGTGTGCATCAGAAACACGAAGCACGAGTTATCCCAAGCACAGCAGCGGATGGAAGTACGCCAGAAGTGATAGGTGATATAAACCTATTTCTAGGAGCGCAGTTCAGATTGGATGGGGAACTTGCACCAATATGCATTGATCAAAAAATGTCTTCATCGGGCGTTTACTGATCAGACTTGCTCTCATTCTATGCCGCCTGCTTGAGTAAGTTGCTGGGGTACAGGAGTGCTTCACCAAAATTGAACTCCAGACTCATACTGTCTTAAACTGGCCTTAAACCAACGAAATAAAAACAAGTAAGAAACTCACCCTCTGAGTAACAGGTAAAATTCTGTCTAAGTATCGCAACCACTCGTATAGAAAAACTGGTTTCTTTGCGTCCGGACATTGCTGAAACTTCTCATTAGCTTTCCGCAACGTCACCAAAGTTTACAAGAATCGTAGAAGTTAGAACGTGAAATAAAGCATAAGTAATTACTCGTGAATAACTGCGCTCAAAACAGTCCTTATAAAACCGCTGTCCCTCTAGAGGAGGTAAACGATGTGATTTTGAGAATGGATGTAACATTAAACAGACCGTCCATCAGTTTGTATATAAAATGTGATGAATGCTATGATAGATGGGTCTTATTTGCCCAAGAAAGCGGTGGTTCAGTGGATTAGGTAGAAGAGAGAAGAGTCGAACCGTTTATTGCTAGTCGTGATGAGTTAGTGAGTAAAGTCCGTTCGCCCTCGCACCTTGTGGATGGGGCGGGGCGAAGAGAAGGGACCGCATCGTCGCAGACGACGATACTCCGGCCGGCAAAGTGAGAGGGAAACATGTGGATCAAATTATGACTATGTATAGGATACGCACAAGATAGTATCACACGTCAACAATGAATTGATGAAAATACGAGATCATTTGCTGATACGAGCGGAGTGTAGAGATGTGCTGGCGGCGGCTGATGATTAGGACGAGTAAGTTGTGGCTGGACGACTGCTTGTTGACGGTTGGAGACAGGAGGACGATGCGGCTTGTTGAACGATGAAGGCAGGAAAGGGACGAGGACGACGGCGATGAAGACAGAAAAAGGTGAACACAACGACTATGAAGAGCGTTGTTGGGTTTCTGCATATGTTGAACCCGCGCCTTGACCCGCGGGGCATACGCGACGCAAACGTGGCGCGCGGCCATCTATATGGTTTGGCCACTTTGCGCTTCCTCGTACGACGTCCACCGATGGGTTCGATGGCCGCTTCGTCTCCTCCGTCTCATCTACATGGAAGCTGCAACATGTGGACTACGGTACGTCTTTATGAACCCATAAATTTTGGGATGTGAACCCCATCTCATGTATGCGTGGGGTTCCATCGCCTTGAAAGTTATTTTTTCACTGGGACTGGCATTCCATTCGGGCAGCCACCCGTAGTGGTCGGCGACCGGCTGGGCCGGGTGCCCGTAAGTGACCCTGTGCCCCACTACCCCACTACTCTGGTGTGGGGTATAATCGATATGGACGACACTACCGTCGGTGTGAGCGTGGCTACTTTGAGTCCGCATTCTACCGACGGTGAAGTGGCTATAACACATATTTAAATGAACAATTAGATGTGAACTGGATTATATGTATACCTGATACTATTCCTAAACTTACTGCAACGTGCTTCGGGCAGTAGAAGTGGTAGCCACACTGACATGTTGCTCCATGTTTTTAAAGAACTCGTAGGCTCGTGCTTTCGCTGCACGAGGTAAGCCGTGTCTGCTGCTAGTACCAGTAAGAGGTAAGGGAGAAAGATCGGGTACCACTTCATTGCTATTTGTGTCCTTTCCGGATTCCAGTATCAGATCGCACGGTGCATTTGCAGCGCTGCGAATTTCTAGTGGGTAGATTTTATTCAGTGGTCTGTGAATAAGATTTTTGTTCGGCATTAAGATTTTGGCAGATCTGACCAACCCGTCGGATGATGCTATGATCTCTGTTATCTTGCCATAGGGCCAACTTCCTCTAGGTAGCAGGTCTTGTTCTATTAGGACGACCTCACCTAGCTCGGGGCAGTCTCTCGCTAGATGTCGAGGCTGTCGAAGTTGTTGCTTTTGCATCTCCCTTAGAGCGACAAGGTACTCTGATCTCCATGTATCCCAAAACTTGTCCGCGATTTTTTCGGAGAATGTAATGGCTTCTATCGCTTGTTTTCTCGACTGGATAAATTCGGGATCGTAAGAGGGGTCGTTGTCGTCTCTTGCAGACTCTCCTTCTGGTAACGAGAATGCGAGATTCCTGTGCAAGAAATCGATCGGGCGAAGGGGAATTTCCGCTATGTCGTCGATATTCAACTTTGTTAACGGTCGGGTATTGAGTATGGCTTCAATCCTCGTTATGACAGTGTTCATTTCGGAAAAGTCTAGTTTTTTGCGCCCGATGGACTTATTGAGCGCCTTTTTCACTAGTCCTACTAGACGTTCCCAGACAGCTCCCATCCAAGGTGAGGCCGGGGGATTGAAGATCCACTTTATTCTTTCCGTAGCACAATACGTCATTAACGACTGGCCTGTGGATTCATTTCTTTCGAACATCGTAGCTATGATTTGCTCACCATGCTTAAAATTTGTCCCGCAATCGCTCCTTATTAGTTTGGGAACACCCCTTCTAGAGATAAATCTCGTGAAGCTATTCAGGAAGGCACCTGTTGATAGATTTTCAACAACTTCCAAATGAACAGCTCTTGTAGTTAGGCACGTGTAGAGGCAAACGTACATTTTGTCATTTGTTTTAGAAGTGAACGGACCCATAAAGTCACATCCAGTGTTCTGGAATGGGCTAGATGCTATGACTCTGTCTCTTGGAAGACTCGGCAGTGTCGGCGCTCCCAGCAGTAGACCCTGGTATCTCCTGCACGTCGAGCAGTTTTTAAGGAACTTTTTGAATGCATTTGATGGACGTGGTATCCAAAACCGCTGTCGTGCAATCGATAGCGTATGTTCTTTTCCACAATGAGCATTCCCACGGTGAATTTGTTGCACAATAAGTCTAACTAGTTCTGACTTGCATGGCACGTAAATTGGACATTTGGTGTCTTG
Source organism: Heligmosomoides polygyrus bakeri (assembly GCA_947359475.1). Lineage (NCBI taxonomy): Eukaryota > Metazoa > Nematoda > Chromadorea > Rhabditida > Heligmosomidae > Heligmosomoides > Heligmosomoides polygyrus. The sequence goes on from OX375868.1 coordinate 27,702,565, forward strand.
CGGTATTTCTGCGTGTTGGAGGCGCGACTTATGCCTAATTAGTCCATTATCATCCAGGATGAGTTTCTTGTCTGGGAATCTCTTTTGCAATTCATTTAGGGGAATTTCATTTTGTTCCTGTGCAAGAATCATTCGTTCAGAATGATCAATGTCATTAGGGGTTATCTCGCTCACGTCGTCATATTTTGAGAGACGCGACAATATTATAACAGTAGATCGATGTATGTTGGTTTTCGCAGCCCATTTATTCAGGAGTTTCCCTACTAATGAGGCTGTTCTTATCGCTTTGTTTAGGCTTGAAAACCTTGTCAAATCTATGACTGGTGTTAGAGTTTTGCTGGCTCGAGGAGCGATTTCTATCAAAGCGGGTGCTTCTATTTCCATTTCGCCAGCAATATCTTTCACATGCTCTATTGATTTTAGTGGCCACGTATTTTGGCTACTTTCCAACCATCTAGGACCTTGTACCCAGTCGTGGTTTTTAATTGATTCTGTAGTTAATCCTCTCGTTCCCGCATCTGCAGGGTTGTGGGAAGTAGCAACGTGAAAGAACGACATTGGGATCCCTCTGGATGCTACAGACTCCTCGATTTTTTGTATTCGCAAACGCATATTAGCGGCAAATATGGGTAACTTTTTTGTGCTTTTTAGCCACCATAGTGCTATTTCACTGTCAGTAACTATAGAGGTAGACTCTATGATTGTAGCCATATTGGATACGATTGAGTCGCAAAGACGAGCAGCCATAAGCAGACCTATGAATTCAAGTCTAGGTATGGTTTGAGGGGACTTCTTGGGCGTAAGTCGCGTCTTTCCGCTGATTAGGCAGGAAACAGAACCCGTAATTATGTCTTGCCCGTAGGCGCAGGTCGCAATAGCAGCCTTGCTAGCATCTGCGAATACCCATAGGCGCATCTTACCACCTGATGTGATGGGTCGCGAAACAGTAACAGTGGCGTTGTGGACATCTTTGCACAGACGATTCCATTTGTCACATATTTCCATACTGAGGTTGCACTTCCAGTCAACTCCTGTGTCAAACACCTCCCTCATCATTGATTTTAGATGGACCAGTAGTGGGCCCACTGCACCTATTGGGTCGTAGACTGAATTGATTTGACTCACGATATCTTTTTTCGTTAGCTTTATCACGGGAAAAAATTTTGTAGTGACCTGGAACACGTCGCTGTTGGTCTGATAGTCAACGCCGAGTAGCTTCATACGATTTGATTCGAGCCTGTCCTCGTAGGGAATCAGGTTGTTCAAATCCGTGCAGTTGGAGATGTACTCTCTCAAATTCATGCCTATCTCAGCGAATAATTTCTTGGATTCCTTATATTTATCTAAAGCCTCCGATATGGTATCTGCTCGCAAAAGGATGTTGTCTACATAAAGATTGCTGCAGATTTCGCTAGCAAGCTCGGTGTTTTTGCTATTAAGAAATGCAGAAAGTGCCATATTCAGAACACTTGGTGAGGCTGTAACTCCAAAAGGAAGCCGTTTGAATCGGTATTGAATCAGGTTATCTCTTGTAGGAGGAGCGTTCATGCTCCTTACCCAAAGAAATCGGCAGAGGTCTTTATGAGAGTTCAGCAGACGGATTTGGGTGAACGCTGCTTCTATGTCACATATCAATATGATTTTTCCGCTTCGAGATGATAGCAGGATGTCGTGTATTTTATTCACAAATGCTTCTCCCTTGTGGATCACATCATTGAGAGAAAGTTTTCCTCTCCTTTTTGACGAAGCGTCAAATACTATACGTAGAGGTACCTTCTTGGATGACTTCCACACCCCTGAGTGAGGCATGTAATAAGTTCCGACTGCATTATCCTCAGCTGCAGTGAAAGTTTCAATCATGCCTGCTCGCTGGTAATTTTGAAGTATTTCGCAGTACCACTTACACTGCTGAGGGTTTTGCAGGAGAGAATTTTGAAGCGATTCAAGTCGACGAATTGCAATACTATAGTTATCTTCCAATTCGAGAATATTGTCTTTTAAAGGAAATGGTGCAGTTATACAACCATTTGTGATCACGAGTTTTTTGGAATACTGCTCCAAATATTTCGTGGTTTTATCATCTGGTTGAGACTCTTCGTTTGAAATTCCCAATCCTTCCAGCTCGAACATTTTCTGGAGAATTTCTTTCTCACTAGGCTCGGAAACTGCTGTCATACCATAGGAGAGGTTATTGCTTGCAGTTTCTGATGACGTGATCCCTTTACCGTATATTGTGGGTCCAAAAACGGTTTTTGAGATATGTAAGCCAGTAGGTGTTTTTATACCACATGTTGGGCTAGTCACTAGATCATGAAAGTAGTCTAGACCGACTAAAACGTGAGGGATCTGATGTTCGCCACGTAACTTCGAGTTGGCGGGACATATGTTGTTTTCTTTCAAAAACTCTATGTCTGACTGCGCCAGTCTGACACTTGGGAAACCGTTGGTGATAACGGGCTTAGTTTGAAATTTAAGCTCCAATTGTTCGCCAAAAACGGTACCAACCTTGACGTTCACAATGTGGCTCTCGAATCTTTCAATGTGGCCTCCAATTCCAGACATTGTGCACAGTTCGGTAGTTTCTCTTGGAAGGCCAAGATCTGTAGCTAGAGACTCTTCAATGACTGTTTTTTGTGCTCCACAATCAAAGAAAAATAGGACTTTATCGTATTCCTCTTTTCGATGATTCCATATGTTGCCTTCAGCTGTCATTAGGATCAGCTGTGAAGTGAATGTTCCATTTTTAGACGCAATCGGCTGCTCAACTTCAGCAAATGTTTGGGCATTGCTGTTTGGGAACCTAATATTTTCAATGCGACGGTCGTTATTACGACTGTACTGTGGTCTAGCCTGACTATGACTTGCCTGGTTGTTTCTTTGAGGAGGATTCCATGTCCTATTCTGGTTTCTCGGTGGCCCCGAATCTCGTTTGGAACATAGAGAGACGTGGTGCTTTTGTCCACACTGTATACAATCAGGTTGTTGGCAGTCGAAACTGTTATGGTCATCTGAGAAACATTTCCAGCATCTATCCTGTTCCTTTATAATCTTTCGACGGGTGGTTTTGTCGTCGACTGTTCTACAACTCATTGACGAGTGGTTATCTCTTTGGCAGAATAGGCACCCTTCATTGCCATAAGGTCGTGCGTTGATATGTTTTTCCTTTGATGGGATTACCCTGCTGTTGGTTTTATGGCCGAGTCTGTTCTCGACGTAACCCTTAGCGGCAATCTCTTTCTTGAGGTGACCCATGAGGCCCTCGATGGTTTGATTGGGCTGCGACTGGCATACTATCAACACAGGCTTGATGACGTCCTGAGGGAATTTCGCCAGAATGGTTTCTGACCACATTGGATCACAAGTGTTTCGAATATCGTAACCAGCAGAAACCATTTGATTTATTAAGACTTGAATCTGTTCGATGACAGAAAGACAACTATCGGCATTACTGTGTGCTTCCGTCATACTCAGAAGTTTCTGAACTATTTGAGACCGATTTGCAGAATAGTTGCAGTAGGTTTCCTTCAAGGTTTTGATCATCCAGTCGTAATTTTCTGGTAAAGGCTGAATTCCTAGAATAGCGTTCCTTGCTCTGCCCTTTAAGCTTTCTCTTAGAAGAATTATTTTTTCCACAACATCCAATCTCTCGCTGTTATGTACCATTGCTTCGAATATTGCCCAATATTCGGCAAATTCTTCTGCATTACCACTAAATGTGGGTAAAGATGCTTGTGGAGGGTTTATGGAGCGAAACGTCCTCTGTCCAGAGTTATTTTGCTCAGATCTTGGCGATGTCTGTGTATCTGACTCGAAGCTGGCAGCGTTGAAGTGCTTATGGAGGCTGATACTTTCATTATTGCCTTTTTGAACAACTTGGATGTCGAGATCTCCTGTTGTGTCAGTACCACTATTTTTGAGGGAGATATAGCCAAGTTTGATGCCCATTCCTTCTCGGGCACTTCGTGACTCGTCGTACCTCGTGGTCAGTTTAAAAATTAACTCGCTAGCATCTGCAATCGCAATCTGTACCTGCGACTCCTGCTCTATTTGTTCAATTTCAGCGATTAGCTCTTTTCTCTCTGTCTTGCTTTTACAGTTTCTGTAGTCGTCTCTAATTTCGTTGTACAATTTTTGCAGAATTTCTCTGCCCTCTCTGATTTGCCTTATACCGCTATGTAAAAGCGCTATAGTAGAACGACATTTTTCGTAGTTCTCTTCATCTGCTAATGGGTACTCTATGGTAGCTGTGTACTTCTGGAAGCGAACCACTAACTCACTGAGCGTCTTGGAGCTCAAAACAATAGGAATTTTGTGGAAGTATAGGGCCATTATTTTGCGGCTATTACACTTCTTAGTTTCTCAGATTTTTGAGAATTTCCTCTATGTACTGAGTACTAGGGTTGTCCTCTTTATCTTGATGAGGCTACGGTCGCAATTTGATCAACTCAAGGTGTGAACCGAGAGTGCTTCTCTTAATTAGAGAATGCGATCTGTAATAGATCGACTTGCGGCTCTAGGCGTAGGTACGCGAGAGGCTTACGATTCCCTTTAGTATAGGGAATGCGATCTGCAATAGATCGACTTGCGGCTCTAGGCGTAGGGACGCGAGAGACTTACGATTCTCTTTATTATAGAGAATGCGATCTGCAATAGATCGACTTGCGGCTCTAGGCGTAGGGACGCGAGAGACTTACGATTCTCTTTATTATAGAGAATGCGATCTGCAATAGATCGACTTGCTGCTCAGGCGATGTACGCGGAGACTTACAATATGGCTTATTAGGCCGATGCACCAAAATGTGATGAATGCTATGATAGATGGGTCTTATTTGCCCAAGAAAGCGGTGGTTCAGTGGATTAGGTAGAAGAGAGAAGAGTCGAACCGTTTATTGCTAGTCGTGATGAGTTAGTGAGTAAAGTCCGTTCGCCCTCGCACCTTGTGGATGGGGCGGGGCGAAGAGAAGGGACCGCATCGTCGCAGACGACGATACGCTCAGAGAGTTCTACTGCTTCCCCTCATACACCAGTCAATATGCAATTCTTGAGTCTTTAACTCTTGAAAATACTATGAAAAGTTTAGCGCCACATTACAGAGACCTGAAGACTAGTCCGAAACGCAAAAAGTCAGCAGAAATCGAGTCATCGAAGATTTTTCCAATTGGGGAACTGAACCGTAAGCGCAAAGTTTAGAAACGATTTTTTGTGAATTGCGAAAGAAATGTTACAAAAGTTTTGTACGAGCTTCGCTACCACTTGCTTTATACGCCTGAATTTTTACGGTTGTTCTCAGAATCAGGTCGACCTAGTGATAACATAAGCTATGGCACCCGCGAGTGAGAAAAAATTCGCTTTGCTGATAATTATATAACACGGGAAACGTACCTTTAAAGCCTCTTCGTTGAGTAGTAAACTATGGGATTCATCCATATTGTATAAGATACCTGTAAGAAACGGTTAGAACAACAATGAAAACTTTAGCACAATTTCTTGGTAGTCAATCAACGTCGAATTAACGACAGCGCAAAAAACAGACGTGGGGAATAACTGACTTTATTACGATGTTCGTAAACACAACAGTAGATCCGTACGAATAAAATCACACATTTGTTAAAGGCATGACAGTTTAGGGAGATGCTGTTAGAGAATAAGAAGTATGCGATGACAACATCTACAGAGCTATCAAAAGCAGTTGCAGTAGAGGAAAAATATGTTACAAACTAATCACACGCAAGCAGAATATGGTTAGAAACTTCGCGAATGTACTGATAAAATATACACAAAAAACGATCACAGAAATACGAAGAACCATTTATGACATCCAGCATTCAGAACCCATAGGAATAGAGAGTGCACTTCCGGAGTGACCTCATCAGACAATGTTTTTACAGCTCGACGGATGCGAGACGAACAAGGCAGCGCTGCTTAAGTCGTGCCGCGTCCGAGGGGAATTGGCTTGTTTTGTCGCCTTTATCGTGCTGCCAAACGATAAATCGGCTCGGCGACCAGGACCACAACACAACGACTCCGAGCACACCAACGATCCCGACGTTGATAACCAGATAAACAAGAGCCTCCAAGCCGGAAGCAGCCGGGAAACACCAGTCGGCGAGCTGAAACTGGACGTATAAGACGACAGCCAAGAAATGGGACGAAAACTTGGGAATGAGAAGAACCGGCCCGTTTAAAAGCAATGCATAACTGGACCAATAAACGACAAATGTTCAGAATGAGATTCTGCTGTCAGATCTTATGCAAGATAAGCGAAAAAGTCTTCTCCAAAACATTGAACAACCCGAAATTCCTTAACACTGAAGCAGGAACTAACAAAGCAGGAAGACGTCCAAAAACTTAGCCTACGATTCTCAGCAGTACCTATATGGTCTTGTAGAACATATAACAAGGAGCACAATGGTGAAGTTCGTTTTTGCTGTGGGCCACCGGGTGGTCCAAAAATGGCAAAAATTGTCGCCTAGTAAGCCCATTTCGACTTGCAGTGGGCTCGATAGAAATGGAGGCCACGAGTTACTCGGTGTGCGAAAAAAATTGATCCACGTTTGGGTCAAAATTGAAAAGCTTACATGAACTCGGTTCCAGGTGAGAGCGCCAAAACAACCAGCACTAGTAGCATAGGGGAGGGTATGCACCCCCGAGCTCCCGTCCATGAGTTACAAGGCGACAAATTTTTGCCGTTTTGCACCACCCGGTGGCGCATAGGAGAAATGCACGCTGAGTCGAGGTTTCCGGTTCATGGACTGGCCAGGCCAACAAAACATTCCAGTGGCGCTCGAATTTTTGACTCTTCAAGCTAGGATCTAGACCATTACAATGAAAGAGGTAAAAGGGCGCTGGCAAGCCATATCAAGTAAGAATCTCTAATGTTTCATGTATTGCCCGATTAAGCTAAATACAAGGAAGCTTACAGTTTTAGGGTGATAATCTCGAAGGGCGCACGTGCAGCGCAGTCGGAAGAGCAGTCGGCTCTCACGCGTGTCCAAAATCAGTTCAAGATTTGTATTGGATCCAAACCATGCCTTCCATCCCTGCGGGATGGGCGAATTGGTAGCAGGCTTGTGCGGGAAGGACAAAGCACTTGCTCATGCCAGTCTGGGCACGACAAATCGGTGAAATGCTCATTTTCCCAACACCCTGCAGATGCAGAACGCGATCCACACTCCTCAAAGGGAATCACTAGCGCTGACTTGTATCATTTTAGCTCGAAGGAAATGAGCTAGCTATCTGATAACTAAAGCCGATTTCGAGCTCTACTCGTCGTGTTCGGCGTTTTTAAGGAGCACAACGAGAAGCCGTAATATCGAATTGAAGGGACACTCCTATACAGTCACTTTTCTTTCAAACGGCACTAGTCGCCTACACAAAGGGTAAGGCACGCACTAGACCAATATCACAACCATTCAGAGCACCGACCGTTCAATGGTGCTTCTCACGTGAGCCACACTGAGGACCCAGCATAAGCTCTCAAGCAGACGCGTCCTGTAGAACGCACTATCAAGCGATATGGTGAGCGATAAGCCGCGTTAAAAGCTCAGATAACGCGGCTCATCACCATATCGCTTGATAAGCTTACAATTCTCCGTTAAAGTTACGTAAGTCGTTGATGAATCCGGCCCCAGGTGGACCTGATTCTGAGAATAATCGTAAAAATTTATGCCAACCACAAAGTGGTGTGGCTCTTTAAGACAGAAGAAGGCCAATCTAATAAATCGGTGGTGAGTAAAGAAGTTCGCATCTGCCTATACAATGCCAATCATGTTTATGAGAACTGAGCGACTTAACAAACCGTTCGAACTCGATTTGGGAGCAATTTCTGAAGAAGGAAAAATGACTCTTCGGTGACAGTTCATTACGTCTGTCAGAAAAAATCGTCGGAAGAAAGCACCGGCTCTGAAAGGGTAGCGTGAAGAGAAACGGTAATTTAAGCAGCGGGAGAGAAGCGGCTATTTAATAACGCGCACGAGGAGGAGGCAACGGAAGCCCAAATGAGATCCTTTTTTCAAAAATTCAATTATTCACCAGTCCTTGACATCGCAAGGTTCGAAGCCAGTAACGAGTGCAATGGCTTCTATAGCGCAGAAATGCTACGCGCGGTAGATTCGATTACTCGCCGGCAGCACTGGAAACTAACAGCAGCAATCACGAGATATGCCCAACAACGAGGACAGGCGGCACAACTGCGACAGACGAAGAACATCGCAGCCGGAAACTATGACCGTAAGACAACCGGAGTCGTCTTAATGGCAGCGTATAGAAAATAGAGGATACTCCAGGATCACTGGCACTTCTAACCCCACCTTCTTCAAAGGTATACACTACCACAATAACTGCTATGTAGAAGAGGCAAGTTCCCCGTGAAAAATCAGATCTATACGTAGTGTGGGAAGGGGACACCTGACTTATCGTCATCCTAATGCTACGAGCTATACTGGAATACGAGACGCAATTTCTTCGCAATTTCCTAACCGGGAGAGGCAACTCTGTTGGTGTTTGTTTGTTTCGCCTTTCTTGCGGTGCTTACCTCCGACTAGGATAGAACTAAAGATCTTGCTTAATGGTAAACGATAACAAGTTACTCTCCTTTGATGTTACACCGAACAACTTTGCAAACGAAACCTCTCATAGCCCAACAGCTTTCCAGGGGCAATGAACCATGACTTCGAAGAAAAAGATCAGAACTTAAAAAATCAGAACTGCCGAAGTTCTAACACATTTGCTTAAGCCTGGAGCGGCTGGTAGAGAGGCTACATGTTGTTACAGGATGTTTCGTTGCGATCAAAACTCTTGCGCCAGGAGGGACTCGAACCCGCATCTTCTGCTTTCCGGCAGCGATGTTCGCCTTACACTACCGGCGCTGTTTGACCGCATGTAACATCCGCGATATCCTCGAGGCCTGTCAGCACCCACTAACCGGCTCCATGCTGATATCAGCGGCCGGCCCATCCCGTATCACGGGTGGGTGCTGACAGGCCTCGAGGATATCGCGGATGTTACATGTGGTCAAACAGCGCCGGTGGTGTAAGGCGAACATCGCTGCCCGGAAAGCAGAAGATGCGGGTTCGAGTCCCGCCTGGCGCAATAGTTTTGATCGCAACGAAACATCCTGTAACAACATGCCGAAGTTCTGATTATCCCGGTTTCGTTTGAAATTGGAACCCGGGCAATTTAAATAAATCCTTGGAAATCAACTATTTTATATTGGAATGACTCCTGGGGTCGGATTCATCAAGGACTTACATAACTTTGACAGAGAATTCACAGCGGAAAACTCAGATAACGGGACTTATCAAGCGATACGGTGAGCGATAAGCCGCGTTATCTGAGTTTTCCGCTGTGAATTCTCTGATGAAGTTATGTAATCCTTGACGAATCCGACCCCTGGTCTCCCTTAAATATTGCTAAATTTACGGTTGCCTTTAATTCACCAGAAAAGTGAGCAACAGTACAGTAATCACGCATACTATTTTGCCAGCTAATCTTACCTATATATCTGCCCAATCGGCTAATGCCACGTGTCCGTCACGGGGATGGAGGACTGAAGCCAAGAGATGCCTACGACAGTGCGGCGTATGTCAGCGGGGTTTATTTTAGTATAACCATAGGCGATTGCTGACGAACTAATAACTTGGCGACGGATCACCCAAGTTCACGATATATTCAGCGGGCAGCGCGTCAGAATATGAATGGGGACCTAGTGCGGAGCGTAGGGATTCAGAATAAATGGCGAACACGTCGGTAACTGTGCATGGCGAGCCGTAGATGTGCTGAACACTTCGGCAACCGTAAATAGCGAGCCGTAGACGTGCCGAACACGTCGGCAGCAGTGCAGGGCGAGCCGTAGACGTGCCGAACACGTCGGCAACCATGCCTGGGCATTTAGATGATTATCGCTGGGAGGCGTTCATAGCAAGGCAGGTACTCGATATCAATCGATATTTTCGATTTTTGAGTATGGCGTTCAAGCGGCACGAAACTTCAACCGTGGAGGTAGTCGAGGTCGCTGAACACAAATCTGAAGTCGACCAGTCGATATCGATCGATATTATCGATTTTTGGGGATGTCGTTCAAGCTGCACGAAACTTCAGCGCTGAGGGTAATCGAGATCGCTGAACACGAATCTGAAGTGTGTTTTTGAGGTATCGGTCACCATCAATGGATATTGATCAAACTATACATGGATGTCGTTCTTTTTTTCTACTTCTTTCTAACTTGCCGCAATCGACGCAGTTAAGGTGTTCTTCCTACAGAAACCATGACATAGGTTGCAGCTAAAATTGATGATGAGTAGTTATTGCTACGACGAAGCCGTTGAGAAGCCGCCAGTGCGGCCGACAGGTCGCTCTGACGGCTGTACTCTATATAGTAAAACCAGTTTATCGCAATGAAATGAAGGTCCAAAAGATGGGAAAGGGAGATGGTCGAAGCGTTCTGTTCTCGGGGTTTGGGGGCGAAGCCCCCAACCAGTCGTCGGCGGCCGCTAGGCCGCTTAACAATTGGTCTATAGAAGAAATAAGTTGTACGATTTAGTTTAACAGAATAAGATATTGGCTCTAAAATGAGCCATTTACTTTTAAGATTCGTCCTAATAGTCTTCTCGTCGTCTAAATGCTACTCGTTTTAGAACATAAATTCTTTCTTTGACAGCATTTAATGTCAGCTTAATATGTGTTACTCTTCTTTACTCTTCATAGCCATGGGAGCAGCATAATACAAAAGTTCGATTAAAGGAAGCAGTTGAAGCAGTTTTTTATTTTCTTTTTAACCAACCCATACTCTCCATTTATTCTAATCCAAAGGCTCCTTCATTCTTTTAATAAACAAGAGAATAAGAACGTTGCCATCAGAACAACCGTGCTTAGTTCATACGCAGCAGAGCTAACAGGTTTGCGTTCTGTATTGGTGAATTGACATCAGAATTATCTCGGAACTAGAGAACAAGCCAACCCGCCTTTCAATCACAAACCAGGTGAAGATTCAAGGGGAGGTGAGCGAAGGTGCTATGAAGACAGCGACGCATGAAGGACGCACAGTTATGGCACAATATTGAAAGAAAAAGTCAACAATGACGCAGCTCGACGCCCATGACGAAGTGCAATGTCGGATGGATGCCGATTTTATGTGCGAGAAACTTTCTGCAGAGGTCTCAGAAATGGCCTTTTTGGTTACTGACTTGTTTAACAGAAAGATGGATATACCCTCATCGAAGCGGGCACAACGTGTTTTGTCCTACCATTGTTTACCTAGAATTTCCTCGAGGGCTCTATCTGCTGCGTCATGTTAAGAGGGCTCTCGGATACGTTCAGGGGAAGTGGCAGTGTGCCACGGTTTGGTATATACTACTGACATAATACGGTAGCTTCCTAAATCTAGCGCAGATATAAAAAATGTCTATATTTTTCCCAAATTTTTGCCGACAGTCTTCCAATAAGGCGTGCTTTCCGTGAACAACTAATACACTCCAGGCACTCCAGCAACCAAGCCCTTCTATGAGCTTGAAAAAGAAACCGTGCGGCTTACATCAAACGGTCAGAATAACGAAAACAATTACCTTTCTGAAATTAAACCTGAGGTGAAAATGTTCCCTAGACTACAGCCAGTTTGAACGCCTATGGCTCTCCCCGGTTTGCAGTGTCTCCATCAAAATGAAAATCGAGATTTAAGACAAGTTCAAAGAAGGCACAATGAGCGTCGTGCCAGAAGAACTTTTGATCGGTGTCAAGATCGCCTGTCGAGATAACCGAATCATGCATTTAATGTGATGCTCCTGTGAGGTCAAGAAAATCTGCCACTTATATCCTGTATGCACGGAAAATTCCACAGCGTTCCCCATTTCGTAACCGAATGCCCCTTTCGCAGGCGATCGCGTTGATGAATAACGCAATTATCTAAGCGTTTTTCTAACCCCTCTCCATCACCATATATTCGCCCTCCTGAAGTATAGACATATGCACTTTCCGTCTCCAAATAGAATCGAGGTAGCTTGCGCCTGTGGCGAGACCACTCACGTAACAGCTTCAAAGCAAAGCTGGCACGACGACGTCTACCTCATTCTGTTGGACAACAGAGCGCAACAAAGTACGGCCGAGACAATAAACCTTTCTGTATTACGAAAGAAAATCGAGAAGAGGTTCTCAGACTAAAGCATAAAGCCATAGAGGCCAATAGTGATGAGTTCCTTTTTGGCATGCGTCACAGCATCTACTTCCGTATGATATCTGCCGACACCTTGATTTCATGTTGCACCTTAAGACATCTCGGAACTACCACATGAGAAGTTTGGCGAGCGGCTTATTTCCTTCGAAATAAAGAAAAAAGGTTGTGGTTAGCCAATATTACCGTGGGATGCACTCCTAAGGAAATATCCTGTAGATTGTTTGAATGCGTATTCGTCCTACGACAGCAAGCTGGTGACGAAATCAGCGCACATGCGCACATGGTCTACACCTAGAACGGTTTCTTCTCTAATCCACACTTATAAAGGATAATATGATAAAGGACGGCGTTACTCAATCCGATCTGGGATGCGTCACGAATTCTACTTCTACGGGATGTCGTGGATGCGATTTGAAAGCGTATTCAACGAATTGCGGTGATCATCCGATGAAGAAGTCAGCGCTTTATCCTTCAGATGAGTCTGGCAGCAATTCACCAACCCCGGAGGGTTGGAGGGCTTGGTTGGCCTGGGCTGAGAATCCGAACCAAGAACCTGGTATCGGGTGTATGCGACAGCCGGCACCTCCTACGACAGCGCTGCGCGTGCCCATCCAGACTTATATAAATTATATAAATTAAAATGCCCTCTCCAGATAAGCACGGAACCACCTCGAATGATCTGCCAAGGGAGTAGGGTTTTATCGCCCTGGTTCCTCTTTCCATAAATCTTGACATGCCGTTAGTTAGCGTGTATTCTCGCTAAACGGTCGACCAATGTTAATGGCGTTATTTCGACCGATATTCACGCAAATTTGCCTTCCTCAGGGCCCGTAAGAGAAGAAAACGTTTGAAAATCATCACTCGCCGAACAACATTCGTCCCACACCACGTTTTTCTGAAGCAGAGAAGGGGCCAGTAATGGAGGTTGCACAGGGCGAGGCTTCAGGACACGCTCCAACATGGGGCTAGTAGCATCATGCGGCGGCGCGTGCGAACCACGGGGAGGAAAACCCCCTGGTCCGGTGCTTGCTTATCGACGCGTGCGACGATGAACGCGGCAGAGACGCGACGTTCCGTTGAAAGATGTCTGCCCACTCCTATAGATCAGACCAAAGTGATTCGAACTTTTCCAGCTGCAGGAATTGCAGTTTGCCTAACAGAGGTATTCTGTAGGATGAAGTGGTGCTTGGGCGAGCAGCATTGTGAATGCTTCCGACTTTTCCAGGCGCCGAACAAAGCAAAGCCGCTGAAACGTCTTTCGGAATAAAGCCGCGGACGATCTGCTCAACAGCTTTGCAAAAACGCCACTGGACCTTACTGCTCCACCACATTCGCAACAAACACCTATCGATATTGAGAAAAGGTTAGGTTTACATTGGGGAAAAGTTTTAAGTTCTACAACTGTCATCAGAGACTCACGATTTTTACGAAAATGCACCAAAAAAGAACAAAGAAAAGAACTTGTCACACAATGGCGGATTGAAGCGAAGATAACCTTTCTAAAGAAAATATTGACAGCCGTGCAAATGAGAATTTTTCTGTCACTTCTGGAATTATCGCGAAGGCTGTCCACGTGTCAAAATCCGCTGTTGTTCGCTCCTTTTTTAACGAGATGCAGCACGTGACAAATGCACACTGCTCAAAACATGGGGAACCACTGCCCGAAGTAGGCACGCCGCTGTTCTTTCCTGAATATCCATCGGACCAGAGGAGCATACAAAACGCCGACTATAGACTGTTTGAAATGTGATAACTCTGCTCACAGTAGAGGTACTGAAGAAGGGCGCATATGAAAGCTTAAGAAAATGGAAATTTTCTGACATATGGGCGATATGCACCATGCACTCGTGTGAAATTTTGCGTTTCCCCCGATTGATTGTGTTTCGCTTGAATACTTGTAATAATTTCTTTACAAAGTGGCTGTATCGATTGATCTGTGCTTCTTTTAAGGCTTAAAACTTACCTTGTGCTTTCATATGAGCCTCAGACATCTTCAAAAGCTTCATTAGCATTTAGCTTCATTAGACCCTCCGAAATAGAATGCCCTGCATTTTTCGCAAGTCGTAGTGTGTTTTTGGTTTTAAACCTTAAAAGAAGCACAAATCAATCGATATGACCATCTTTTGAAGAAATTACAACAAGTATCCGAGCGAAACACAATCAATCGAGTGTAAACCGCACAGTTTCAGACGAGTGCATGACGCAATCCATAGCACTCCAACAAGGCAGGAACGCAGTAACTAGGAGGAATTCACCATTCAGCAGAAGCTAAGGCATCTATAAAGCCGAAAGTTATGCCAATGAGTTTTGGTAGGGGACAGGTGAAGAATTACCCAATCTGAGAGAAGCGAAATGGAAACCCTGAATTGAAATCATGTCACTCGTGCTTCTACACACACTTTACCAGACAGAAGGTCGGATGGGAAGACTCCAACCCCAATCAACGCAGAAACATCTCAGCCACAAATACGGTCTCCTAAGGGCTCACGTGGGAACAGAGAAAGAAATTTCCCACCACGCTCCCTCGCACTCAGCACTTTCACTGCCTAACCCTAGCTAGTCGAGTCGCACTAACCACTCGCCTTTAAATCACTCGATTACGAAGAGGAGCTGGATACAGGCGTTATATGCTCATTCGAGAGCCATAGAAGGGTTTGGTCTCTCCTATAAAAACATCTATTTCCTCCGAGGAATGGAATGAGACGAAGACCACTGTGGTGAAATAGCCCGGGTGTGCAGAGTTAAGCGTGGTCGAATGAACACCCTTAGACGCCCATCGAAGATGGAACACAGAAGATGGGCAGGTTGCGATAGCCAACACGCCACCATCGTCATAATTGGAAAAGTGGTGTAGCTCTGACAACGAAGTTTCATGACTGGAAAGCTGACAGCCAGTGGCTCACACAAATTAATTGGGCGACTGCCTCCAAAGAGAAACATTGAAGCGCTTCGAACGACAACTGCACAGCTAACTGAGCTTCACCCGGCACAGCGTCCTCATTCCACATGCACCAGAGGACTGGAAAAAGCCACCATACCCATCAGAATCCGATAATAAAGCGCCCAGTGAGCATGACGTCATCTTCCATTAATCAAGGGCAGCGTTTTCGGCAAGCGCACTGTGCCACACTAAAGTGAGAGGGAGCCCAGATGTGAGCTGTGCTACCTAGGGCCGGCAGTACAGTCTTGCTGTGCGCTGCCAGGAGGTTAACTGACTTCTGCGTGGTGTCATATGCATATTATTGTACACACTACTTTAAAGAGGCTATACGGAGTAGTTCAAGGTGTTGGAGCACGAACGTAGTTTCTAGAAAAAGAACTTAAGACGCGTGAACAATCTCCTTTCGGAGCCTAGACTTACGAGTTGTGGATGTAGCACTATAGCTTGTCCTTTTTAATTAACATCTACACGTTTTATGTGCTAGCCAGGGAAGGGTCTCAGGCGTAGGTCTGAACGGAGGAAATGAATAGCACTATGAGAATCTCCACCCTTCACATAGTAGAAAAACATGTTTCGTATCGCTGAGTCCTAGAGATAAAAGAGCTGCGGGCTCTCGAAGGCGGGGTACAGTAGACCACCGTCAGCACGTGCCCACCTGCATGGTGCGCGCGCTGCTGTATGGGGCGCAGCGAAAGGCTTTGCGACAAACGAGCCGGTGGCTCAGCAGGGTACGGATCTGCTTCAGAGATGCTAGACCAGACGCTCGACTTCCGTGCTATGCACGATTTCGACATTTAATCATAACCGTTGCTTCCTTCACCTCACCAGTTTGCTTCCTACGCATCTCCTACACATTTATTTCACTCTAAATTGTCAAAAGGGTCAGATTCGTTATCAATACCCCAGATTCGTCATTAACACCCCATGACCTCGACAGCCCTAGTCACCCGTACCTGCTGTGATCTACCGTAATCGGCATTAATTTCAAAAATGGATGTCAGATTCGTGATCAGCACCCCAAATAACCCCCTAGGGGAGGTTTGGGTGAAATTTTTTTACGACCTCTCCTCCACCTTTGGAGTCGTGAAAGTACAATAGTGCCTTGATAGCGGTTTGAATCAGCTTACTTCCTACACATCCCCTACACATTTATTTCACTCTAAATTCTCAAATAAAGGTTTACTTTGAGCTGTGCTTCACTCACTTCTCTCACTTTTTGTATTATACAACGTTTTGTGTTTTTCAGCGAATGTTAAACAGTGACGTTTCAGCAGGTACGGCTGACTAGGGCTGTCGAGGTCATGGGGTATTGATCACGAATGTTACCCTTTTCACAATCTAGAGAGAAATAGATGTGTAGGAGATGTGTAGGAAGCAAATTGGTGAAGGAGGCAGCGGTTATGAGAAAACGCAAAGACGTAAGGATGGTGCAGAGCACGGGAGTCGAACATCTGGTGTCAAGTATAATCCTGGAAGAGCCAAGCTCACCATCAGTCGTAGGTCCTTCACACTCAGGTCATACACATTACATCTCTTCCAGCACTTGAGTTCTTAGCTATATACTTAACTGTGTCCCGTTCATTAATCTTACCGGTTGTTGGATTGCTGCTTGCGTTCGTGCTCTGTTGTTATCATTTCACAATATTAACAACTTCGCTCATTCCAATTCAGTATCTCTAATTGGCTTTCGGCAAATTGTTCTATGGAAGTTGATATTGTAACTCACATGAGCATGCTCGTTTAATGGATAATAATAAGCTGATTTTTCATGCGCTAGAATGTCGTATCCCATCTGTTCCATCTAATTTCCTGTACCAATTTTTAGTCTCTTCTAATACAGCTATAAAATAGGGCAACAGAAATGTTCTTGATAAAATGACAATATTTTTATTTTAAAAGGTAGTGAAGCATATAAAAACGGAGATGTGCAGAATACGACAAAAAAGCGTTTACTACTGCAATTTGCTCGCTTCAGTGAACAGCTTAAACCAGACGTGGGCTCGTCAAAATCACGCACTAGAAAAGCAAAAGTGCGGTCTACGTTGAGAAGAAAAGTAGCATATAGAGGTCGGAAGTAACGTCGAGAATCGTTGTGGACTTGAAAATTTAAGCTTTTGTCGCCATCAAAAACACCGAATGCTATATAGCAGTAGCCGCACATGATGAAATGACCGAGTGTGCCTCGGTA
Organism: Heligmosomoides polygyrus bakeri; assembly: GCA_947359475.1. Lineage (NCBI taxonomy): Eukaryota > Metazoa > Nematoda > Chromadorea > Rhabditida > Heligmosomidae > Heligmosomoides > Heligmosomoides polygyrus. The sequence continues at coordinate 27,719,860 of OX375868.1, forward strand.
CGGAATTTTGAGGAAGGACATCGCATCCGAGGTCCATGAGATATCGCGTAGGCGCTTCTAGTACGCACGACCCACACAAACCGCACGCAAAACAGTTATTCTTTCCAAAAATGAGAAAAGATCAGGTGCTTTTCATGTCCTCTTCCTCCAAAAGAATGTAAATAAAGAAGCATAGAAGCCAAAGGAATTAAATTTAGACAAACTCCTAGAAAATAAACCGAAAAGCAGCGAAAACAACAAAATAGAGGCTTTCGAAAGGCAATGAACGACGTCAGCGGGCGAATTCGGTCCAACCCCTGCCAATCAATCCTTCCGTAGACGGGAAAAAGCCTCCATCTAGCTTGGAAAAATGAAAACACTGACTCGACCGAAAGTGTTCCACCTCTAAGCCCTGTTTACTCAGCCATTACTGCAGCAAGAACATGCAGAAGTGAAGACCTACGTTTCAGCACTTCCCAGAATGGAGTCTTGTGCTTTGAGGTAACACCCCATGCTGACTGCACTGCATGCTCAGACAAGTGACTAGGAGAATAGGTTGAATGTTAGTTACTTATTGGAGCAATCAAGGTAGGGTTAACTCAGTCGGCAGAATGCCCGACATCGCTTGATAATGGATTGATCACCGGCTCTTTTAGCGTCCAGACCAACCAAGGTCCCATTCCCATTAAGTTTCAGTGGATTGACATAAGACTGAGAGAGATGAGACACCGCTTTGTTGGTAGACAGGCCCCGTTTTGATTTGGAAGATGTTCAGATCGATTTTGAAAGCGTTAGGTTTGTGTAGAGAAGTGCTCAACTTGATCTGAAGTGTCGATTTGACGTGAAAATGGTATAGACAATTAACTAAGAACAACTAGACAAGGAACGCAGAACATGCCACGACACCAGGAAATCCCCATGCTCTCTAAAAGGACAGTGGACAATGAGGAGGATGTTGACGTCGCGAACAGAACAGACTGCCGCAGGCAACAGACTACCACTAATAAGCTCTGCTCCCAAAGTACTATAGCACTATGGCGCGCTGTCGGAACTAGCCATGACTAATCGACGAACGAAACACAACAATGGAACCATGCTTCCTGAACAAGGAATTAGCACAGGTCCGCCACAGCAAGGAATCGAATTCCACGAATAACAAGAGGCGCTTCCAGATTGTGCGACGCAACATAGAACGCAGCGCGAACGGACGGATTCCTCGATCAAGCGACCGACACCCGGACAATGACAAACAGATGGGCGATGTGTACGCGGGGAACGCTCTATGACCGTCGCTGAGCTAACACCACGGTTATCAATGGTCCTCAGAAACACTGGCACCAGTAATACCAACAACTTTTCCACAGCGATTAAGTATCTAAACAATAGTATTCAGAACTGTTTTTTGTAAAGGCACACTATAATCTTCTGTGGCGAGCCGCATCAAACCTGCACGCCGTAGATGCAATTGCAATGCCCTATACAATGACTTATCCCTAGTCAAAGAAAAGCCAGTGTTTTACCTTTTCAAAACAAGTTCTTTGGAACGAATCGACCGATCCCAGAGGGATGAACGTACTGGGTGGCTTACGAGCATTTGTCCGCGGATGTTTCTTTCGGAAAATGCGAAAGACGAAATATGTGTGTTCGAGAATGGACGGAGCTCGGAACACTAAACGTGGGAACGAAAATATGTACCACATATCTGCCATTTCATCAAGACAGCATCAAAAACGGCGGTAGAAACTGTTTTTACGCAATTTTTGCTTTTAGATTTCTGTTTTTGGGCGCGTGTAGCGCAGTCGGAGGAGGCGCGACTGTCGCGTGCACCCGATACCAGGTTCCTGGTTCGGATTTCCCGCCCAGGCCGACCAAGCCTTCCATCCCTCCGGGGTCGGTGAATTGGTACCAGACTTGTCTGGGAAGGATAAAGCGCTGACTTGTTCATCGGCTGGCCACCGCAAGTCATTGTATGGCCAAATACGCATTCATGTCGCCTCCACGACATCCCGTAGAAGTAGAATGCGCTGGCGCATCCCAGAAGGGATTGAATAACGCCGTCCTTTATCCTTTATCCTTATCCTAGATTTCTGTTTTTAAAGAAAAATTCCACAGAGAAAAATCGATTGCTGCTCATCCACAGTAGGACATGATATAACGGATCATACCTTTGGTAACATTAATGCGCTATCCTTTTAACTAGGGCAATCATAACAAAGTGAAACATTTATAACCTATGACAACGTGAGAGGCTGCAATCTTCTTTCAAACTATTATAATTCTCGTTGCAGCTTTCCTACTAAATTTCTTGTTGCGGAATTTTCTTTAGCTGCAGCTTTCGTTTGAAAAATAAAGTATAAGAGACGGTGTTGATCAAACCGTTTTGGGATGCGCCACGCATTCTACTTCTACGGGATGCTATGGGACCAATTTGAAAGCATGTTTGGCAAATACAATAACTAGTAGATTGTACTGTCATTACATTCCCACATCCTAGTTATGATTGACTAAAGACAGCTGATATCAACACCACGAGGGCTAAAAGGAAAGTAACGTAGAGCACTTCAAGTACGGGCTTTGTCCGGCAATCTTCAAGCTTCGGCACATTGCTACTGCTTAGCATTTCGATCAGATCACAGTTATCACAAAACCAATCCAAAGGAAAACTGATTCCATCCCATAAAATTTCACTCAGAATTCTACATAAAGGTACACTGGAATTCTTCCGCTTCGCTGCATTCGCGCGAACGCCAGCCACTAAAAGAAGTGAGTCATCACAGCCATTACATCAAACATTCGTAACATGGAGCATTGCAACCACTACAGCTCTTACGCAGATGACAGCTGGATGGTCCGAAAGATTAATTCAAAGGTCTCAGGAGCCGACGATTCTTCACATACACATTCTAAGGTATCCTAGTGTGATTCCCAAACGCAAAGCGAGATTGTGGCGGAAATTTCTAATGGGTCGTCAAAACTGAAGAGATTACAATAATTCTGTGCCTATAACTAATAGTGACCGAAACGATGCCTAACTCAGAGCTAAACTAATTCATTCTTCGTCCCAGAAAACTGCCAACAAAAACATGTCAATAAAAAGTTCTAGCATTTCGCCTTAAAAGCTTCAAGGTTTAATATATAAACGGCTTCCAAAACATGGTCATAAAAATCTCCGCACTTAGATATAAGAGTCCTTCTGGGCTCAACTCAAAATGCAAAGAAAATTGAAAACTTTCTTGTGCTCGCAGAGCGACTAACGCAATGCATGCACCGAGCACGATGTACATTTGACTGACAGAAAATGATTCTAAATTGATGATAAATGGTCTTTGCGCGGATTTGGGCAATGAAAAAACGGCATTTCTTGCAATGTTTCTTCCCAATCGCAGATTTATGCGCAGCTTCTCATAGACAGCAATAGTGGTACTGAATAAATTAACACTGCATCGTACTGGACGAGTAAACGGGGTACTTTAACGAGTACTCTGAAACAAACCTAAAGCAATCCCTGCAGTCAAAAGAAAGATGGAAAACGAAAGAAAAGTTTAATCCCATTGAAACATCGTGGGATTTTTGAAACACATAACACAGGGTGTATCAAAAAAATGTACACACTGTTTAACAAGTGACAACTTTGTTCACAGTAAATGTACTGAAGAAGCTGAGGACTCATACAAAATGTTAAAAAAATAGAATTTTCTGACATATGAGCGGCATGGAATGCGCTATGCACTCGTCTGAAATTTAGCATTTTGCGCTCGACTCATTGTGTCTCGCTTGAATACTTGTTATAATTTCTTCACAAGGTCGCTGCTTCAATTGCTTTGTGCTTCTTTTAATGTGTAAAACATAAAAAGACGCTACGGCTTTAATAAATGTAGAGTATACCCTAAAATGCAGGTACTATTCGAAGGATTCTAATATTGCTGCCTGTGAAGCTTTAGAAGTTGTTTTGAGGCCCATAAAAAACATCGGATAACGGAGAATTCTGTCGCGTATAAATAGTCAAAATTGCGCCACGTCCCCATCTGAAACCTTGCATTTCAGACCCGACTGATTGTGCATGGGCTGAATGCTTGTTAGATTCTTGTTGCTACTTAACCAGATTAACCTGTGCTGTACTTCTCTTAAGTTTTAGAACTTGACAATCACGTGAAAGACACTTGAGATGCTAATTTATTGATTGCAAAGTTTAAATGTGAGGAGGAGCTCATTTTACGAGACGGATTCTGTGGACTCATGAAGCAACATTCAAGCTGAATGGAGAGGTTAACGCCATAATAACAGCTACTGGGTGACGGAAAACATTAAAAGAAGCACAGCACAGGTTAATGTGGCCAATAGTAATGAGATTGTAACAGACATTCAGCCCACGCACAATCAGTAGAGTCTAAAATGCAGGTTCCAGGCGAGCGCATGGCGCAATCTTGACTATTAACTCGTCGCAGAAATCTGGTTATCCTGTGCTTTCATATTAGTCTCAAACATCTTGAAAAGCTTCACTTGCAGCAATGTTATAACGCTTCAAATGCTACCTGCATTATTAGGGTACCTTGCATTTTCCGCAAGCCATAATGTGTATCAAGTTTTAGACCTTAGAAGAAGCACACAGCAATCAAAACAGCTACCTTGTCAAGAAATTATAACAAATATTCAAGCGATACACAATCAATCGAGTGTAAAATGCAGTTTCAGACGAGTGCATGGCATTCATATGCCAGAAAATTTTTATTTTCTTAAGCTTTCATATAAGCTCTTAAATAAATAAATAAAAATAAGTTCTTAATTTATTTAGTACCTTTACTGTGATCAAAGTTGTCACCTCTCAAACAGAGTATAATTTTTTGAGACACCCAGAGTTTAAGCGAAATTTAAGTATAACCTCCTTAAATCTAATCTGATTCAACATTCAAAGAACTTGTCCAATTTGGTGTTTGGTCTGATTGCGAAAGAGATCTGCTTGAACTGAAAATGGAGCACATGAAAAGGAGCACTGTTCAATAGATCCCATGCTGATGTCAGTGGGCGGCCATCGCATTATCGCGGCTGAGTGCTTATAGGTCAACACGAACGCATTATGGATATAGCGTTGTACAGCCGCGAGAAACTCTCCATCAACTTGCTTGGAAGGAATTACGAACGAATAAGCTCTTCAAGGAGGTTACGAATGGTTGTAAACAATTACACCTCCTTTACTCTTTATCCGATATATGAAAGTCGAATGAAAAAAATTCGAAAATTTTCAAACAATCGCGCTCGAGCAGTTCTAAAATTGCTCTTGTCGCTACGCAATGCAATAATTCCACATCACAACCCTCGATAACTCGACAGTTTGAAAGTATTCATAAATGGATTCCAATACGTTCGAGTGGAGATAAGATATGAAAGATCTCTATTTGGGATACGCCACGCGTTGTATTTTGTGCAGGCAACTTCAACGCTTAATTGTCCTACGCAAAGAAGCGCAATGACAGCCGATGGATTGCTCTGGCACCCACAGCTTTAGGAAAAGCAGCGAGGATATGCTCCAACTAGCACAAAGTATTACTACGAGACGTGGAGTTGGTTGGACTAGTTTGCTTTATCTCAGACTAGCAAGCGTTGTAACGTCGCCGGAACGAGCTGTATCATGCTACCAAACCTGGACTTGATTTGGTCCGGCCCATGCAAACCAATTCTTCCATCCCTCCGGGTTCAATCAGGTTGCCTTCACAATATCCCGCAGAACCGGAATGCAGGGTGCATCACGAAGAAGTTGATTAAGTCTGTCCTTTATCCTTTATGTCGCCTGCACTCATATAACGGTTGCTCAAGTAACACAGTTTTTTTTTTTGCAGCAACAGCTCTCTGGCAGCTGCTTGTCCATCGACCTGGAGCGATGTCGTTTGTTATCAACGCTAATAGGAGCACCGGTAGTCGAGACAGGACGGGATTTTTTCTGCTTGACAAACAACCCAGTCCACCTAGCAGAAGGTCACCCTTTCAGAGCTCTTTTGCTTTTACCAACTGCAGGGTTACAAATTTTAAACGCTCTGTTAATATAGGGACCTTCTCCAGACCAAACATAATCTCGGAACAGGACGAAGCACGGCTCCTCGCCTAGAACTTTGACGCGTAGCGTCATGCCGGGTATACTGACGAGTTGTCCATCATCGGTAACGCTTGAGCACTTCGGCTTACGTAAGTGATGCCCATGACATGAGTGGGCTGGGTCGCGCCTCGGCGACATGGGAAATCCCAGGAAGCGATGAGAAGAATGATGGAGCCCTTCAGATTTGGCTGCTGTTCGTCATCAAGGATGAGTGTAGCGCTTCCATGCCAGTTGAACTCTTTCAGGGTCAAACAATTGGGAATTTATTTAGGATAGACTGCTGAACATCGCCCTAGTTCCCGCTCCCGAGTAAGTCGCCCAGCAGCCCTCAGCCCTTTCTGTTCAGTTGACTCAATGAAAGGCGTTTCTCTATTTACTCACCTCGTCACTTAAGAGGGTACAAACAATATTCACTTTAAGAGCCCACAGTAGCATGAGTAGCACCGAACCGAAAGTATACTACTGCCCAGTCAAAGAACTCGTTGAAAGCACACTGTTCAATGACGTCTAGAGCGCCGTCAAAGACAACAAGATCGTTAAGCATCTGCAGCGTAATCGCATAGGGAATTGCCCCCCCCCCCCCAAAGCAAAGATGAACTCTCCTTGGAACTACTCCTGCCGCTAAAAGTCGTTTACTGACCGTAGAAGTGCTTCGAAGGCAACGGTTGCCACTTCTTTTGAAACCTTGTCTTGGACTGTTGTTAGAAAATTCTTGGTTCAGCTAGCAGCTGTTTTGAGGCGCCAAAAATGAGATATCACCACTGTTCAATTGAGCCTGCACTGAACTGATTTTAGTGAGAGCTCCACTTCTGTCACCCTCCAACAATCCGAAGGATTAGTACGGTTAGGAGTAAGACAGCTCAGGGAATAGCAGCCGTCTTAAACATCAAGCCGACGAATCTCGACAAGAACCTGCATTCTCCGAATGTACCTGACTTGCCATAGAGAGCACCTCTAACCCGTTAATTAGCCCAGATAAAGCATTCGGGCTTAAAAACTGCCTCCCTCTCCAAAGTCTATTGTTTCAGTTCTGTTAAAGACCGGAATCTACTATGATGAATCTCACAATGTATGTGAACTGAGCGTATGTGAACTTATCCACATGATTCTCAACAAGACCTATATGGTATTGCAGGAAATCTAACAAAGAACACTAGGACGGAGTTCGTTTTTGCCTCGAGCCACAGAGTAGCCCAAAAAAAGGCAAAAATTAGCCGCTTTGTAACAAATGGACAAAGTGTCGAGAGTACGTATCCTTGAACGCAGCTAGTGCTGGTCATTTTACCGCGCTCACTTTAAACCGAATTCGTGTAGGCCTTTCAATTTTAACGCAAATGTGGACCAGAATTTCTTTAGACCACGGGTGAATTCGATGGCCTCGTTCCTGTCGAGCACGCTGGGTCGAAACTCGCTTACTATGAGACAATTTTTTGCCATTTTGGCGGACGGACTGACAACTGGTTGGAATCTCACCTAGGAAATTGATAGCAATCGGCCTATAACCACCAGTTCACTGACTCTCACTAGCTTTTGTTAAGCCAGCCGCCATCAATTTCACGTGGCTCTCCCTTCAAATGGTAGATCTTGAACAAAAACCGGTGACATTAACCGACAATGAAAGGTCGATCAATATTGTCCACATGTTGGTTTATAAAAACACCATCATATGCGCCTCACTCAATTACACCTTAACCGGTCAACCTTTCATAAAAATTGATAACAATGATCGACAGCAAATTTCTCGTCGGTATTTTTCACTTGCTGTGAAGTACCACCACTAGCAATTCCATTCGTGTGACCCTATGACTCTTTCGTTGTTACAGGATGTTTTGTTGCGATCAAAACTCTTGCGCCAGGCGGGACTCGAACTCGCATCTTTTGCTTTCCGGGCAGCGATGTTCGCCTTACACCACCGGCGCTGTTTGACCGCACGTCTATGACTCCTATTTCGGACGGTCAACGCTACAAAAATCAATAAACTTAATCAATAATGCCTGGAACATGCGAACATATTCGCTCGAGTCCCACCTCACGCAGCCATCCATTCCATGGGTAATAATCGATAAGCCAGTAAAGATACAAAGCTCTTCCTCTAGCCGTTAAGCAGGTGATGGAAGGTGGAACACAAGAACATCCGGACGGACTCGATCTAACTAACATCGTGAGAGTTCTTCGACGATATACGTCATGAAAGTCGCGAGGAAGCGAGTGCATAGGAAGAGCTCCTATCTCGTTAGGGTAACAACTGTTGATGAACAACCACGGTATCACAGTGCCCAGCCATGAAAACGCATTCGATCGCTGACCAAGAACGAAACCGTAAGCATGAGATGCTGGAACACTCAAACACGCCTCGACAGACATGCCCTAGATTAGAGCACCGGCGAGCCCCTCCATCGCCTTAACAGTCCACTAAATCGGCTCAGTCCTAGCGCACCGCATTCAATAAGACTAAATGACTATAAATCGAGAACATGAAGGGCTTCAGCTGCTCAGAAAGCCGATAATATGGACTGCGGAAAAGCCTCATTCCATTCGCACCATCATGCATTCCCCTCTCTTCATTTTTCCTTAAAGCACCTTTTTTTGCCTTATTTTACTTCATTTATGGGAAAGGAAGGCAAAAAGCCCCCCCTCCCCACCTAAATATCTCAGCGAATCCAACGAGAGCGAAAGGTTAAGTGGGCACACCGTGACCAAACACTAGATGTGACGCGAGTCAGCAGCGAACGTCAAGAGGCTTGGTGGAATTAGCTCGATTATCTCGATTACACAGATTATGGACGGTAGGTGGCCGACTTGCGCTCCTGGTTTTGAATGTTTTTGCACAGCTTTCCACTTGATCGCGTTTAGTTTTTGTACTTGCTGCAAATTAAAGGTCCTTATCCAAATTACGTTGTAGATTTTATCTTGCAATTTTATTTGGGGCTGACGTCCATCTAACAGCGTTACACAAATATTGCGTACTGGTTTACAACGGGAGAACCACCGGAGTGGTGTAGGTACACCTTTCATAAAAATCACATAAATGGAAAGCTCTTTTGGTTTCGTTGTGCTCAAATGATTTTGTATCACTTTCTGGTTCAGCAAATGTGCAATCTCCTATGTGGGATCTGGATTATCACGAGCTAATGGCTATGATTGAAGTAGCTGCTTCTGATTTCACTATTCTAGAACAACTAGGGGTGTGCGTAATGGGGGCGCGTTACGATTTACGGCTATTTTTGTCAAATTTTTTACGATTTACGATTTACGACATTTTGGGGTCGTAAATCGTAAATTTTCGTAAATGTGATCTTTGATCACAGCAAACTGGCGTCCAAATTTATGTGGTGGACCGGGTTATAACGATGTGCCCACCCTAATGCTGTCCTCTTACAGCTCTTTCTCGCTTACCGCGAGAGTTGATTTTGATGATGTGTTACTGTGGCAGAAGACATCGTTCTGTGCACATGCTTCCCGAATTTGACCGATTTCTTCGTCTAATCAATTTTTCCATTCCTGGGCTGCCGTTTGGAATCGGAGCAATTCAAGAGGAGAAACAAGTGCAGTACATTATTTGTAATGTCTAAGAGGCCGAGCATCGGACCAGCGCTAGCAAGGCACATCGCATTCCCACGGTCAAAGGTCGTTCCGTTCCAGCCCACATAAAGACATTGAGGCCGTTTCTTAGAGTAAGAGAGGCGAGTATTCCAGATCCACATCCCTGGTTATGAGGTCTAGTCAATTGGTTTATGACCGATTCAAGCTAGCACTACCGAATAGAATTGAAGCAAATCCACGATCGAACATCATTCGTGATTGGAAGCGGAGTCTTAGAAAGTTGCAACACTTATATGGAGATCATGCGCCACTGATGCTTCTACCGGCTTATATTGCTCTTCGAAGGGCCGAGCAAATTCATATACAAAGGGGGTAGAACCGAGCGCGTAGCATATCAAGAAAGGGTCGAATTGGTTTTGGCAGTTTTGGTCTCCATTTTCGGTGGTGTTATTGAGATTATCGTATTCACCCTATCTAGTCCGCCTACAATGCTGCAGGTTCTCGGAGAGCAAACGTTCGTTACAGAACTGGCGAAGGCGCGAGCAAGTGCAGAGAATTACTAAGTAGGAGAACAATATTTTAAAGATTTCGAGATCGGACAAACGCAGACAAACTTGCGTAGGAAACCGGCACTCTAGGAAGATCTAGGTTACTGCGATAGTTGATATGATCGATCGATGGTTCAGAGCTTGAGAGCACCTTTAAAGTTAGAAAAAACACTGCAATCTCCGTACAATTAACAGAGCTTCTGAATTCGAATATCGTACTGTGATTATTGCTTGGTGCTTGGCCCTCTGTTGGAACACTAAGCATAGGCAAAGTTCTTGAATCTGCAGTTTTTCCGACATTCTTGAAACGTGTAAAGATTGATTTTAAAGATGTTTCACTAGCGAGAAGACGTGGAAAAGGGAAATAGTTTGCTAAGAAAACTGCTCGGCTTCAGCTGAAAATCAGACGGCAAATAAATATTTAATCACGTCTGATTAACATTAGCAGAGAAACGCTTTGGAAATTTAGTTGTGCTGCGCTACGGGTCAGATGACTCTTACGATTTACGACGGTTTTTTCATGGTTACGATTTACGAAATTTTAAATTTCATTTACGCACACCCCTGATAATAACAACTACGTCGCTCGGAACAGCCATAAAAAATTTTGGGAAATCGAATTTCTGCAAATGATATACTGATGGGGTTCATCGTGAAGCAATCAGAGGAAGAACCAGCTCTTACGTGCACCACGAGTCGGTGTTGTTTGCTAGGGTCTCGCCCAGTCCAACCCATTTGCTATCCGCCCGGGGTCGGTAAATTGATTTCAGACTTGTCTGGGAAGGATGTTTGACTGATTTGTCCAACTACCAGCCATTGCCAAGTCATTAAATAAGAAAAGTATGCATTGGCGTTATCTCCACGATATTCTGCAGAGGTGGAGTGCATGGTGTAAACAGATATTGAACGTCCCTGTCGTACTGATGACCAACAACAGGCTCAATAGTGACAAACTGAGGCGGCAAATAAGCCCCAATGAAAAAGACTTGGGCGACGGTTCACATAACAAAATTTTAACCGAAGAAACGAATGCTGTTGGTTCGAGTTCCGTCCAATAATAAAGCGTTGATCATGACTCGCATATGAATTCTTCAACAAATAACTTGACACTTGGCATTTTTTAGCAGCAGGCAGATTACAGCAATAGGATATTGCAGGAACAACCTGGCTTCTACATCACGGATACGTTGAAAAACGACGACGCCGGCGACACTGAAGTCGAGCAGTTGGGCGATTCGATGCCCAACGAAGCATGAGAACGAAAACATGCCCTCTTTTCCCAAAGGGGATACAAATCGCCACGAAGACGCCGGCGCTCCGAAGCAGGGAACAACATCATTGAACAGCATCCGATGGCATGCTCATAAAGGATGCAAGGATAAAGGTCTCTGTTCAACAATCTTTTTGCGCGAAGTGCTACTCCTTCTACTTCTACGGGATATCGTGGAGATAATTTCAATGCGTATGTGATCTATATAATAAATTTTGGTGACCAGGCGATGGGCAAATCAGTGTTTCATTCTTCGCAGACGAGTCTGCGACCAATTCAGTGACCCAGGCTGGAAGAAAGGCTTGACCCGGACAGGAAATCCGAACCAGGAACTTGGAATTGGGCGTACGTGACAGCCGACACTTCCTCCGACTGCGCTACAGCGCGCCTAGTGAAGCAATTGCAGAAGAAAAATTTATACAAGCACATGAAAATTAAAGCATAAGGAAGACGAAAAGTCATCTGGAAAGAAAGTTCCGGGGGTGATCCAAAGATTGGCGAAGGGTGCTTGTTTGGTGAGGATGGTAAAATGGCACTGCAAAGTATCGCGAGAACTGTCACATCAATGTAGAAGTGCGGGATCGAGAATCACCTGGCGCAAGAATTTCGATCCTTACAACCACCTTCAGAGCATTTACATCTTGTAATGGACACATTTTCCATTAGACCTCACATCATGGATTTCAGAATAGTTGACTACAGCACAGGAGACGACAGTGAGAAAGAATCCAGTCCAGCACTAGCCTATGTCGTGTCTCACAGCACACCAGCAAAAGCCGAACGGATAAGAGTGAGGAACTCCGCCCACCACTCTGCTCAACGAACCTCCAGCAAGCCCCCTCTCGGACTTGTTGAAAACACCGTGGGGAAAACATCCTCAAAGACCACTGCCGCAAGGGCAACTTAAAGTTGCTTACTCGAAGCGCGTGAGAAATACAGAACCTACAGGAAAGAAATTTCTCACTGACAGAAAAACTAAGCATCACAATTCCTTCTCCATTGAATACTCACCTAAATTAAATGTTACACAGCATTACAGTGAGATTAGGAGGACTCCACGTAAAGATTTTTCTGTTAAGTCGGAATATGTTAAAATGGGACTTTTCTGACCAGGGAGTCTCTGGTGTATATCTGAACGGCGAAAATGAATACCGCTGCAAGAACTTTCAAACACCAGAAAAGTGCGATCATTTTTGCAAAGTCTTTGAACCTTTTGAATTAAGGCCTGAAAAGTTTGCTATGGAATCGCACAGCCGCATAGGGTGCTTCCCAACAGCAAGAGTCATCGGTATGGAGCCAACATGATTCCCCATGCAAACGATTAACTTCGAATTCAAGAAGGAGTAGAAAACCTATATCACAAAGGTTGCAAGCCGCAAGGGCAGACGGCAATGTATGTGTGTGTTTAGGATCCTCAACTTTTTTTACGTGTTCTAAGCTCGTAAATCGATCGCGTACGGACTGATAGCGGCAGCTAGAGCGTCATTCGGAGCCAGTTCCGTCGTCCAGATCGAATCTACATCAAGCGAGGACTTCTTTCGAAAGGAAAAACAGCACTAAATCTTCCACTACCAAAAAACTGAAAGAATGGAAGGGCATGCGCCAACAGTTCGCAGCGAAGCAAACGGTGGCGAAATTTTACTCTTGACGAACGTTGATCGTTATCTGTGGTCCAGGCAAAAACCGTGCATGTCCATCGAACAATGAAATCGATGATTTCTGACCTTTAATGCAATTGCATCCTATGTGCGACACACACACTTCATGCTCGAAATTAGGCGCACCGTTAGGTTTTCCTGACTGGTAGTGTAAAATGACTTGCACAACCCTGCCTCAGAGCTACTACTCAATGTTTTGCAAGCTAAAAAATGAAGATTGGGAATAAAGATTAGCTCGCCATAAAGAAAGGAGTTTCTTCATAAAAACGGAATCCTATGTTCTGGGATCTACCCCAGTACAGAGAGAAGGGGTGGGCTTAAATATCCTTTCGATGAGAACGGTAAAATTTGATATGAACAATTTGATGGAGACTACACTGTGTTAGCCTACAATAGCGCCCTTCTATGGAATTTCCTAATGGGGACAGGCCACCATGCTTGCCTTTCGCTTTTCTAGCGGCGCTCCCTTTCGACTAGGATATTCGATTAGGATCCAACCAATTTCTGTTAAACTAGAAAGGCTTTGGCTATGCCACAACTGATGGTTGATAATCAGCTTCGCCGACGGTTGACTCCTCAGTAACAGCAGATTATTGGCGATAAGGGTGTCCGGTTGCAGCGCAATCCATAGTTCCCTATTGTCACAAAAATTTGGAGCGTTCCAATCAAAAAACCTGCTTTTTTTACCGAAAAATAAGGCAATCCGCCGCCGTTTTCTGAATCAGGTAAGGCGATAGTTCTGGATGAACTGTTCACGAGTATGCTTGGAGAATGAAAATTGCCTGCCATAATTAAGATTCAAACTAGGCACCACCACGAAGCAGAAGCTGTGCAGTCTTTTATGGCAAAACTCGGAGTGGTATCTATACCACGAAATTTCTGCAGCAGAAGTAGCATTGTGAGAGGGCGGGCGAATACAACAATTAACCTAGAGAATTCAAAACAGCGGAAAATTTCGATTCTTTCCTTATAAGATGGGATTCAAAGCTTTACCGCAGCTGCCACGGTATGATTTCATCACCATTCGAACAGCACTCACTCTAGAAATAACAATAGAAAGGACATCTAGTGATTAACTAAAACATGGAGCAATCGTACTAAACCGAACATTTCCGTAAAGCATCTTTGCCTGTCAACAACATCCGAAATGAAATTCCATTGACATTCCTTAACGCCGCGTCATATCCAGAATAACATCCGATAATCCTACAAGCTCTTAGTCTAATCCGTGCAGCAGATGCATTAAATGACTCCTACACCAAGTATTTCCTTTGCATCGATAATCACTTCCACACTTTTTGTACAAATAATGGAACCTCAAGAACTCATCTGAAAAAAAAAACTGACATCACTAGAACAAATGATAAGGAGAAGACCCAGGCGCAATGAAGAAAGGAAGACCTTGATAGCGCTTCATAAGAGAAGATTTACTCACTATAAACTCTGAATCATCAATATAAGGCGCTTGAGAGGGCAAGTAGAGAAGGAGCCGGTTGTCGCCTGCACCCTAATTAAGACCCTTGGTTCTACTATCACATAAGAAAACAAAGTTTCCCATCTCTGCGGGATCGGTGGGCTGCGAAACACGTGTGGGAAGGATAAAACATTACCTCATCCATCGGCCACTGTAAGTCATTGCGTAAGGCAAATACGCATTCAAGTTGCCTCCATGACATTCCGTAGAAGCAGAATGCACTGTGCACGCCAACAGGCCTCACCGCGCCCAGAGACAACTACGTAAGTCAGAAAAAAAAACTACGAAACGACGAAATGACGAATTAAGCGAAAGCAGGTGGTGAAGGGTAAAAGTTGGCTCTAATTACTTATCTGGAGAGGCGTCATGAGAGAACGTTTCCAGATAAATCGGATATTAAGCAGCTGAAGCAGACAGCAGAAGCAATCCAGCGTTTGAGTTTCTCTTTTGGAGGTGGTGCTTGATTAACCGTACAGCTCGAAACTCGTAGCGAAACCAGGGTATGCACTGTCTGTTCGCATGAAACTGCTTGAAGGCATATGCACCATGAAGCAGTCGGTAATCCTTCGAGGCTCAGAGAAAGAGGTGGTGGGCAACACACAATTCAGTCTTCTTAAACTGTGATCGCTCCAGGAAATGCTTCTCTGCCGACCGGAAAAGCAACCAGTAACGGCCATGTGGCACCATAGTTAGTTAGACAAAACAGTATATGATGTGCAGAGGGAACGTCGAGCTGGACGACATAGATCATATAAAAACAGAGCAGATAGGGAGAGTCTGAGCAGCCACCAGAAAAAACGCTCGCATCAGCTGTTGAAAGCGATAGGAAATCGATGAAACTGAAACGTTGAAACAGACGTACTTCAGCGATTACAGCCAATCGAGGATTGAACACTAACGTCAAATATCTTTTTTTGCATACCCTTCAGCTTGTTTGGCTTCACGCTGACATCGACGGAAAAATCATCTCCACACCATCGACGAATGCAGGGAGGTTACTATGAAAACAGTGTGGGTAACGCGTTAGCTCACAGTCGGCGGTGCAAAATTCCATCATTCCGAAGAAACGGGGTGCGAATTCAAGTATCGGTTGGTGCAAAAGTTTAGAATAGAACAAGAAATTCTTGTAACACAAGAACTTCAGCAAAGTCACTAGCTTATTAACTGATTGTCGCCTACGAAAAGTACCTCAAGAACAGCAGCAAATCACACACTAAACCATTAGATGAAACGGCTCAAGAACACATCAACTCAGAAAAATTTAATATCACATGTTTCCTTTCATGGGTGCGCATAGCGCAGTCGCAGGAGTCACCAGGCCATGCCTAAACCGAATCAGTCCTGGTTCGCGTTCCGTCTGGGCCAACCAATCCCTTACCCCTTCCGGGATCGCTAAATTGGCAGCAGACCTATCTGTTAAATGTAAAAGAGACTTCTTCCTGGACAGACATCCTAAGCCATTGCACAGGCCAAACACATACTAAATTGCCTCCACGACATCACGAAGAGGCTGTACCCATGGTGCACCCGATGTTGACTGGCGCCGACCTTCAACCCTTACGCTTCCTACCTCGTACTAGTTGAAAATCTCTATGGGCATCGGCGAAAACGCGGCGGCCGACGGTCCAATACTCCACACTTCCCAAAAAACATCTGACATCAGCCCATCGACTCTATAGGGATGGAGAATAAGGTAAAGTGGCACTCAAAGTAAAGCACTAGGCTGATTCCAAGGGATTAAATTCTCATGCCCATTCTTTACACTACATGTGTCCAGCTATACTATCCTTAGTCTTGAGGAAAGGATAGATTAGACTACTTTCAAAGACACACATATCAATGAGAAAACCTAGGCTTATGAGAACATCACTTATTAAACACAACTTTCTTCTGTACTGCTATTGTTTGATCACACTCAGAGATGGACAAAACGAGGTGAATAATAGAAGAAAATGATAAGCAAAAAAGGAAAATTCCTAATGCCTCTGTACTTGTCAAGCACTCACTCTTTGAATAAAGCTAGGTCTGCTGCTGCCCGCTTGAGGAAAGTAAAGCCTGATTTAGTCATTTTACTTTGACATGAGAATAACCTTGAATGAAAAGTATATGCACTTCTATTGCTTCGAAATGGGAGGATTCAATGAACTAGTTTTGCCGGTAAAAGGAACGGATATGGAGGCGTTAGTAGCGCCCACTCCGGTAATTTGATAATCAACGGAACAACAGATTATAATGATACGAGAAAGTAAAAACACGAAAATTTTGCTGTCTTATTTTAAACAATTTGTCTCCTAATGTGATTTCTGTTAATGAAGAGACTTAACAGGAATGAGACTAGAAACTAGGCCACTCATAATTTTTCATTACCAGAAAGCGATTAATCACTACCAACAAAAACAAGAGCAATGTATTGTTCTTCTGGATGTGAGCAGGTAAGACTTCCTGAATAAAGGGAAGACCTACGGCATCGAAGAGCAGTCCATACATATATCACTGGAGAGACCGTATAACGCAAAAATGGCAATCAGAAACGGGTTCCGATTTGCGCGTGTGAAAAAGAAACCATTAACTAACCTTGAACGCACAAAATCTAAACATTGCAGCGAAGTCGATGATTTCGTGAACACTGTTGAGAATTTAGTACAGCTGCAGATGTCAGTCGACCCTTCTCCGCAGCACGTCGCGCTCGAAATGTTCAGCAGTCATTTGTCCCAGCAGTCGCTCACAGTTGGGATTAAAAACAGAATACGCCGACATCTGAAAACCAAACGTTGGCATTCTCGGACGGCCAACAGCGACAAAACGTCGGCGAATGTGCGTGCAAAAGTGCACTTTATACTGAAGCAGCACAAGACAGAAGACATGCCCGAGCGAAGTTCGACAGCAGTTGAAAACCCATGACGGATTACAACATGAGAGCCGCACCACCAGAAAAACGCCAGCGAAAGACTCACTGCGTCGGCGCCGCCATTCCAACTCAAAGACAATAAGGAGAAAATGAAGTCAGCACTTATTGATTCAGTACGAACCTCGCCTTCAGCTCGGTTTCCCAGACTTAAGCATATCGCCAGAAGGATGGAGGCCACGAAGAACACCAGACCAAACTGGACCCTGCAAATTCATGGATAAACAATGGGTGGTGCTCGGACAAACACATATTTCAAATGCATTGCCGCATCTCGAATATCCCCATGCTTCAGCAAAAACAGCGCAGATTCTCGAGCTTTGGTCGCTCCAAGTTAGGAGGTTCTTGGGAAAGTTTTCGTATCGGCGTAGGTTTTGTGTTGTTTCAGAACGAATCGAATTTTACCTAAAGGGCAGTTGAGATGAATAGAAGATTCCGAACTGCAAATCATACCACGAAAAGTCGATTCTGGCATACTCTTGTCACAAAGGAAGGCACCCGAGGGGTCAGCAACACTGATGTTGCACGATACGCCTTTTCACGATGCCTCTTTAAATCTTTTTGTGCTACATACGCCTTTCATAGTGGCCTCTGCAGTCAAGAATTTGAAAACGATCGGAAAAAGAATCCGAAGTAACGTTTAAAAAACTACTGACTAGCGTGGACCTCTGAACTACTGGAGCAGTAATCTGATGGAAAGACGCTTCGGTGGGCTTTTTGGGTTTTTCCTCGCTATTCTAGTGGGGAGTGGAGCACAGCCGGAGGTGCCGACTGTCGCGTACACTCGATAACAGGTTCTTGGCGCGTCTTTCCCGCCTAGGCCAATCAAGCCGTCCATCTCTGCGGGGTCGTTAAATAAATAAAAAAATAAATATATATATATATCAAACTTACTATCAAAACCTTCAAACTATCAACCTATCAAACTTGTCTGGGAAGGATATTGTACCCCCATCAAATGTATAGACAATTACATTATCGAAAACGATATCTGTGCTCCATACCGCGGGCGTCTAGAATAGCGCAGAACTTGAAAAGATAGCCCGGGGGTGTAGCTGATCTAACTCATCCTGCTGAGGCGCTTTGTCGCCGCTAGGCGGACATAAGCCTGCCAAGCCCGAACCAGAATAACGTTTAAAAATTAGCGTTTTCAATACCTTCAGAAACTTAGTAATAAGCACAGATGTGCTAGAAACACGTGATAGTACCACAGCAAGTTAGACATAACCAGCCCAAAAAACATGAGTCTATACGGACTTCTTCTGTTGTTGGAAAACTTCCAATTTAGCTGGTCGGTGGATCGAAACACACTGTTCCCAATAGTCTGCAGCCTCAGACGAGCTTTGGGATCGATGCGTTTCGATCCACCAATTCGTCTATGAGCACTTTTATGGTGACGAATAATGTCTATGCACACCTGTCGAGCGACCGACATGACTATGAAGAAAGTCACTTCATTGTAGGTCTAATTAAGAAGTGCAGACAGCATACTGCTCTTCTTCATTTTCTGTGTGGGGCTTCAGTCAAGCCTTCGTCGCGATCATGGTTCTCATTTGAACGTGAGGTAGTGTATATATCCAAGGCATCCGGAATTGGTCTGCATTGGTGTAGAGGTAAGCTGGTTGATTTCCGAAAAAGTTTACGTTAAGTCGGAGATATCCAAAATGAAATGAATTGTACTTTCTTAACATTCCTTCACTTGTTACAACGATTTAGCTCCTCCGGCAGAACGACTCGCAGTGACTAGTGCTCTGGATGTTCCAGTGACCGAACACTCCAACCACCTTCTTCCCTATCCCATCTTGTTTGCCTTCTTTCAAGCGCTATCAGGACGGCACAGTAGAAGTATTAATAATTTTCAATCACACTGCAGAAAATCAAGAAAGCTTTCTTTACAACCACGTTAAAAGCCGAAATACAGAAAATTTAAAAGCATATTTTCTGACCAAGACTTGGGTGATTCTGCAACAGACGAAAACGAGCACTTTTCAGAAAACCAGCCACACTTGCTTTCCAGTAGACAATTATTGCTTGGCAAAAGCTAAAGTTAAAATGTGTCTTAACGCCTTCGAGACAGTGGCGAACAATGCCATCCAACACTTATCTGCTGCAACGGATAACCTCACGCAATGCTAGGGGAAAAGCTAACAATTTCCCATATAACAACTGCTCCAATTTTCATAGCAAGGCACTAACTAATTATTGGGTTATTTTGCTTTTTGGTTTAGTTTCACCCACAAGGACATTTACCAAGAACGATATGCAACAAAAATGCTACCATGAAATGGAATTCCTACAATAGCCTCAAGCTTGGTAAGCCACTCCAACTCCTTCGTGACTTTCAAAAACTACACTATTTCAGCTACTACGAAGAATATTCTAAACTTCTACTAGACGCTAGACAAGCCCTAGTGACAAAACTGTTCAAGTGAAGATGTGAAAACACGTAAGTCTTCTGGAGAGTGAAGCGAACATACACAATTCTCCCTTAATTAGCAATGACGACAATGGCCGCAGCCAGCAAGTAACTTAATTATGTATAGCACTGGATGTTTCGCAATTGAGGCAAGCTATGACGCGAATGATTGCGAGAGAAATTGGGAAAGTGGACCACACATTCGGCATTAATGAAAAAGAAAGAACTAAAGTTCTATGTAGCAACTCCTCTTTTAAATATAACGCTTTAAACAGCAATTAAACACTCACCATACGAAATAAATTTGTCCCACTAGGTAGAGTAGAGCCGTGATAAGAAGAGTCGAGCGAGGATGCGACTCGTAGCATCTCCGCCAAGTACAGAAAGGCGGCACATCAAGAACGTCGATATTCAGACGTGGTCGAATCCCCGGCGACCGGCCGTCGCCGCTGCCGCGATTGTTCTCCTGACAAATTCGTGGATACGGCCGGGCCGAGTCTCGGAGCCTAATCGAGGATACATTCGCATGCGAGAAAGGCAGAGAGTGCGCGGGCGGAAAGCGAGGAGAGGAAACGGGGGTCAGGACGAAGGCGCGCTGTGGTCAAAGACTAGCAGTGCTTCGACCAAAGTCAAATGTGCTGCAACCTTTGACAATTTTGGAGCCAAAAACACAGTATCCTCTTGCTGATCAACAGAACCGATCACAGCCATTGAGTCCCAAAACGTATAGAATACTTTCATAGTTAAATTTAACGAAGAGGAACGGAAATCTTTTGGTGTGATGAATATATACATTATGCCAAACAAGGTGATTACAACTAACTGGTCGGCATTGTTATGTCTCATCCACTTGCAGTTTTTCAATCAAGTATCTCGTGGTTTCCTGAGCTTACCATCACATCTTAGCAGCATTTAGTTTGACCTGAGTTTTGGTTATCTACTGCTTACAAAACTGCAGCTGGAATATTGCTTTGAAGTGAACGTAAAATGACATGGAGTTGGCACAATTAAATATATGCACTGTTAGTATATTTGTGCCACACGAGGTTCTTAGGTGGACAACTTTATTCAGCACGGCCATTCTTGGTCATTCACGGCCATAATTATACCATTCTGATCTAACACAGGATCAATTATCGAGAACGCAAAGACTTTAGAGAGTCAAATCAACGTGCCTCTTATTTGCGCCAACAGAAAATAAAATCTTTCGAATTCAGTACACGGAAATACGTCCAATTTCCCTGACGCTTAATTACGGCTGCAAACCTGCTGCATTCTAAGAATTCACCAGCACTAAGCTGAAAAGCGAATCGATGGCAAAAATGGGTTTCAACTCAGTGCTCAAAGCATGTTGGGAATCAAAACAACAAGAAGGTTGGGTAGTTCCTTAGAGAATTTGGAAAGCACAATTATGATTACAGATTATGTGGAACCGATGGAACCGATAGAAAATTGGCGTTTTTGCTATACTACGAAATAATGACTGCTGAGAACTACGCTTGGATTAATCGTTGTTTTGAATCTTGACGATCATTGTTGTCAATGTTTGAGGATAATCTCCTCTAAAACTAGCTATGAAGTAATGAACAGCAATGCACACAACAAGGGACCAGGGTGCTCCTGTTTAAAACATTGACCTAGGAGACCCGGATTCATAGAGTAGAAGATGGCAAGCAGACATATCCTAGACGTGAGTTGCTAATTCATTACTTAATGCAGAGTAGGTATTTGCTTTTTCGGTTTATTAGAGTGGGCCAAAAGTAATGAGACAAATTCAACAAATTTTTTATCTCTTTATAACTCAGTTACAACTCAACGGTGCTGAGGAATGTATTCGCCATTAAGGTCAATGACTTGCTGCCATCGATCAGCCGACCTCCCGATCCCATCCTTCCGGAACGGCTTGGGCGTGGCGCTGATCAACTGCTCGATATGGCTGTCAAGGACCGCTTGGGTTCTTGTGTCCCTTCCGACCAGGAAGTCCTGTAGGCCCAAGAAGTAGTGGTAGTCGCATGGAGAGATGTCCGGCGAATACGGTGGGTGCGGCATGTGAACGTAGCCCATCTGAGCAAGCTTATCCGTGGTCACTTTTGCCCGATGGGGTGCGGCGTTGTCGAAGAGAAGGAACTTCTTGAAGCGCTGAGACCGAATAAGTGCGAGTCGCCGGCCCATCTCTTCTATTTCGTTCACCATGGCCTTGGAGTCCATCGCAGTGCTTTTGGTAAACAGCTTCCGGTAAACCTATACACGGGCGCAGACCCAAAAGCTCCAAAGGTGCTTCTCGCTGTGAACATCTCGCCGAACGAAGGTCGGTAACAGGTCACCAGGCCTTAACCAGAGTCGCTGCTTGGCAGGGTTAAGGTAGAAGACGTACTTCTCATCTTGCGTGACTATTGAGTCCAGGCGGCTCGGGGTTGGGAATTGGGCGAGATTTGCGCGACACAGGTCGACTCGCCAGACTGGGGTTTCGGCATGAGACAGACTGGGATTTTGGCATGCTTCTGGAAAGGGCGGAAGTGGTAACTTCTCAGATGGGTTTCATTAAGTAGCATACAAACACAAATACGACAAGCACGAAACCGAGCTCCAGTCCCGACATATGTAGACACGGCATGGAGAGTCTGATTACTTTTGGCCCACCCTAATATTTGGCTGAAAATAATGCTAGCCATATGAGTGTAGCCTCTGGCTAAGACAGACTTTAACGAACAAAGTGCAGATCTTGACCATCTTTGTTAACCACACCATGAATTCCAGGGGCCGGATTCAACAAAGTTACTGCAGTAACTTTGACGGAGAATTGCAAGCGAAAAGTTCAGATAACGTGGCTTATCGCTCACCATATCGCTTGATAAGCCACGTTATCTGAGCTTTTTCCTTACAATTCTCCGTTAAAGTTACTGCAGTAACTTTGATGAATCCGGCCCCAGGTCCGTATCTCCTTACCGCATCGTTGAATGCGCTAAAGTACTTCAAAGGTTGCTCAGACCCCGGAGAATGATTGCTGCCCGAAACAACAATGAAAATCAACGTCGGACTTCAAGCTAACAAATCAACTAAACTGTGTAGTTGAAGTAACCTTTTTTTAACAAACTGAAGAAGCACATAATTATGACACCAATCTGCAGTTATAGAAAAAATAATAAAAATGCATTTCGCAAGCGATGCAGCTTGACCGCCACAACACGCTTCAAATTACAAAAATTCTGAACGTGGGATTCTGAATTATGAAACGGGAATGAGCAATATCCGTAACTTATGAATATGAATTTAAGAGGCAATATAACTAATATCGATGACAACGAGCATTCGGACCACCACGTTCCCACGAACGACCAAACTGCAACAGGCAACCGACTTGGTGTGATAAGAGCACTTTGAGGCAGCACGCAAGGCAACTTAGAAAGCCGAGGAGGGTGAGTAGAGAACAAAGCAACCAAACCAAAGGAAACAGAATAGAATGAACTCGTACCGGGCTGTCTCCAGGTGTCAATCTCGCGTTATCAACTCCGATGTCATCAGATTTTTTCCGTGCTTCCCTTCGATAAGCCGCAAGTTTCTCCGCTGTTCTATTCATACTGCAAGAGGAAGCGCTTAAGTCGTTATTACATCTTTAAGTTAGTAACAAAAATAAACAATAACCTAGTAGGGTTGCGTTTCGGATAATATGGAGGCACTGAACGTTCACAGTTGAGTACGTAAAAAGCTATAAAATATATAAAAAGCTAAAAGACGTAAAGTTTTGGGTGTAAGTCTATGTAATTTTAGAGAGGGACCAATCTTGTAGCTTTTCCATTACTGACAACTAGACGCTAGCTTCAACAAGCTAAGGTGACCTTTTATATCATATACGTGAACCTTTCCAGTGTATTTATTCCATTTTTTGGACTTTCCCGGATGTTGTGAAGTAGAAAAAGTCTGGACCCTCTTCTCTAGACCTCCCCCATATTTATCCTGCTCTTAACAGCCGAACCACATCTCCCACACCCTGCTCAGTCTAGCGGTCTCTCAGCTTATATATGTTCCCACAATAAAACCTACGCACACCTGAAAGCTGCGCATTTCCGACACATTGCTACCTACTACTAGCAAATGAGGGCGTCTGTTTACTAGTTCTGGCAGATGGACTTCTACCGAACACTTAGAAAAGATAACAAAACCTCCAAAGAAGGATGTAAGCGCTACAGAGCCTCAGACACTCGCTGGGGTGACGACTGCGGGACGGCGCGGTCACCCTCGGGTCACATCATTGGTGACTCGGCCGTGTCGCAGTCGTCACCGCGCCGTCCCCCGATGGTGACCGGACACTCCACCCTTGGTGACGCGGAAATGTGAGGCGCGCGTTTCTTCCCTTGGTTTCGACCAAGAATTTCGTTTAAAACGGAGAAACAAGGGATCTCGAGCGTCGAGGACTATCCTTCAGTGGTTATCTACTTACATCCTATATAGCCAGTGCGTTTCACTGGATTTGACTCGCTATGTCGTCCACTTTAAGTCCTGATCAGGGTGTATGCACTGTAGTGGTTAGAGAACGCTGTGCTTACTCATTGTACTAGTTCTACGCATTTCTCTAAAATCATTTATCTCCTGAAATCATGCCATGCAGCAACAACAAATATTGTGTATGTTGGACAAATATATGGTATTCAAAATATTGTATATGGTCAACAAATAATATGGTGGGATTCCAACTACAACTAACAAGACAAATATATGGCGACCCGAAGCATGAACATAAACATTACAACAACGAATCGTAAGTACTACTTAGCGAGGTATCGTCGAGGTTCGCTTCCCGAATGCGAATGAGATCAGCGTCCCTGAGGAGTATCGCACCTGCCACACCGAATATCATTCCTGGAATTAACACTTTACAACATGAGAAACTAGAGAATACATAAGTGTGATTTACAAACTAATACATTGCTTGCTGCAGGGCCTTCAGGAGCTGTTTTCGCCAAACGGAGCGCTCCATGACTAGGTCTTCCAGCGCACTTTCCCTTTCGACATCATTGTTTCCAAGGCTCATATAATACCTAAATAAGAGTGATTTAGCATCGCGAGGTCAAACATCAACATAGCCAACTATTACCTCGACTGGGCGCGGTCAAACGTGGCTCCAAATTTGAGCTCATCTCTGCCGTATCCGAGCATATCCTCGGCGAACCCTATAAAGCAATTAGAACTAGTAACCTGCCTTTAGAACGTAGAAATCACCCCACTTAGAAGCCAAAAGAGTTTAGCAGCAGAAAGTGGCAGGAAGAGAAGACTACTAATTAATAAAATGATAAGGAAACCACATACCTGCAAACAGGGAACAGCCAAAGCCACTACGCCGCAGAGCTGAAAAGAGATTTATACTAGACTAGAATTAACGTGTTGTTAGTGGGAAAAAAACGAAACGCGAGGGTTGCGACGCAAAAGATGGGCACAGAGTAAGAAACAGACGCGCGGAATGAGAGCAGGAAGAAAACCTTGGCCTGCCCAGACAGCTTCGCTCTGCTGCATTCGATGACTATGAGCCCATGATGAAATGCGGCTCACAATTTGAAGACCATTAAGGGTTAGCGCGCCACAATACAAATTTCGCTCGCGGTGCGTGTCGCGAAGAGCGGCTGAGTGACGTCATGCAGCCGCTGCCTCTCCGCTCGCGGAGCTCCGCCCTGAAATGCCACTCAGTCGTCACCCGCAACGTCATAATTCGTCATCGACTCTCAGTCGTCACTCCAGCGAGTGTCTGAGGCAAAAACAAGCGTGACCGTGTAATCCAATGTTGTGTCTGAGCTACACACCTAACAATAAGTAGGCGTAATCAAAAGTTCTCCAAGAAAGCGCAGCACTACAAGGTTGCTATTGGATGTACGGAAATATCACTACTCCGTCATATATATAGTGAGCGGGCTTCGTAATGAACATGGACTCCGCTTCGCGCCATAGTACGGAGTTTTGAGGCGAGCGCGGTCGGTGGGGGCGCCGGTTGTCACTGCTCGACTCGAAACCGCTTGGTTCGGATCCCGCACAGGCTCACCAGACCTTCCCTCTCCAGATTGGTGGTTTGGTAATAGGCTTGTAGGGATAAGACACAGAGGTGGTTATGGCCTATGTCATACCTTCGCTCACCCCGAGCGAAGGCGGCTAAGGCCTATGTCATACCATCGCTCTTCGCTAGCGAAGGCGATGGACAACTAACATAATTGGGGAAGGGACGGTATCAGACGTTGTGGAGGGGCAGACGCCTGTAGCAGTTGTCCGATCCACCGCTAGCGAGGCTTCGCTAGCGGTGGATCGGACAACTGCTACAGACATCTGCCCCTCCACAATGTCTAATACCGTCCCTTCCCCAATTGTGTTAGTTGTCAACCGCCTTCGCTAGCGAGGAGCGATGGTATGACATAGGCCTATGGGAAGGAGTCGGCTGCGACGTACAGATTGATCCCCTCTTCCATGCCCACTATTCTCGATTGTTCTAGGTCCTGAATATCATAGTGCACGCGCTGAGACTGGAACTCTCAATAAAAAACGACTAGGTTCGGGAGCATCCGCGGAACGTCCGCGGACCAATGGTGCACGGCGGAGGCGGGCATGGCGAGGCGCGGCGATTGGCCAGGTGAGGGATCTCGGTACTGTCGTGGCGGGAAGCGAGTGTCGATGGGGAGGGAGCGCGCCCGGGGGACGGTCAGGAGGTACACCCAGTCGCCTGCAGTTCGTCGACCGTTTGGCGGTCTCTTCTTCTTGTTTATTAATCCTACTATCACACTGTAATATTGCCTCGGGCCTTTTGGCTGGGAATTGTGTTAGCCCTAGTTTATACTTGCGCCGCTGCGCGGCGCGGCACGATGATCGGAATAGGTATCGACCGAGCGGCGCGAAAAATCGATATCCATGGCGATCGTGGTGCCACGCCGCGTGGCGGCGCAAGTATAAACTGGGGCTTAGGGAGCACTTGTGTCTCGGTTGGGAGTAACGGTAGAAGGCGCGGGAGGCACAAATTTCAAACTCACCTTCATTCGCCTGGGGGGAGCAAGTTAGAGAGCGGTGAAAGCATTGAGGGGGAGCGATTGTCTATCAGGTGAAAGAGTCTCGGCGGGTTAGTGATCGTCTATCGCAGCCAACGGGGACTGTTCATTTGAGAACTCGGGACGTGGTGATCCGTTGTGATGCTCTTCATTAATGTCATCGATCTCGTGCATCATGGTTTTGTTGTTGTTACTCGTACCGTTATTATTTTGTGTTAATTCTGCTAAAAAGGTTTAATTACCCAAGTTTGAGGTGTTTCGACTTGCAGTCTTGGCTTCTTGGCCATCAATACTGGTATTATTCTCTGCGTGGCGTCACTTTGGTGATTGGGCGAGCAAGTACCAGGCTGTCCAATAATTTCTGTCCGAAAATTTTCAAAATTCTATAATTTTTCTTAGAAGTGTTATAATATCAGGCAAGTGTAAAAGCCTTCTAGAAGGTTCTCCAGAGTCCCACGCTAGGGGTATATAAGGCGCAGTCGCCGCGTCTAGCTACCAGTACAAGCTAAAATCGACCAAGGTCGAATTCGTACGTTCGTGTACTACGAGTGGCTGCTGGGCAACGACACAGGCACTGCAGAGCGTGCAAGGAGGATGCAGTGTCCCAACGCACAGTTAGGCGCTGGTTCAATCGTTTCGAGAGCGGCGACACGAGTCTCGAGGACAGGGAACACCCGCTGAAGATCATGCTCTGCTGCTGGTGGGACGCCAAGGGCATGCTGTACTTCGAGCTGCTCCGGCAAGGCAGACAGTCACCGCCTCCATCTACGCCGATCAGCTCGAGAAACTAGCCGCCGCCATCCGAGAAAAGCGTCCCCGACGGGCCTCGGTCCACCTGCTGCACGACAACGCGCGCTCTCACATGGCGAAGGAAACCCAGCAGAAGTTGGCGACGCTCGGCTGGGAGACGGTTGCCCATCCGCCGTATTCCCCGGACCTCGCCCCCTCCGATTACCACTTGTTTCGCCCGCTGAAGCACCATTTGACCGGAAGAAAATTCACCAACTACGACAACCTCAAATCCGACATCGCGGACTTCTTCGAGTCGCAGCCCCCGGAGTTCTGGCGAAGGGCATCGATGGGCCACTGTTGTGGATAACTGTGGTGATTATATTGTTGATTAGACTTGTTTTTCAATAAAGTTGGAAAAATTAAAAATGGTGAAAATTTCGAGCAAGAATTATTGGACAGCCTGGTATTTTGAAACGGACGATGACCTCAGAAATTGGATTCAGCAATGGTTCGACTCCAGAACTGCAGTCTTCTACGCGAGAGGAATTAGAAAATTACCCAGTCTTTGGAAAAGGGTAGTGCAACGAAATGCAGATTATCTCAATTGATTTGACTTTGTAGTTGCGAATCATTTAAAAAATGAAGACTTTTCCAACCTAATAAATAGTTATATAACGTCTTTCTAGCAGAGAAGATAGATTGATGATGGAAAGACTCGATCTGATCTTATGGTTAGAATGATTTTTGACAGTGTCTCCTTCCTAAGAATAAATGCAAGTAAGTGACAACGAAATTGGGAACTGCTATAGGGAAAACGATCACACAGCATTACAAAGCGTCATAAACCTCATGAGGTCAGTTGTTTATTCTTCGACGCTCATTGGCTCACAAGTGCATCTATTCCGACGTCAGTACATTTGATATTCGTTTGTCCTGCTTCGTGGCTTGCTGTACGGTAAACTGCTTGAATGTTACCGTGCGATCAGCAGATACCTTAAAGAAGAGCAGATTCAAAACCTGAAATTATAACCTTTGATGCGCACAATCAGTGAGACATCCTCTGAATCCGTATGCTCCTTACCCGAATGGGTGTACGCGACACCCATTCTCAATCCGAACGCCTTGTCGCACGATCTCGGTGAGACGTCTTCTGAATCAGTGGCGGCTAGATGCGCATGCGTCAGAAATAGCCGCTGGCACGACGAGCCGTCCAAGTAAGGTAAATGCCCTCATGGCGGCCAGACAGATGCACATATGGGGCCGGATTCATCAACGACTTACGGAGAACTTAACTGAGAAAACACAGCCAAAATTCCTAGTAGCGCGTCTTATCAAGCGATACGGTGAAACATTTGGCTATGATAAGCAGTGCTATCAGGGATTTCGGCTGTATTTTCTCTGTTAAATTGCTGTAAGTCGTCGGTGAATCTGGCCCATGGTTTCATTTTTCTTTTGATGAAGACTATCACAACTTACAATCATTACAGCCCCTTTGTTAACGTGATTGTCCTGGTAGCCAGGAGCGCTGAACAGTGTGATTATTTTACGATCGCTTGAAATTTCGAACCCTTCATCTACCGCCTGAAAGTTGGACTCATTTTCTTTCATTTTCTTGCTGTTTTGATCTGATCTACAAGAGTAACACCACCTGATGCCCACGAACAATCATAAGTATTCCCATCTTCGCGCAGCGGTCGGCTACCACGTCGCTTCCAAACACTACAAGAAAGTTCATCATAACCTAGTTAGACGACCTACATCGGTGACCTTTCTGAGAACTCATTTTCAATTTAAAACGGAGCCACATAACTCTAAAAAAGTCAGATTTTCCCACCATAGGAACATCCACGTTCAGTATTTGAGTTGAAACCAATGCAACATGGTGATGGATCCGACCAGAGTAGGTCTTCTATTAATCCGGATGGTTCAATAGTTCCCCTAAAACTCGGCGGATTGTGAATGCTAACAGCAAGTTCAACAAACGGTAAGGTTATAAGTAGATTTGTGACTTCATTGTTGTCGTGCCAAACGCAACTTCAAGATTGGCGCCGTCTACAGTCTACAGTCGTACCTCGTCAACGATTGGTATAATTTTGGAAAACAAAAAAAATCATCGGCATCGGCGACTTGCTCAATCGATGGTCCACTGTTTTGGATAACTGTGGTGATTATATTGTTGATTAGACTTGTTTTTCAATAAAGTTGAAAAAAATAGAAATGGTGAAATTTTCGGACAAGAATTATTGGGCAGCCTGGTATTTCTAGAGACCGCTATTGTCGAAATAGGGCAACGCGGCAGTCCTATCTTTAAGGACTATGTTATATCTCGCCGACGCGTCGCCGAAGCATAACCAGGCCTAACAATAGGCAGAGACCGGCGGTAAAGCTTGCCGCGTCCGACTTGCCGCTGATGTGCCGCAGTTGCGGTACCGCCAAAGTGGCTGCGGCAATAGCGATTCAAAGCATTATTGCCGTTGCACCCGCTTTGCCGCCGATAGAGTTCTGTTTTGCCTCTAGCTGATCGTGGCGGCGATCTAGAATGGAGGCTGACAATGACATTGAAACGCTTTGGCAATGAGTGTGTACCGGTGAGGTACAAGAGAGGGAGAGGAGGACGGGAGGAGAGAAGGCTTAAGAGTTTATCCCTAGCTTTTTAGATGATAGCAAAACACTTTAATCAGGATATATCTTTATTTGAAGGGACCTTCCTCAACCGCGCGTCTGCAAGATATTGAACTTTGTCCACACATTGCGCCCATCTAGCGCCTTCATAAAGGCGGGCGAACAGCTGGGCGTCGTCGATACCCGTTATACGGATAGCGGGAGCGGTAGAGATAGCGAAACGTTAGGGTAACGCATTTCTACTTCTGTACACAATTCAGGATGATTCAGTGGTCAATCATATGTGTACAATTTTCAGATGGAATTTAACGTTTTTCAAAT
Organism: Heligmosomoides polygyrus bakeri; assembly: GCA_947359475.1. Classification (NCBI taxonomy): domain Eukaryota; kingdom Metazoa; phylum Nematoda; class Chromadorea; order Rhabditida; family Heligmosomidae; genus Heligmosomoides; species Heligmosomoides polygyrus. Next base: position 27,750,432 of record OX375868.1, read on the forward strand.
CAGATTCAACGTTTTTAAAAGCAAATTCAACGTTTTTCAAATCAAATTCAATGATCTTCGTCAAATATCACGTCTCCTTTGCAAGTTGTTCGTTTCAATGTTTATTTCTTCTCAAAAAATTCCAGCATACCAAAAAAGGCTCTCCAACGAAATTAAGAACTATTTCGCATCCTATACTATTAGAAATATTCCAGCTTATCAAAAAAGGCTCTCCAACGAAATTAAGAACTATTTCGCATCCTATACTATTAGAAATATTAGAAAATTAGAACTGTGTTTTAAAGGAAGAGTTTTAGAACTAAAGGCTACACAGGAATATCGTCCTATCGTTTTGATCCACTATTATCTTCTCAGTAAAAAGATTGTAAAGGGAAAGAGCTTTGTCTACCTTCGCGCTGAATGTCGCAAAATCCGTCCATGCCCTTATATCGCCTGATACAGAAGCCTTTATCCAAAGAAAAGAACGGTGACCTTCCATTCGTTTTTGATACTTAGGAACTCTTAGTTTCCTTGACGCGATTTTACGCATTGGTACATATAAGTCGATCACATGATGGAGAACGGCAAGAAAAGTTTTATATTGTTCATCAATTGTCTTCAAAATAGCCATGGTACCGATCCAGTCAATCTCTGTCAAGTACCGCTTGGAAGATTGAGAAGATCCTGCGCAGCGTTGGTTTATCTGTAAAGCCCGGTAAATGGTGCCCCACGACTTGACACTATCACAGAGGAAGAAGTGTGTGAATGTCGTGAAAAAATTGTTGAACCGCCACAAGCAGGAATCATGTCCTCACCGACTGGTAACATGTGGTGAAAAGTGGATTCCACTGGATAATCGCCAACGTTCTAACCGGTGGCTTAGAGCAAAACAGAATCCGCTTCAATGCCGAAGCCTGACCCCACCTGAAGAAGGTGATGCTCTCCTTTTGGTGATGTGGGGAAGGTGTTACCTTCTGAAAACTCATCGAGAGCGGTTCCAGCATTGATGCCAAAGTCTACTCTTCTCAAGTTGACCGCTTGAACTCCGCCAGAATCGGTTCCGACAGCTCTTCAGAAGTGGCATTATCTTTTAGAAGGATAACGCCAGACCATACGTCGCGAACCGAACTCTTCTAAAAATCGAAGGCCTTGATTGGGAGCGTCTAACTCGTCCAGCTTACAGCCCAGGCTGTGCTCCGGGTGACTACCACCTCTGCAGCACTCCTTGACTGGGAGGCGATTTAGCAATGTGGACGAGGTCAAAATGCACCTCAAAGGATTTTTTGCCTCAAAACCACATGAATTCTACAGCCGGGGGATAGACCAGATACCTGATAAATGAGAAGCGGTTCTGTGTTTTAAATTCGATTGAAGATTGTTATTAATTATTTGTTAATAAACACTTGAAGATGCTTGAGAGTCCACGAATTTAGCTGCCAAGCTAATATTACAGTTAACCGCCCCGGATGGAACAAAGACCTGGATACTTGAACCTCTCATCGATTCGAGGTTCGAGGGAGGGCCGTCGTTTTTCAATTGATGAGAAGGAAAGCAGTTGGAAGATAATAGAAAATCATAGATCAATGGGAGCAAGGAATAGATGGAACTGAAAACATTTGGTTTATTTATTTATTTATTTATTTATTGACCAAGCCACTTTTTCGTCTCTCTTCCTTGCATTCGTTAGTTCACTCACGTAAAAGACCAAGATTAGAAATGCTTTAGAAAATGTGGAAAAAACGAATGTGCAAGCTAAGCTGTGGAAGGAAAAGGAAAATGTGGAAGCTCGAGATTTAGGCTACAATGTTACCAGTGACCTATGTTTTTCTCAACATTGCAGATTTTTGGTGTAAAAAGCCAATTATCGTATATAGATTTCAGGGCTTTGTAATCACAGCTTCCTAAACTCTATATACGTGCTTATATAACCTATGTGCGCCCGATTGTGAAATCGGGCACTAGCATTTAATCCAACGAAGAAGAAGGACACTGAGCTTTTGGAAAGTGTTCAAAACAACTTCACTAGAAAGACTAGGAAGCTTATGATGAGGTGTTATTCGATGAACCACAGCCTAATACTTCTGCTCCTCTTCTGGTCCGATCTGTGTTTTTTGGTCTTTCGTCACTGAGAAACAGAAGAGCAACCGCCGACCCTCTCATGATGTGCAAAATCATTGCCAACAAGCTTTCCATCAACACACTAGAATTTTTTGATGGGATGCTGACGCGATCCTTAAGGGGGAAGCTCAAATTTCAAATCTCGATAGCAAGGTCGCGGGTTAGGTCAGACTTCATAACGTATAGGATCCTGACGGTTTTAATTTGTTGCTTGGGAGGTACGACGATCTGGCGAGCCTATCTGCGCGTACCTGTAGAACGAATTTTGCTTGACAAATATTTCAATGCTGTGCTATATGAGATGTGTTGATAATGCTGCACAAGAAATGAAACCTCATTGAATTGTTCACGTATTTTAGCTGTTTTGTTCAGTACTTTTGTTAGTTTGTAACACGTGGACTCACATCTACGCCCAGTATAAATAAATAAATATATAATGAGCAGGGAAGGGAGATAGGACTAATCGTGACAACCACATAGGTGAAGTCTGACGTACGGCGCTATCCACTGGCCATGGCGATCTGTTCCTTCCACGTACAGTGGACGGCTGTGGCCTCTTTTCGTAGAGGAATCGTCGCCACCGATAGAGTGAGGCTGCAAAACTGAGGATGAGTGCAGCGTCACGTCGTCCTTTCACTACTACGCGGCAGTTTCGCCGCGTGCCGCGTGCCGCTTTGCCGGAAAAAAGGTGTGCGGAGGCCTTTAGAAAATGATACTGGAGGGGAAATTCAGTATTTAATGGAAGACCTAATTAAACGGAATTTAGGTGCAATAAACAAGAAGCTCATGAAGGCCTTCATGGGATGTTTCAGATGAAACTGGAATTATTGACTGTGTTAATCAACCCACTGTTTGTGTCGTGAAGGGAATTTGAATGCACGTTTGGTCTATACAATGACTTGTGGTGGTCGATCGATGTGCAGGTGAGTGCTTCAACCTCGTCTTGTGCTCCAGGTATTAAACGGGAGGCTTATTCTCGTGAATAGAGAATGCGATCTTATATTTGACGTCTTTATGCTCCCAGTCTCAAAGGTGTTACACCTTGACACGGGAGACTTTCCATTAGACTTGTTAGGCCGATGCACATGACACAAAATGTACATGAGATACAGCAAAGGATGAACGCCCTAATAACGTGGCTCAGTGGATGTGAGAACCAGTATAAGGGATGGCAGAAGAGTTTACTATATGACCAACTGGTCTATTTAAAGGTGGAACGAGAACCGGCGTGCGTCCGTTGTGTTGTAGCGTCACGCCTCCTGACCTCCAGGGGCTTGAGCGTCATCGTAGACGATAGACGATGACAACCCTTCTCAGGCAGGTCTGGCATAAATTCATTGGAGGGTGATGGTCTGTGTTGGCCTGAGCGGGACCCGTACCAAGAACCGATTCGGGCGCGCCGGTAGCTGACCTCTATTCCCACTGCGCAGTAACAACATGGAAATATGTTGAAAAATAGGAGTAAGGAGAACCCATGACCAGGTTGTTCTGCCTTTAGTTTCACTGTAGCAAACGAGACCCTAAGGAGTAGCTTCAACGTACTTCTAAACGAAAAATTCCTCTGTTGGACTGATCAGGTAATGCAAGTACCCGAAGAATGATTCTGTTTGGGCGTTTGAGAAACTACTATCGCGTAAGAAAGAACAAATGAAAACACATGTAGTTGACCTTACATCACCACCTATACAAGCTAAGATGCCCACCTTTTTAGAGTAGGGAACTCCCAAGATTAAGGCCGCGTTTGAATGTGGTTTACAAGCAGTTCAATGCTGAGGGAAATGTTAGTCTGTAGGCTTGTTGTTTTAACTTCTAACTTCTAATGATCATATCTTTGTCAATTGCAACAATTTCGGTCAACGAAAAAACTGTTACATTTGGACTATTGCTGCCAATAGTACCCGCCGGTGGCATTTTTAAGTTGTAAAAAATTGGACGGTTCCAGCTCACAAATTGTAGTAAAGCTCCCCTCTTGTACACATGAATATACATACAGCCAAGTTGCGAATTCTCATCTGAAACCTTTCCAGACATTTCCAGAATAGAACATGATGGCTCGAAGGTTGTCTTGTGAAACTGACATTGTGACTGAAGTTGGGGAACGCAACGTGGCTGTATGTATATTCATATATACCGTCTGTTATTCGACACTCTTCAAAACAAACTTGATGCTTCTGAAATCAAATCGAACGTCTTCTAAATCAAAGGTCCTCGGAGATTAAACTATATACAGGCTCTCGATGACGGTTAGAATACTTTTTTTGCTCAAGGAAAGTTTGGAATAACCTTCCTAGAAATTTTTAGTTCAGCTGCCTAAATGAATAATTTTATAAAAAATTATTTTTTGAAAAGAAATTAAATTTGGTTCAAAGCGAAACAAAGCTCCAGTTATTTGATGCATTAAAATGCGAGATCGCGCCATGCACTCAATGAGCACGTCGCGATTTTTGTTTTATTGATAGTGTAAATGCTGCTTACATGAAGCATCGAGGCGAGAATATGTGTGTGCTTTACAAATGTATCTATAGCATTGTTTACAGGTGTGAAACTCTATACAAAAAGAAATTTTGGTACCAATCGAATAAAAATCGTGACGTGTTGGGCGAGTTAGTTACTTACTCCCCATTAGCGAAGGTCAGGTTTGAGGGCGTCCTCGTAGCCAATACCGTCGCTGTGGGTGCCATGGAGTGATGAGAGTCACGGACAAAATCCTGCCATGCCAGACGATCCAGAGCCATTTCACTCCCGCGCTCTAAACACAAGCCGTGTTTACTCAAGTCGTCTTGTATTTGTTTTATCCACGTCTTCTTTAGTGCAGCTTGCTGGATTTTCCATTCACTTGATCTGATTCTTCGCAGCAATTTGTTGGGTATTCGTTGAGCTGCCATTCGACTTAATTGGCCATACCACCGTAGACTGCGTTTTCGGATGTCGGATTCGACAGTGGGCTGGTTGCAGCAGGACTTGCGGATATTGTCGTTTTTAATCCGATCACGAAATGAGACGTTTAGTATACGTCTGAGGCACCTCATGTGGAAAACTTTCAGCTTCTGCAAATCAACTTTCAGAAGTGCCCATGTTTCTGCACCAGAAAGCAATATTGGCATCACAATGGATCGAAATACACGCATTTTTGTTGCGAGCGACACGTTGTGTCTCCTTCATAGACACCAGGTTAGTGAGCCGAAGGTCATCGCAGCCTTGCCAATTCTGCTGTGGATTTCCGCGGTGCATGAGACTTTGTTCTGCTGCACTATAGAACCGAAGTACTTGAACTCCGCGACTTGTTCGATCTGGGAGTTGTCCAGGTAGAGTGTGCATGGTGAGCCATCGGTTGTGAGCGCCTTTTTCTTTTCAGCGTTTACAGTTAATCCGTATGGAAGACCAATAGCGGCGATTTCTCGAAGAATATCATTTGCCTCTGCATAAGTGTCTGCAAAGATAGCACTATCATCAGCGAACATGAGATCCGTAACGAACTGATTATCTCCAATTTGAACTTCTTGTCATCCGCTAAGTACCTTCCGCATAATTGTATCTACAACGATATTGAACAGCAACGGCGACAACACGCATCCTTGCCTTACACTAGATCGAATTGTAATCGCGTTTGACGTTCCTTCATGTACACGGACAAAACTGGAGCAGTTGGCGTAGGTCTCTTGTAGCAGTCGTACTATTTTCGATGCAATATGTTCTGATTCCATTGCCCTCCACAGAGCTGACCAGTAGACGCTATCGAATGCTGCCCGGAAATCTACAAATACGATGATCATTCGCCTTCCACATTGTATGCGTTCTTCCATTATCTGCCTGAGAGCAAAAATCTGCTCGAGGCAGCCTCTTCCTGGACGGACACCAGCTTGTTCCTTCCTAGCGGCACATTCACGTTGTTTCTGTAGTCATGCTTGAAGTGCAGTCGGGAACACCTTTCCTGTTATAGAAAGCAGGCTTATTCCGCGATAGTTTTTGCAGTCACAATCGTCTCCTTTTTCAGGACTGGTATGATGATAGCCTGTTTTCCATGCCGCCGGAATTTTTCCGCTCTCCAAATTAACTTCAGCAGGGAATGTAAGCGGTTGACCAGTACTTCTCCGCCAGCCTTCAGCGCTTCAGCCGTCACACCATCAATTCCAGGAGCTTTGTTATTTCGTAATAGCTTGATAGCTTCAGCAACCTCGTCTTTGGTAGGCGTAGTCTCCGATGCGATGTCTCTGGTATAAGGACCGATGGTGGTGCAGCTTGAGGGCTCCTTGTGCAGCGTGATTTTACATTGTCTCGAGGAATTCATTCTATCGTTGGAGGCGCTCTTCAAGTGATTTCGTGAAGCTTTCACCAGCCTTTCTGATGTTATCGTTTGTTGGTTTTTTCTGACCTCAACATGGCGTAAAGAGCTCGAAATTCCTTTCTGCAAGCAGCATCCTCGGATTGCTCCGCTACAGAATTCCAATAAGCTTCACGGTCTTGTTTAACTCGTTGACGACACTGTCGCGCAATGGTGCGCGACGGCTATTATTTTAACAAGAAGATATCGGCCCATCCAAACTTCGTCCAAATACCTTATTCAGGATACTGAACACGATGCCGATGTCCATTTCGACAATTACGGCCGATTTCCCTCTTAATCGGTAGTCGTGTCAGGACCACCGACTTCCCCAAACTCTGTGCAGGAGTTATGTGAGAAGATTGAAACAAATCTTACCTCTGCTGTTTAGAAATGCGTTCAACTCCACTTTCGTATTAACCTCCTATTATTGCTTTTCTCCTTAGCAGCCTCATTCATTCCTAAGCCTTACTTTTTCATACTGTACATTTTGCTTGTTTATGTAGTGTATTCCTTTTGTTTCCTCTATACTGTAGTATCACTGCTTTACCTTATACCAGGCTTTGACGTCATTGTTGAATTACTCTGTTCGATTGTTCCTTCTTTCCTTGTTTTACAATCGCAATTTTTTTACATGTCTTGTGGGTAATAAATGTGCAATGAATCACGAATTTCAATCTATAGCTGCGTTCCTCCACAAGGCAGAACGGTCGTCGCCAGGGTATGTGACGGTAGGTATGCGCTGGTGAGCGTTACCCATACCTATTGCTAGTTGGCTGAAATTTTAAAAACGGACGTTCGATTTGTCATCAGCACCAAAATAACCTCCTAGACGAAGTTTTGTCTACATCGGACCCATTCCTTCCGTCTTTTTATATCCTGATAAGATCCTGATAAGACCACCCTAGTTAACGACGTGGGGGGGGGGTAACCGGCTGTAACTGTTAAGAGGAACATTAGCATCGTGTTTGGCATCCCAAATTTATCTTTAGACGAAGTTTGGGTCATGATATGTCGTGTCACGTTTGTGCGGCGCGCTTCGTCCCACGTGCCAGACACGCGAAAATCGCTCTCGTCGACAACGTGTTAAGTTGGCATCGAGTTGCGCGATTGAATTCGGTGTACCGTTCACGATTCACGAGTTTTGCGCATTTTCGTTGACCGATGAGATCGAGACACGACTCTGATATCCAGGACTGCGTGCGTTGCCTAATAATTGAACAAATTTCTTCAGCTCCTTCACAAACCGCGCTCGTGAACTGTCTCTCTTCTTCATCTTTATTGCACTTCTCTGCAAGTAAAGCAAAGGGATTCGCCAGCTTTAGTTGGAATTGTAGTCTGGATGATGGCTCCGCGATGATGGGCCATTTTCGTCGTATGATACGCTTAGTACTTCCTCTTGCTTTCTGCAGCATGAGCCATATTCTGGCACACACGAGATGGTGATCGGATCCGCAGTCAGCACCACGTTTTACTCCTACGTCGTTGATAGATGTTCTAAATCTCCTGTTGATGAGGACATAGTCCAGAAGTGCAGAGTCACTACCATTTGGCGTTCACCACGTTAGCTGATGGGTCTGCCTATGTTGAAAGATGCTATTACCGATCAGTAATCCATTCGCGGCAGCAAATGTCAGGAGCCAAACACCATGTCGTTTACTTCACCTACACCATGTCGACCTAGTACCTCCTCCCATCTGGTGCGATTCCTGCCAACACGAGCGTGAAAGTCCCCAGCAATCAAGATAACGTCCATTTTCGAGACCAAGTCAATAGCCGTCTGTAAGCTGTTGTAGAAGTCGTCTTTCGCATCATCTGGGATGATCTCCGTTGGGTCATACACTGACAAGATGTGTGTCCGAATTGTGCTAGAAAGCGTCAATACTGCTATTCGACTGGAGATTGGGTGGATCGCGAGTACACAGTTACCTGCCTTTTCGTCCAAAGCGAATCCGACGCCTTCCGTATGCTTGTCTCCACGTCTCCACCAGAGCAAAATAACGTAACCTGAGCGTTTCTGTCGGGGACAGGTATTTTCGTTCGTTCGGATCTAATCAGCCGTAGTTCCGATAGAGCAGCAATGCTCACCTTGTATCTGACAAGCTCACGTGCGATGATCTCCTTATGTCCTACCTGATAGGCCGTTCGGACGTTCCACGACGCAACCCCATAACGTCTCGTTTTGGGGTGAACATCTTTGCCGTATAACCAGTAATAGACTTTGCACCGGCGCCCCGGTTTCAATTCATCAACGCCGGCGCATCGGTTTCCCTGGATGCGGTAGCTTGAGCTGAAGTCGTATCACGATTCTCCACGGTTTTTTGCCTAGTTTTTATGGTCCCTTGGCAGGGGCCAACCCTCTTCCTTTACCCGGGCTTGGAAGCGGCAGTGGAAGAAAGACCTCCACAGGCGGAGTTGGGCGAGGGTAGACAGCAATATCTCCTTTTGGCACTAAAAACGACCAGCTTCCTGCTCTTCAGAACAATCTTTGACTATTTATTTTTTAAATGAAAATTTTATCAAATTTTGTGTGTCCACTTATTCGATAAGCGAAGTAAAACACCAAAGAAAGTTTTACTAAAATTTTCCTTGTACAAAATATGTGTAAAAAATTTATGTAAAAAATATGTAAAAAATTTTCCTTGGACAAAATATATTTTATGCAAATAGATAAATAAAATAAGAAATACGCAATTACTTTTATGTTCCTTATCAGAGCATTTCTTCAGTAAGCAATAAGTATTATAGCGTTTTATTCAAATGCATGACTTCAGAATACATTGATTGACCAACAGATTTTAACGGTCGATCATCCGTTGTTCGATGAGATGCCTCCTCCCGAGGATAAGAATTTTTAATCCTTGTATGAACTTCGGAACTACATTGTGGCGAAGGCATCGCTGGAGGAAGACGATGATCTGCCTTGTTAAGACGACCTTCCGTCTCAACGAGAAGAAATCCATGATGAGCCGTTTGAAGTTTGCTGGCACATTTCGAAGAACATTCTTCGTTCAGTTCTTTTTGATCTTGGCATAGTAGTCCACAACATTGATAATATCAAGCCACTCCAAGATTGGTAGACAGACTGCACTCCGACCAACGTTTCGTCGTTCTCGCCTTCTTCAGAGCCTGGAATGAGATGAAATCAATTTTCTCGAAATGAATAAAATCTAGTCTAAAGCACCATTGGGTGCTTATTTTATAGAGGAACTTTTAGTTACATGTTGCGTGCAGCTTCAACTCGCAAGAATTTCTCTATTTAACAGTATCCGACTAATCTTCTTCCGCTTCGAACTGCAATACCTTCGTGAACCCTTACTCATGAAGATATTAGAGGTCCACTCGCATTGTGAAATGCAATAGTCCGAAAACATAAAAATAAACTGAGAGGATGAGAGGAAAAAACAAAGAACGAGAGGTTTGCCCTCCGTTTCGCATGGGCTCTTAGAGGAAGACCAAACATGGAGAATGCTAAAAAAAAATTGGGTAACAATTTAATAATAATTGTTCACTGTGTTACAGCAAAAGATGTCCTTATGTTAAAAATGCCTTTCTTTGGTTTGGACGGAAGTTTTTAGACGGTATGTGGTGCAAGTGGTCTGGCGCTTATAGAGGTTATATAGAGGTTTTTCTGTTGTACTTGAAGTAAGCCTAATAACACATCTTCTAGGCGACATTGTTTAAAGAAAAACCTATTCCATTACTTGGTCATGAAACGTGATTTTTTAAATAGTGAGCTCTAGTGAAGCCAGACGGATCATCTTCTCTGTTTTGAAGTCGTTATTACGCCATAATGAAGCTAGTAGATTGAGCAAAAATTCTGCACTCCTTGGCATTTCTTCACTGAAATACACAAGAAAATTGTTGACTTCATCATGATGTAAACACTTCTTGCAAAAAAGCTTACATGATCACAGAAAGCTCTTTGATGAGGCAAGATCCATGAGAGGGGAGTCGATACTTCAAGTCTCACGAACTGTTGTTAAATGACGACTCACAAACACTACCAAATTTCAAGGAATCCAACCTGCTACTGGACGAATATGAAGATCTAGGGAGACTCTGTGCCCTGGTCTGTAGAAAAGTTGTCAGCTATTAAATATCAAACTATGCTATAAAAATGTGCTGTTTGTGATGTGTTGCTTACAAAGCTGATGGTTACGTTCACCCCGTTTCATGCTCTTCTTTTTATGTTTCCTTACAATATTTATGCTGGACAATTGTATATGCTTTCAACAAATAAATAAATAAAAAGTGAAGTACTACTCTCGATCATCTATAGTTAATTATAGCTGCGTCTATGTCCCTGGTCTAAAAAGGGATGCTTAGTATATCGCTCGAAAAAACAGCTATAATGTGGATTGGTAAAAGACATCCGCGGGATGGACTGTTTCGATTATGGCACAGCGAAATGCATACCACGACGTATATTCGCGACCTAGGCTTATTGTACTCTGACGACCTTTCTTTCGAAAAGTTCATTGATTGCATGGTAGTATCTACTCATAGAAAGTCGAACTTCATTCTGCGTGCCTTCCAAACACGTTAGATGTCTACACTTTTCAACTATCTATCACATATGTTAGACCAATTCTTAAATATTGTACACCGATCTGGGCTTCCTCTAAAGTAGTATGCATTGAGAAAATCGACAAAGTTCGAAAAAAGTTCACTAAACATGTTTACTCAGAAATGGGTTACTCAATGTGAACTATCGAGAAAGGCTAGCTGTATTTGGAAGCACATCTCTGCAGAAAAGATGAGTCTTATATGACCAAAGCCGCCGCGTTGACTTGGATAGTCATGAATTGTTTAACTTTGTAGACTTAATCTACCGCACAAGAGGACACCATTTGCGATTACCCACAAGAAGAGTCCGCTCACAGCAGTTCTTGGACTCATTTCTCGTACGAGCTATAAGAGACTGGAATAATTTGCCTACTGCTGTGGTGTCGTCGACAACATTGGCCACTTTCCATGGGAGACTGGAGTTGTATTTAAAAGGGCAGCGGTTTTTCCAAAATAAAAAAAAATAAAGTTTCGCTGCGACGAATATTACAGGAACGCGTCGGTACCATCTACGAGCAAAGTCTCCTTCCGTGTGATAATCATCTGTTAGGCATCAGTTTTGCTAACTCGTGTTTATTCATTTCTTTGCTTTTTAATGGCGTGTTACTAATTCTTCACTTTTGAAAGCTCGTTTTCAAGTTTCGATCATTCTCAGTGTAGCGACTGGCGCAGGCACAGCTTAAGAGAGCTTCTGCCCTTGAATGCATGTTATTAGATTTACATACAATTTTTACACTTACATATTTTATGTTTATACATATATCCTTTGCTGGCATATTTCTACAATCCATAAAAGTACTCGTCTCGTGCCTCCCTTCTAGACAATCGCCTGGGGTGCGTACGAGTTTAAAAGGCCCTTGAAATATAGGGCCCGCCCCAGGATCACGCGTTTAGTAGGTCCTGGCGCCAGTGTCATCAGTAACTTTGAAGTTTGTGACGTAATCTTTTTTCTATATTATTAAATTTTATTTTTCCTTTTTCTTCAATCTTTTTGATACCACAGAAATTTTGGGCTGCTCTCGAGCTGTGCTAACCTGAACTCCAGTGAATAGCGTTTCTTGCTCACGTTACTATACATATGGCCAATCATGGATTTTCTTTTTCTTGTTTCTAACCGTGTCTATTATGATTATTGCTGGAATAAGCATAAACATAAACATGTGACAATTTAAATTTAGGATTGAGTTTTTAGGATTTAAACGCATGTAAACAGCAATTACACTGTCATTCCAGTAGGCAATGAAATGCATAGAGCGAGTGCGTGGCTCATTCTCAATGTGTAGCACATAGGCAAATGTATTGCTCACCAGTGCGCCAGGACAAGCCTAAAAATATTGTTTGAGGTCAACCTGTGGGCAAGTGTTGAGTCCAGTGCTCGCTGCAGAGTGTGTCATGGAAAGGTATTGGAACAGGGTCATGTCTCAACATTGTGGCACAGTGGATCAGCATAGGGCCTATGGGCAGTTACATCGCGTGGTCTTAAGGCAAGCACCCTTAGCGATCGGCGGATCCGGAAGGGCTCCAAGCCGAGGCGTGGGTGGCGTTCCTACTCTCCGCCGATGCTTCGAGGGGGACGACCACTCGCGTCACAGCATGGTGCATCGAACAGAGGTTCTTCGTGAGAAACCCACGGGGGTCTTAATGACGAGCCTTCCATTCGCTCGCAAGCTACTGAGCTGAAGTTAAACCGCGTCCTGTGCAAGTGCAAAGTCAGATCGGACTAGTGCAGGTGAAGCTGATGTGTGCGGTATACGCTATAATTGGGGTACTGCCTTCCTCACTTCTTGTAGCCGTGTCCTCTTACCTGTACTACCTCAACCGTTATACGTTGAGGCACAAGCGCTACGCCGCGCGGAAAAAAAGAGTAGAGAGCAGCCAAAAGCTGCTAGAGACCCCTCAAGGACCAAGTCACAGTGTCAAAGAAGCATGCTATGGACATAACATCGGGAATTCCCAAGTAAAACAATTGGTCAAGGCTCGAGCATCCTGACGATTGTCTGGCACGTTACCTTAGCAGCGATACGGTGCAACTGCTGTCGGTGAAGTCCGAGCACAACATCTCTTGGTTCCTTAAACTTAGCTATGAGGCACCGTGCCGTGGAGCCCTTGCTGTTCAACAATCTAATCTTTACACTTGCACGTCCATATCTTAAGCCATCATATTCCATACACCAAACATCATTTGCCTTCCATGTTCACAAAGGTCACAACTTACAGTCGTGCGTTTACGTATCACTCGCTTCGTGTGACAGTGCTTTTGGCAGGGGAGGCTCCTGACCAGAGTCGGCTGTTTCTCCGCTGCTTTGACGTCAGCGGGCTGTGCTGTACTAGAAGAAAAGACTGAAACTCCTGCGGTCAATTTTTTCTGCGCTATTGAGAAAAGATATGGCGGAAGCCTATCGAAAATCTGTCGGCGAAGAAATTTGAGTACGTAGCCGTGACTTTGGTCAGATTAAGGTAATTATTGACATTGGGAAAGGGTAAGCCAGATTGAAATGTACCTTGATGATGGAATTAACGTTGGAGTACTCATACTGCGTCGACTCTGTCCTGTGGAAGGACATTGAAGTCGATGTTGGCACTGCTGAGGAGTAGCCAGAAAGGACGGACTGCTCCACATGTGATTGTGGGCTTCCTTCTGACAAGACCGTGAGTACCATAGTCTGCCGGATTGTTCTTGGAAGTGAAAGCGGACCGAGATGTTCTGGGCCGCTGGCGCAGTGACAGCGTTACGGATGGCAGTTACACGGTTTTGAACAAACACTTCGAGTGTTTTAGTGGTATGTATCCAGTGTAACGCGATAAGCGAGTCCGAAAGGATTTGAACCGTGGAAATTGGAAGGCCAAGCTGCCCGACTAGATATTACGCTAAATTGACTCTAATGAACGTAGCCAGCAGTTCCGAACCTGGAACGGTGAGCGGTTTGATGGCATTGAGACGCGATTTGGCCATTAACAGCGTGGAAAACGCGAATATTGAGCTGCGACACAGTAGATATGCGCAGCACGCGTATAGCCGTTTTAAAGCGTCTCCAAACACGCAGAGTTGGTAAGAATATGCGGCGCAATGATACCACGGGGGAGGGGCAGCCCATGGGCTTCGACCGACTTAAGCGTAGCAGTCGGATATAGTGACGTGGAATTTCACACATTGTACACATACTGACACCTACGTACGTGTAATGCAAGTTGCTGCGAGAGCGACCTAGGTCAAACGAGTAAAAACTCGTTCACACGTGGGCTGCCTCCCCCCCCCCCCACCTCATAGTAGCATTGCGCCGAATAAGCTAGCACTGGCGCTGATAAAATGGATAGCGGCAAAGAAGGAACTGGAGCGCGGAGATTAGCGAGAAGGTGGTACCACTGCTGTTGTTGTGCTGGCGTCAAAGGTGTGTCCCAGCCGAAATTCTCAGCCCACAACTAGTGGATGAAGGCTTTAAGTGGCGCTAAGAAAGGGGCTAGGAACCCTAAAGATCGCATGTTGACTCTAAGGCGCCTAAGGCAATTCGCTTGCTGTTGACGGATTTGAGTGGACTTGATGGGAATGACCAAAGTGTCACTTACGAAATGCCATTGAATTCCCAGCAGAGTAGCATTAGCTTGGTCAACAGCGCGGTCCGCGTCGGCGATGACAACGTTGACCGTTTGCGAATTACACAGGGACTCTCTATGGTTCATGTGCATCTTGCTGGATATGGTATTGGCCGTGATGCACTTTTGTACGGCTTCTTCGCGCGGGGACCCAAGACAACGTTATCCACGTAGGTATTATATAGGATCTCGTCCCCGAGGGGCGAAGACTCCCTACGAAGATTGCACTAAACGAAAACGGCCAATAAAAATGGTGATGCGTTGATGCCGAAAGGTATGCGGGTAAAGGGAAGGATGCGCAAGTTTGATGCAGATGGTGGCAAGTAAGGGTTTTTAAGTCAGAGGAAACTTTGCGCCACGCTGTGATGTTAAAAGCCTAATTTGATGGAAGGCTTTCTCTACATCCGCTATTAGAAGATAGCGGTGCATGCGTGAACGCAAAAGCATACCCATCAGCTCTGGTAACAGAGTAGGACTCTGACAAATGCAGTAGTTAAGACTGATTGCGCCCTTCGTCTTGGAAGAAAACGACCCGCAATTTGATCGGTGCAGATAACTTTTTATGGACGGCCTGATGTGGAATGTAATAACTGTGTGGACTGTCATAAGTGAATTCGTCGACGTCCCCAACGAACCCTGCTGCAATGTGATCACCTATGACTTTGATGTATAGTTGCCAGGCTTTCGCCTGGCCTAAGCGCTGAAATGGTTTGAAAATCTACAATAGGCTAAGTTTTTGTTGTTTTTAAGAGGAGGATGATTCTCCTTCCAAGAAAACTGAACGTAAAGATGACCTCTTATGAATTTGGAGGTGCTATTAAAATTGGCTAAGATACGTTTTTCGAGTTTACGATCAACGGATGGATAATGGTCATCCTAATGCCTAATGCATCCAGCGACCATAGTCTTTGGACAATGTCTTCCTTTTACTCTGATGTCATGAGCGCTTGGGCGGAGTTGAAGGGCTCTGCAAGTTTTTCCAAAAAACCGAGTTGCAGAAACAGCTGTGCCGAGTCGAGTATGGCATAAGACCATACCCGACGGCGGACAAACTGGAGCCTCTGGGGAGATGATTTCCCAGTAACGGTCTATCCCTATAAGAATATCAGGGATGACAGACTCGTGTTGGCACGACGGTGTAGTAAAGCCGTGATCGTGGATGAATTCGAGATTTTCCTGTGAAAGACGTGGCGGATGTTGCGCCAAAGTGATGACTTCCTCGGTCGTAAGTTCCAGTCTGAACTCTTTGTCGAGTGAGTCGACAAGAGGACCTCTGTAACGCCTGAACGTTCAGACGTGGTTTCGCCACCGAAAACGACATAAGCACGGAGTTTGTTATCAGTAATTTTAAGATCTAGAGTTCTAGCTGAAGTTGTTGAAATGAAGCTATTTTGGGCGCCTGAATCGAGGAGTAGAGTAATATCCTCGAAACAAGCGGTTTTATAATTATAAGTTTTGGCTTTAGTAAGCATTAAAGAAGCTGGAGTATGATGTTTGTTAGTTAAGAAATGTTATTGGAATTATAAAGGAGTAGAACCTTTTTCGCCTTAGCTTCAGACTCGGACGCATGATGCCGACAATGAGAGGGAGAAGGAGATCGGCTACGAAATTCTAGCAATTTTGAGCGGTCCCTCACGGGAGATTGAAACGAAACGCACAATGGGGAATGCGAACGTGGACTGTTCGAGTTCGACGTAATATCGTGCATGCGCACGATATTACGTCGAACTTGATACGTCGAAGCATCTAAAGTACAATGATATTCAGAGCTGCAGAAGCGGCACAGATTAACTTGACGTTGGAGAATGTGATAGCTTGCGCGTTGCATATGACATGTTCACCGCAAAGCGACGACCCAATGTTGTTGAATTTTCATACCTTTCTTGAGATATGATGTGGTGGAGTTTACGCATGATCTGGTATATGTCGAACTGTGAGTTGCTTTGATATTCAAGTTCGTGCAAATTCGCGCGTATCTCGTCCGGAAACTTGCTCTTGACTAAGTCAAGAAGCGGAAGTGCCGTACAGAAGTCTTCGAACCTACGAAGACCGATAAATATTGCTGTGAGGCGAGGCCAGGTGCGACGAAGCTCGGAACCCGTGTTACGGGCTTGAGGAAGCTGTTGTAGCTGCACATGTAGCGCTGTACGCATCGTACGAGGACAATCGTACCGCCTTTTAAGTGTTCTTACCAACTAGAAGTAGTTGTTATCAGAGGGATCCACATCGTCAAGCCCCATTAAGGCTTCATCGGTCAGTAAATTTTGCAATTATAAGTACTTTTTCAACTGTGGAATGTGGGGATTATTATGAATGGCCAACCCCAGAAGCATTGGAATTTAGTAATACCGCCATCGAAAGGCTGAAGCTTGTGGCTGCTAAGCTGGGTGGTAGTGCAATATGGCAGCTGTACCGGTGGGATACTTGTAACCGCTGGAGTGTTAAGACTAAGCAAAGGCTGCGCTTGCACTGGCGACTGAGGGGCGGTAAGAACTTGCTGGTGGCTCGTATGCGACGTAGTGGATTCGAGAGAAGCTGAAGCCTCCTTGTCAGTGTCAACTTTATGCGTCATATCTGATAGATGCGAGATAGACGGCAACGCTCGATCAGCAACTGCACTTCATCGAGGCTATGATTCAGCGTACTAAGAATTGACTCTGCGTCAACCACTGCGTCGTTTATGGGCCTCTCTTGCATAGAATTTTCGGAGGCGGTTTTGCCTGCTTCTGGGTTAGCGGACGCTCGACTCTGGCAAGGAACATTTGGCGTCGCTCATGCACTGTGCGGATGGCTTCTGTTAGGTCCGCGGTAGCCGCCTGGATTCTACTAAGGCGCGCGTTAAGAATTTGGGGCTGGTTGCTGTCGCTTGCATCCATGGGTGGTATAAGAGATGTACGAATTTTACCATTCGCGACTGCTAGAGCCGTGAACGGCTTGGTTAGATTCGCCTTGCAGGTCGTGAATGATGACATTGCTTGCGAGGGAGAATCGAGCGTTAGTGGCAAGAGATAGTACTGCCGATACCCAAGTCCAAAACACGCAAACTAAGAGTGGACTACCTAAGGGATGACTCTGGCCAGGAGTTTCCCCCCCCCCCCCCCAAAAGCGCGGTCACACGAAGCGAGTGATACGTGAGCGCACGACTGCAAGTTGTGACCTGTGTAAACATGAAAGGCAAATGATGTTTGGTATCCTGATATCACTATCACCACCTATATATAAAAAAGTTTGTCCGTGGAGTGATCTAACCTAAGTGAGGTACGCCGCGTCATCCACTGCGAGGGCGGTCGAGTGATTTAGCCTGAATGAGGTACGCCTCATCATCTACTGCGCGGGCAAAATTTGCTATTGAACGTGGGATGTTGCTGCAGCAGGGGAGACGCAGCCCTTTACTGCTTAACACAACAGCATCTTTGCGCGTTTCTGAGCGTCCAGATTCAGAAGCCGACTTCGTGCCATTAGCATGAGAAGACTACTAAAGGGGTAAGGGTAGAAGGGGGACTTTGACAGTGGAGAACCGACAGCGATCAGGAGGCAGCGACAAGAGGAGCATCGGTATGGTCGTTGGGAGGAACAAGGAAGCAGGACAGGAGGTGGCACCAAGAAGAGTTTAGGCAATATGTAGGGATCATTAGGGAGTTACCAATCAGGGGAGGGGACAGTAAGGAATATCAGCAAGGGGATCCATTACTATTAAGAGAGACCGGATTTAGAGAATGTGACACCGATGTTACACAATGGGCGCTCACTCGCCGTCGTCGTGTCGTGAGCGTGGGAGGCCTACTTAATTGGGGTAGAGTAGGGAGGATCCCGAGGTGGAAGGAGAGGAGGGATCTACCTGTAAGAAGGGACCTGGAGGCGCGACCAGGACGATGAAACAACAAGAAAGGAGCCGTAAGGGAATTCATACAAAGAACAAGGAATCTGCCATATGCATAGCCTCTTCATGATCGACACAGCGGTAACTGCACGCGCTTCTTGATCCAGAAAACGAGCCCCCTACGTCGCGCAGCAAGCATCCTGATTCTGAATACGTGTCACCGATCGTGCCGTGAGCATGGGAGAACCACTAAGGGGTGGTGGAGAAGGGCGGTAAGGGTGCCCTCTATGGTGGACCAGGAGAGCGACAAGGAAGGAAAGGAAGAACCTGGAGGAACAGCCAGGACGGGGAACCAGCAAGGAGAGACCAGCAGGTGTCAATAGTGGAAACAAAGAAGTGGGCCAGTAGTGGAAGGTGGGGGACTAATGAGGGGAGGGAAGACCTGTAAAGGCGGACCACAATTAGATCCAGTAAGGAGAAACGAGAGAGAGGAACCTGGCTTCGGAAGACATGTCAACGACAACATGAAACGCGAGCTGTTGAGCATGAGAACGATTGCGGAGGAACAACCTAAGGGACAGAAGTACTGCGCAACACAAACTAATGACATTACTGCCGGTCAGGAAAGAATGTCTATGATGAAGGCAGCGAAGTGGTGAAGGGCTTGATGCCGATAAAATGCGCACTAAGTCCTAGATGCTAGCGAATTTTATGTTGTACAAAAACTACTTTCCATAGGTCAGTGATGCTACAAAGTCGGGCGAAGCGCGCAAGTGCCAGACACGCCGTTAGGCGTGTCTGAGCACTTGCATATAGAAAAGTGTTGTAGGGCTACTTGCCTTGACGAGATACTTAATCTGAGTCCCCACGATCTATTGCCATAGGAAAACTACGAGACGTACTGATACTTGATCGTCGTTCGTGCGGAAGGACGTCGTCCGGACTCCGTTAAGATAGACGCCATTCAAAAGATGCCTGCTCCAAGAGACGTCAGTCAGCTTCGCGCATTGATCGGTCTCGTCAATTTCTATGGAACTTTTGTCAAGGAACTACATAGTCTCCGTGCCCCTTTGGACGCCCTGACAAGAAAAGATGCCGTCTACAAATGGACATCAGCCTGCCAAGCTGCATTCAACCAAATCAAGGCCAAACTACGTTCGGATCTACTCTTGACACACTTCGATCTCAGCCTTCCGATAATTGTTGCCGCAGACGCTTCCAATTACGGAATTGTATGTATTATCGCACCGTTTTGCGAACGGATCCGAAAATGCCATTTCCACGCAAGCCGTGCGTTGACTACTACCCAAAGAGGCTACAGCCATATTGAGAAAGACGCACTCGCGTTAGTGTTCGCGGTGCAGAAATTTCATCGTTTCGTCCATGTCCGACCCCTCACACTGAGGACGGATCATAAGCCGCTACTGTCCATCTTTGGAAGCAAGAAGGGAGTTCCGGTGTATAGTGCAAACCGTCTCCAGCGATGGGCTACTACACTATCAAATTACAACTTCAATATCGAGTAGGTCAACACCAAGGACTTCGGCCAAGCCGACGCCTTACCACGCTTAATCTCAACTCGATCGGACGCCGAAGGCTGCGTGATTGCCATTGTTGATGCCGAGCTCTCTGCTGAAATTGTCGACACCTGCAGCCATCTTCCAGACTCCTGCAAAACTATTCGGACTGCCACAGCTGCCGATCGTCTGCTCAAGCAAGCAAGCAAGACGGTCGGGGTGTTCTACAGGTTTGAGGACGAAGCCCCCAATCAGAGGTTTGGTAGCCAGTAGGCCGGTGAACGTCTGGTATGGAATATGATGGCTTATGATATGGATGTGCAAGTGTAAAGATTAGATTGTTGAACAGAGTAGGCTCCACGGCACGGCGCATCATATTAGGTTGTAACGAATTAAATGCCACTGGCTCGCGCCATTTTTTGGCGCGTCTTTACGCGTTTGATCAAGAACAAACCGTCACATGTGGCATATCATTTAGAAGCGCAAACTTTGCTCTACCGGCGAGTACCAAATTTTCTATGTAAAAGTGAGAAAACTTTAGAGTTTTATTGACTTTTTTGCAGATGGACAAAAGGGTAATCCGAGGCATTTACTTGTATGAATTCAAGCTGGGCACTATAGCTAAGGAGGAGGACGAGAAGATCAACGCCGCATTCGGTCAAGGATGTTCCACAATTCGGACGGCGTATCGTTGGTATCAGGAGTTCCGGAATGGAGATGGGAGCTTGGAAGAACATGAAGGTCGTGAGAGGCATAGTGATGTTGATGAGGACAAGCTGAGAGATGTGGTAGAGGAGGATCCACACAAAGGTACCAGGGAGGTAGCGAAGGTTCTTGGCGTCAGTCACAACACAGCTGCCCGGCATCTGAAGGAAATTGGAAAGCCCAAAAAGCTGGAAAGATTGGTGCCTCACGAGCTGTCTGAGGAACAAAGAAACCGACGATATGAGATCTCGTCCGCACTGCTTCTACGGAACGAAACGGACCCATTCCTTGATCGCATCGTAACCTGTGACGAGAAATGGATAATGTACGACAACAGGCGACGATCGGCACAGTGATTGGACAGCGATGAGAGCCCCAAGGTTTTTGCGAAGCCGGAATTGCACCAAAAGAAAGTAATGGAGACAGTATGGTGTTCGCTGGGAATTATTCACCACAGCTTCCTCCCTCCCGGTGAATCCATCACGGCAGAGAAGTACTGCATTGAAATTGAAGAAATGATGAAAAAGTTGAAGGATATCCGGCCGGCCTTGGTAAACCGAAGGCGAGTTCTCCTTCTGCACGACAATGCTCGCCCCCATGTAACACGAATGACGTTGCAGAAATTGAATGAGCTGAGCACTGAAACTCTACCACATCCTTCGTTTTCTCCCGACCTCTCCCCAACAGACTACCATTTCTTCAAGCATCTTGGCGACTTCTTGGAAGGGAAAATATTCAAATACCAACAGGATGCCGAAAGTGCCTTCGAAGATTTCGTCAATTCCAGAACTTCTGATTTTTATGCTACTGGGATAAAAAAGCTTGTGTCACGTTGGCAAAGATATGTAGAATCAGAAGGTTTTTATTTCGATTAATAAACTGGCCTACAAGCCGAGATATTAACTGTTTAAATTTACAGTGGTTCAGTGTCATTTATTTCGTTACAACCTAATAGCTAAGGCCAAGGAACCAAGTGAAGTTGCGCTCGGACTAAACACAGCAGGTTTACACCGTATCGGTGCTAAAGTAAAGTACCGGACAATCGTTAGGATGCTGATAGTGCTCGAGTTTTGACCAATTGTTTTACCTGGGAATTCCGGTGTTATGTCCATTTGACACTATGACTTGGTCCTTGAGGGGTTTGTAGCAGCTTTTGGCTGCTCTCTACTCCTTCTTTTCGCGCGGCGTAGCACTTGTGCCTCTATGTATAACAGCTGTCTCTCTGCCGGCCCGTGCCTTTCGAGGTAGTACATGTAAGAAGATACGGCTACAAGAAGTGAGGAAGGCAGTACCCAGTTATAGCGTACACCGCACACATCAGCTTCGCCTGCACCTGTCCAATCTGACTTTGCACTTGCAACGGACGCGGCTTAACTTCACTCAGTAGCTTGCGAACAAATGGAGGGCTCCATCACTAAGACCCCCGTAGGTTTCCCCACGAAGAACCTCATCCGATGCACCATGCCGTGACGCGAGTGGTCGTACCCCGTCGAAGCATCAGCGGAGAGTAGGAACGCCACCCACGCCCCGGCTTAGAGCCCTTCCGGATCCGCCGATCGCTGAGGGTGCTTGCCTTAAGACCACGCGATGTAACTGCCCTAGGCCCTAAACGGATCCCGAAGGGCTCCAAGCCGGGGCGTGGGTAGTGTTATCCCTCTCCGCCGATGCTTCGACAAGGAACGATCACCCGCGTCACGAGACATTGTAAGAGATCACACCGCTGATTACAGGGTTCGCGCGAGGACGTGAAGCCGAGCGAGAACAAGGAAGGAGTCACAACGACGAGCCGATCTGCTGCTGCCCATTGGGCAAAAGAGAGTGAAAGAGTGAATGTCGTTTCACAACTCACACATAGACGCAGAGCGACTGAAGTTTGGGTATTGCACATAAAAGTGAAGATAACTTACCATTAGTGTGGGTGCTTGTTCACCAAAGGTAACGACTTACGATTTGCGGCCCAAAATGTAAATCGTAGTTAGGCACACTCCTGATGACTAACAGGACGATTTCGGAGCAATCATCATAATTACTTTTAAACTAACCAGCTAAGTGTTTCGCGTGGGTTGCTTACGGAGCCCGTATCTTCATTCTCAAAACAAATTTTGCAATCGTGTAGTAATTCTTCAAGGACATGTAGCAGCATTTATAAGCGTTATATTTGCCATTTACAACACTTCAATCGATGGCTAGTGTCGCTCCCCTGAGCTGGGGCGCCACTTGCATCGGTGAACGGCGGTCTAGACCCGAGGCCACGTGTGTAACAGTATCGGTGGGGACCTACAGCACGCCTATGATTTTCTTAGCAGCCACGCGGTACTACCAACGATGCGCACTACGGTACTACCCCAGCTGAACCATGGAACGGAACTGCGGCGACCTTTAGCTCCCCGTACGCACTGCGGCTCTGCGCCTCTTTCACGCACGTCTCTGCGTCCTCGTTCCGCTCATAGTATTGCGGCTAATAAATATGTCGGTCTCAACCAGTCTTCTCGTAAATTCCGCAGAAACAGATAGTCATACAGGTTTAATAACTAAGCACACACTACTACTTCCGAGAAACATATCTACGAGTTACGCAACTTACCCTCCTACGTCTCACTAGGGGAATCCTCACAGCACTCCGCTAGAGCCCGGCGAGGTCCTGTCTGGGACGTATGCCCTCGGAGCGGTCCTCCTCGGCTCCCACTTGCGGTTACCTAGACCTGGCGTCTATGCCAGGAACGTTCGTCATCCTCATCATTGCTGCGCTTCCTCCTCGACGTTGCTGCGGTAGACTCGGCTCGCTCCGGAATCCTCGACGTCCAGCGGACGGTGAAGAGAGAACGGCGGACGGACACGTCTGGGCGGCGGGAAACAGGAGACTGACGCTCGCGCCCTCCGGCGTTCATACTTCGTCACAGTGAATCGATGCTGCGTATTCGACGGGTTGCGCAGCGGGACCAACATGACGCAGGGACTCTGCGTCCTTGTAGACCCGTGGCGAAAGTCACGACAGCTGGTTGTTCAAGATGGGGTTTGCACGGGATTGGTTCACCTGTGTTAGGAAGCAGATGAACATCCACCTACTTCAGAATTTGCCCAGCACGACAAGGCTGAATGATACAGCGTGCCATTTCGACAAGAGATCCCTGATTACGTGGATTACGACGTGATATGTAGCGGCATTGCGAAATATCCCTCCCCCTAACCACTTAATGCCGTCTAAAGTTTTGTTGTGTCTTCATGTTCTCTATTCCCTATTCAGCTATGTGTTGACGAGCTTGTTAGTTTTCGTTCGCGATGAATTCTTAAAGAATCTTATAACTGATGCACTCTTCTAATTCACTCCATATTGAAGAAACTGTCTGCACTTGTTACTGCTACATTATCCGGTGTTGTCCGAATCGGATCTCCGATCCGAAAAAAAGTCGTTTATCTGAAACATTCGAAAATTTGGGATTTTCAAAATTACCCTTATCTGAGTCATCTGAAAATCCGGGTTCCAAAAAAATGGACTAGCCGAGTCATCCGATTATTCGAAAAATCAGCGTCGGATCTAATGTCTACTGTCCAACACCTTGCCACCATCGCCCACACCGACCACCGCGACGGAGCGCCAAGACTGGCCTTCATTTTTAGTCGACAAACAATATATATTATCCTTGTATTAATTTTATTTTCATACTCTTATGTTTTCGCTGTGGGGTGTGATGTCTCCTACTATGTAAATGTGTACTCGTTTCTGGTATTACTCGCTTAGTTTCGACCGTTTTAGGGATACCTTTCACATTGGCGCAGCATTCTCATTTTGCACTCTCTCCAGTCGGGCAAACTCGCGTCCCCGCCTGGCCGTCCTTACCTCGTCAGATGAATGCAGCCAGCTGACTTTTCAGCAGAATTCACTATAAACAACAAATACATAAGGCACGTGGTAGCGCAGCAGGAGGTGTTCGCTACCTCATGCACCTGACTCTATATAGTTTCCTGGTTCGGACTGATTGATAGACCAACCAAGCCCTTGAGACGGTGAATTGGTAACAAACATCCTACCCTACTATGTATAAGCGAGAACGGTCGTTTGTCTGTGTATGTTTGTTTGTTTGTTTGCACAGAAATGCTGGAGGAGTGTGTTTGGAGGACGTGTGGGGGTTGTAATTGTATGGTGTCACCTACGTCGTAGTGAGAGGGGCCAGAAGACGTGTCGCCAATGCCACGCGAAGGTCGTCCAAGTTCAGAACATGTGCCATCGACGTCGTGAAAACGAGCGTCCGAGTTCAGAAGAGGAGTTATTGACGTCGTTCAACAGGTGTCTGGGTTTAGAAAACATGTCACCAATGTCGCGCGAAGGACGTCCAGATTAAGAAGAGATGTCACCGATGTCGCGCAAGGGGTGATCATTCAGACGACGTGTCACTGATGTCGCGTAATGGGTGCATGGGTTAAGAAGACGTGTAACTGATGTCACGCGAAGGAGGTCCGGATTGAGAAGACCTGTCACCGACGTCCTTCATCAGGTGCCTGGATTGAGAAGAGGTGTCATCAATGTCGCGAAAGGCCTGTCCGGATTCATACGACGTGTCACCGATGTCGTTCAGGAGTTCCAAATTCACACGACGTGTTAACGATGTCGCTCAAAGCACGTCCGGATTGAGAACACATATCACCGTCGTCGTTCATCAGGTGCTTGGGTTCAGAAGAGGTGTCACCAATGTCGCGCAAAGAGTGTTCGGATTCAGAAGAGGTGTCACTGATGTCGTGAAAGGCCTGTCCGGATTCAGACAACGTGTTACCAGTCAAGATGGGACCAGTAGTAGGGAAGCGGCGGAGGATGGTGGTCCAGTAAGGAGGGACCGGGAAAGGGTTGACCAATAAAAGGGGTCCAGTGAAGAGGGAACTAGTAAAAGGGGTACCAGTGAAGGTAGGACCAGTAATGGGGATCAGTGAAGGATAGGGGGCCCAGTGAAGAGGGGACCAGTGAATCGAGGTACACTATAAAGGGGAAGATGAGAGCGGTAGTGGGGACCGACGAAGAGGGGGGGGCAAAGAATGGTGAACCGGAAAAGGGTGACAATAAAGGGGGAACCACTGAAGAGGGACCAGTAAAAGGGGGACCAGTGAGGGTGGGACCGGTGAAGGAGGGGGCAGTGAAGGTGGGGGGGGGGTGGAATCTGTACAGGGTTCACTATAAAGGGGAACCAGTGAAGGTGGGACCAGTAATGGAAAGCGGTGAAGGGGTGGGGTCAGTGAAGGGGACCAATAAATGGGGTACCAGTGAAGGACCAGTCAAGGGGGACCAGTAAGGGAGCCAATAAAGGGAACACTAGTTAAAAGGATTCAAGAAAGGGCCCAGTAATAGAACCATTAAAAGGAGACCATAATTAATAAATAGAACGAGTACTTCAGAGAATGAATCGCGTTCGTGCAATAGAGGGTGAGGCGCCATAGGAGCAGTTTTGAAGATTTTGCCCTACTGTGTATTCTGCTATACCATTCTATATAGCAAAACCAGTTTTTTTTACTGTAATGAATGAGAGAAGGCCTAAGAGGACAAGAAGACGTTCTGGGTGTTCTATTCTCCGGGTTTGGGGCGAAGCCCCCAATCAGACGTTTGGCGTCCGGCAGGCCGTTGGACGTCTGTTATCTGTTAGGGCAAAACACATCTCCGTTAGCTGGACACCGGCAGTCGTCGAGCTCGATTAGTCGGGCCGAATAATTGTTCGAGCGATTTCGAACAATTAGTTGCTCGATTACTCGAAAATCGTAAATCGTTGTTGTTCGAACATTACTCAAAATTGTATTTCGCGAAAAAACGTTACTCGAACATTGTTCGAAATCGACATTCGCGAATACCCATTATTCGAACATTGTTCGAAATCGACATTCGCGAATACCCATTATTCGAACATTGTTCGAAATTGACTTTCGCGAAAAACTATTATTCAAATGTTGTTCGAAATTTACTTTTGCGAAAAACCATTATTCGAACATTGTTCGAAATCGAAGATAGGAAGACTTTGTTCGAACGTTATTCGAAATCGAAGATGGCGAAGAAGATTGTTCGAATATTGTTCGTAATCGAACATTGCGAAAAAGTATTGTTCGGATATTGTTCGAAAATTGTTCAAAATCGAACAATGTTCGAACAACATCAAGAGTAGGCCGCCTGAGTATGGATCGTCTCTGTTCCCCGAAAAACCCACGTTCAAACTCGCCCCACTTCTGCGCCTAAGGTAATTGGCGGGAACGATTTGCGATTTCCTTTCGAGGGTTCTGGTGGCCGACTCTTGACACTGTTCGAACATTGCTCGATTTCGAACAATATTCCAACAATGCTTTTTCGCGATCATTAGTCTGCGATTTCATTTGGAGGGTTCGAATTCGAAAATCGCGAAGCATTGTTCGAACGTAGTTCGAAATCGGAGAATGCTTGAGAGCGAGGGATTCGTCATAGTGAATTAGTGAGGGATTTCAAATAGAGGTGGCAGTCAACTAGAGGTAATGCGATATTTTGTTCGTCACTGTTGAACATACCTAGGATGTAAGAGTCCGATTTTTCTAGGTTAATTATAATCCCTGAGAATTCTCGAAAATCTCATGAGCATTAAGCAGCGTCACGAAACTGCTGTCTAATCGATTCTGGTGGCGATATCATGGTTTTGGGTACTATCTCATCTTCATGCCTAGTGTTGTGTATAATCTTGTCCGAATCACCTATTCGAACAGGTTTCATTCGAATTTGGATATTGAATTAGAAATTTAAAAAATCGCGTTTTTCGCATGTATTCGAATCCTAATCTTCATAAAACCAATTTTCGTTTATGTTTGAATTCGAATACTCCATAATTGTGGGCATTTGGAACCATTCCAGTATTCGAAAATTTTGCGAGAGCACAACTGTAGTTGTGCATATAGTTGACCCTATACTAGTTGTTTCAACTGATAGTAATAAGTGATAATAAACTACGATTTTGACAAACAAAAGCCTGATAAACATCTTCAAGTGATAAAATACAACGTTTTTGTAAAGGTGATGATGTGTTACAAAATACATGTATACATGTATAAGTGAGATGCGAACTTAAACTATTTATTTCTGTGGGCCATTTCAAGAGCAGTTCGGGCATAGTTGAGAGCCCATTCTTATTTCGTGCTCCGATGGGAATGCGGCGTCCAAATTGCAATGAGTCTATCTGCCGGCGCAATCCTTTTGCTACGTCGGTTTCGGTAGTTATTGCTCTTGTAATAATATGCTAGAGTCTGCGTGTGTGTAGGCTGACGCGCCTCCGGACATACGAAAGCTTGCCGAGATCGTTGCCGAGCGTCGCGTCAGCCGCGATCGTAGTGCATTAGGAAATGCTCTGCTTTACCATGTGCAGGTCAGAACAATTCCTCATTAAACGTGCATTAAAACTGCGGACGAATTGTCGCCGTCGGAAAACGCGCTTTATGAACGTCAAAATCGTCATTGTTTTCAAACCCAACCTACGCGCGAATTTCAAACTGCGTATAGTGACTATGCGTAGCACGCTTTTTTGTTAACTTTGCGCAAATGGGCTCGGAGCAGAAGAGGGGCACCATGTAAGGCACCTCCATAACGCATTTTGTGTTGCGCGAAAATGGAACAGTTATTCAACACTACTGTGTTGTACCCCTTGTTGTTCCATTAAATTGTGTTGTTCCATTTTTGATGTAAATCGACATTCATGGGCCTTCTCACGAAGACGGAAAACCACAGACTACAAGGTGGCCCTCCTCCACCAATTTATTGACTAATGCCGTCCTTTATCCGTATCCTTTTCTTGTCCGAGCTGGAAAAGCTGAACAGGAGCAAACAGCTGACTCTTGAACATAATAGGATAAAAGCTACCTTACACCTTACGGCTTTATATGTGTGCTGAAGGAAATATGCTATACCCGAAGCCGGCAAGCCTGGCGTGGCCCGCCGCCCAGAGTATAGCACCGGCGAAGCCGGCGACGGACGCTGGTATTAGGATAATGCGATAAGTTAGTGACATCGACTCGCAAATGAAGAACACGTGGCAGATAGCAAATTACGCGTGGAAGTGAGGAAGATCCCTACCTTTGGTGGCGCCTCAACCCTGAGGAATGTCCACTACTTGCGAAAGAAATGACCAAGCATCTTATTATTTCGATCTCCTAATTGGATTGTAAACGATTATTCAGTTCTCTTCCTAAGTTCAACTCTTTTCATCCACAATTGTGGTTTCTTTCTGTCTCCTTTTTCTTTTCTCTGTGGAACGTGCCTCCGAAATCAAGTTATTCGATTGTTCGATTTTCTAAGGCATCGAAAAATCGAGTTATTCGATTGTTCGATTTCCGAAGACAGCAAAAAATCGAGCTATTCGATTGTTCGATTTTCGAAAAAAAATGTCGGAAAGCTCAACTCTATTGTATAGGCCAAATACGCATTCACATGGCCTCTTCATCCCGTAGAAGTAGAATGCGTGGCACATTTCGTGAACGGATTGACTGATCATCCTTATCCTTTTACAGCGAGAAACTCGAAATTGACTCACCTTGCACTATCCGAGGTAAGTGAGGCTTAGCCTAACAGTATGTGCTAGAATGATCTATACGAAACATTTCGAGAGCACAACAATACCTAGCAGCCTAAGCTGCTGATACAGCTGTGCTGAATGGAATACGTTGTTGGGAAGTTTTCAGTGTGTGTTGGACATCAAAAATGAATATTTATTAAATCAACGTAACAAAGTATGCTGAAACATAACAATTTCGTAACAACAACCACAGTATAGCATAACGTAAAGTACAATGCGTAGAAAACACTGTCGTCGAAAGCACCGGTTCTGACTCTTGAGCTCAAAGTACAGTAAAATTAGAGGTCCAGTTTGCCGTGAAGACTTTTACGGATGATGTCCACAAGAACGTCGAATTCCTTTACCCTCTCTGGATCCAATCCCGATTCCTAAACAGAACTCCTACGCAATCACAGTGAC
Organism: Heligmosomoides polygyrus bakeri; assembly: GCA_947359475.1. Lineage (NCBI taxonomy): Eukaryota > Metazoa > Nematoda > Chromadorea > Rhabditida > Heligmosomidae > Heligmosomoides > Heligmosomoides polygyrus. The sequence goes on from OX375868.1 coordinate 27,780,009, forward strand.
ATTGGCATTGGCTTGTTGAAGTGCAATGGCTCCAGGTAATTTATAATAGTGACGATAAAGCACCTGCACGGAATGCCTGAGGACAAAATGACCAAGTTCTTCTGCTGCGATTGCAAACATCAAGGGATTCCTTTCACGAGTTACCTAAAGTGTTAGGTACTGTTAACAAAACATATAGGGCCAAAACCAAGTGCGATATACCGAACCTTTTCGTCACGAATGCAGGCGGTGTATGACCCTAGGAGTGTAGTGTACTGAACGTAGTAACTCTCCTCCAACACTGAGCTCTGCTCTTTCGAAAGACGACGAATCTGCTCCATTATTTCTTCCTAGAACAAAACCATCTCGATGATGCTGTGCCTTGAGAAGACGATAAAGGATAAAGGACGGCGTTATTCAATCCCCTTTGGGATGCGCCACGCCTCCTACTTCTACGGGATGTCGTGGAGGCGAGTTGAATGTGTATTTGGCCACACAATGACTTGTGGTGGCCAGCCGAAGATCAAGTCACGCGCCAGAAAACGGTAACCCTCCAAAATGTAATGAAGGCATTGGACTTACCGCATCCTTAAGTTTGATTGTCATTTGCCTGGCTGTGTTCCTCTTTGGGCTCCATAACGCAGAGCGGAACTCGATACTGAAAAAATAAGGTCTTATCTTCTTAAGAACCTCTGCATTTACAATCTGCAATTACCTGTCACCAACGGCCGAACTCAAGTACGATCCGATCAGAAGTGTCTTTGCAAAGCTGACATCACCAAGTGAATACTGTTCGAAGTGCACAAGAAGGTCTTCATAGCTTGAAAGAGAGAGCATTCGGGAAACCAAAACATAAAGTTTGAGAAAAACACATGGTTAAAACACGTACAAAGGCATAAAAGCATCTAGTCCGGCCAGACGGCTGTCTATTCGCATGCACAGCCGACCTGCTAACGCAGCCTGAAATTCGGTTTTCAATCAAATCAATGCAATAATGTAAAAAACATATAATAGTATTCTACCTTCTGAATATAACCGACGAGTATCCGAGAGTAGCAAGACGCAATCACGTCATCCGCCAACATTTCAGGACCTGCATTATAAAATAGTTACCGTTTGTTCTAAAAAAATCAAAACTTTGGAAGAACCAGAAATTTCCCTAAAATCTGTCATTTTCCGGCTATCTATTCACCCAGCAAGAAAGAATACGTTTAGATGGCCCCTGTTATACTCCCGCGGGAGCTTCCCCGGATGGGCGGAAATCGCCTCGGGACCGCTGACGCGGAGGAGAGCACAGATTTAGGCAGGGGAAGGGACTCCAGGGTGTGGCTCAAGTGACGCATCCGTGTTAAAATTGCCTACATCCTGGAGTTCCTTCCATTGTCCAATTAGGAAGCACGTAAGACCCGGATCTATAATCGAAGCGAGGAGGTAAGACTGTATTTACATTGCCTGTATGTAGCTACTCGCCACGCCAGCCCGCCGCGCCATGCTGTGGTGACCCCCCCCCCCCCCCCGGACCCTATTTGCGCCATCAATTCTGACAGTTAGGCGGTGTTGTCGGAAATTCACAATTTATCCAAAATTGGACCACGCAAACTCCTTTGAAGTGCGGAAGTTTTGGTCACTGTGGTCTCGTGGGCATGCCCAACACAACGAAAAAATGGATCAGCTTTCGCGTAACCTCAAAATGAATCACGTTTTGGGACCCGCCGAGGCCAACCAAAGCTTCCATTCCTCTGTTACGATCCATATAGGGTGCAAACAGAAGATGTGGTAATTCAAGCAGTTTGCATGAGGATGGATCTTATCGACATTACATTGTTGGAGAACCGATTTGATGTTCCATTCATGCACAAAACATCATGGAGCTGAGAGCACTTGGTTCAGAAAGCCAAGAAATTAGAAAGCATAGAGGCCTGCATTAGCTATTTCTTTACGGAATGCGACAGGCATTCCTTTTTAAGAGATCGTGGAGAAATACCAATGCGTATTTCGACTATACGAGACCTGTGATGGCCAAACACCGAATCAGAGGAACGGCTGACAGCTTTCACTTCAAATTTTTTTTGGACAAGCCTTCTGATCAGCCTCTGCCATAAATGCGAACAGGCGCCTACTTCCCTCTCTAGGCTTGTACCTGTATGGATTCTGTTAATGTTATGAGGGAGAAATTGGACCACCGCCAGACTGACCCTTATACTGGCACCTGAAAGTGTCATTCAAGAGATTCATCACCTACCAATTATCAAGACTTCGGCCAGGCGAACGTAAACTTCATTAGGTTCCGCAAATGCAAGGAATGCCGTAGGCCGCTCTTCATAAAGCAACAATGTCCACAGCAAAGCAAGGCGAACTATTTCGATATCATCTTCCAGTAGTTCCCTGCGAATAGCCAATGGTGAACGAAGAAGAAAACAAATGAAACTCGAAAAGATCATGAAGTTGTCAATAAACACTCACCCCTCTCGCTTTTGAACCGCGTCCAGTACACGCCTCACCGGAACAAGAGTCCAGGAGCCTTCAACTAACGGATTCACGCCATTTGCGAATTGGAAGAAGGTTTGATCGCCCGATTTTCTTAAACAGTGAATCGTCATAGAAACACATGAGGTAGGCATACTCTGGATCTATCCTAGTCCGGGGGGCCACATATCTAAAAATTATCTATCAAATCGACATGGGACTTACCGAGCGGCCCCTGAAGGACTCGAGAGGACCTAAAAGGAAGAAAAAGCCAACGAGCGAAAAAAAATAAACCGCCGCGGTTCTTACAATCGTCTCGGCGGGTAAAGAGTAAGGCAATGGAGGCCTGCCGCGTACTGACCACCGCCTGACATGTTATAACCAGGATCTAACATGGCGGGGAGGGCGCATGAAGCCTCATTCCGCGTGCTGACCACCGCCTGACATGTTGTAACCAGGATCTAACATGGCGAGGAGGGCACACAACTTTGCCGGCTTACAACCGCAATAAATGTAATTTTCGTTTTTTTTCTTGGTGAGTTTTTCTTGCTTAGGGTTCTGCGTTGTTCTGTAGAAGTCGCTCGGTAAGTCTCAAGTGAATTTGTTACATATAATACTGTTTAGTTATGTGGCCCCCCCCCCGGACTAGGATAGATCCCATACTCTTAAGGGGACCTACACTTCTTCTAGGTAGAGCTCCTTGATGTCATCGATTCGAGAACGAGCGAGTTCAAGGAGACTGTCTGAACTGCTGAAACCAGGTGTAGTCAATGCACATGCGCAACTTGTTTCCAATGTTTTCTAACGAGAAAAGAAACACGCTGGAAATTTTGAATTTCTCTACTTTGGGAGCTTGTAAAGCATTCGCATAAAACCGAACCGATCCTTCTCACTTCTCACAACAATATAAACTTTCTGCTCCATATTCCATGTTCAAAACTCTTTAGCAACTGCTCTTTTAACCAATAAACAGAAAACGGCAAAGTTGAGAGAGCATATCCAGCTTGATCAATTCATCGCCTTACTGGCTCGTGGAGCACAGAACCCACTGGGCTGCTCTGACACGATTTGGAACGGGTAAGCCTCTCGTGCCAACAGAATATGAACAAAACTAAAACTGGGAACTAAACCCGCACAATACAGAAGAAGACGTCTGCAAGCCAAAAAAGCAGTTGTCAATCATAACTGGAGCTTTAAGAGTTTCAGGATCAGTGGCGCCTAAATGTTTTTGATTTAAATTCATATAGGATTGTGCAGAATTCATAGAAGTAATTGGCAACCAACTGACAAAGAGAGGCAATAGCTTGAGAACGAAAGACGAGGTTAATCAAGCCCTCTTTGGTATGCGCCATACATTCCCGTTCAACGGGATTCTGGAGGTAACATCTGAACGCATGTTCTGCCTGCTCCGTTACTTGTGGCACCCCCTAAGAAACCAATCCGTGTTCAATCCTTCCCACAGAGGCCTGCTTCCAATTGACCAACACCGCCGGAAGGAAAGATTGGCTAACCTTAGTGGGCTTCGAGTTACAAATGACTGTCGACGCCTTCTGCAAACGCGCTTCCGCGCGCCACAGCATTTATTTCAAATTTCGCATAGCCTATATGCAGTGAAAGTTTACAAGTTGCGTACGCATGGAACCCCCTTCACCACCAGAATCACTGAATTTGCTCTGTCGTACGTTTAAAGGGAACATACACCAACATCGGCCTATTTGCGGCTATTCTTATGCAGCAAACAAACGCTCGTATATGAACCGCTTGAATGACATCATGAAGATGCAGAATGCTTGGCGCATCCAAATAGAGCTTGGATAACGCCAACCGTTACCCTCTGCCATATCGACCACAGTGACTAGTCCAATGGTTCTCATTCAGAATAAATACTCTACTCTTTCTACTCTATACTCTTTTTGATTGTTTTCACTGAGCTCTCATGTGCACTTATTTACGGGCTATCTTAACACTTTCTATCAAGAACAAATAAATGAAATCTAGACCAGCGAAACTTCGCGGGTAGACGTCAATACCTCGATGGAGCGAGTTTGCAATTATCGAAGAGTTTGAGAGCGTTCTTCTGCTGTCGTGGTGCGACACTGCGTAAGCACTTCGTAGTAAAGTCCAGTTGGAAGGCATCCTAGAAGCAACGTCTCACAAAGCGCATCAAAAATCTTTTTGATTGAAGAGCTTACGGTAGCTAGTCGATTGTACTTTTCTTGATCGCTGCGACTTGCATACTCGTCCAAAACTTCGAGCTGATCAAGCATGTCTTGAAGCACCGGCGGTTGTGGTGGGATCGGTCCCCGTGCAGGCTCACTTTCCACCGTCGGCAGCGGGGCTTGAGATGTGCCAGTACGAGAAGCCTTGAACTTGGACACTGCAAAGAGCAACTGTCGTTATCCAATATAATAATTGTTTTTCGGGTACCTACCTTTCGGCTGGGTGGTGTCCACCTTCGTCGTTTTCTTTTTGTAACGATTCTTCAGGAACTCTATAGCCTTCTTGTCTTAAAAAATTTTTAAGCGTTGGCTGGATAAGTTGAGGTACCAATCAGATATAAGAAACTCCTTGGTGTTCGTTTTAAGTTGGGAGTATTGAAAGCAAATCTGCTCGAGGACGCCTACCTATCTTCTCAACGATTTCATTCTTGAGGTTGCTTATTTCTTCTTCACCAAGTCCTGCCAAATATCTGAAAATACAGAAACCTCCCCGTTTCTAGACAATACCGCGGTATATGACCTGTTAAGACACAAGATTAATTTTGGTGAACAATTGAGACAGGCGCAGGAGGTACACTCGACAGGAAGCGATCAAGCAAGTATCACAAAATGACCTTTCGAGATCTACTCCTTAGTAACTGGCTTTCTCGAGAGTGTAAAACATTAGCTTCTCTTTCGACTCGCTACCGCTATTTTAGAGGCCAAATAAACATTAAAGTTGCATCCCACGATAACCGTAGAACCACAATGCGTGGCGCATTCTTGAGGTGATTAATGGCTTCTTTGACACTTTTTCACCTTTTCTGTGACCATTTATAATGAAAACCAAAAAATAGCGACAACATTCATCACAGTTACGTTTTTTGAAATACGCTGCGCATTTCACTTCAACGCAACAACTTGAGAGCACTATCATATGTGGCTTGGACAGTGAATCCTGAATTCTAGGTGAACACAAGCTTCAAGCACACCCTTCCCCGAATAATTTGCTACTAATTCACCGCCGCTTCTAATCACTGGATGACTGGAGTACGACCGAATCAAACCTAGGCCATGTGAAGGCCGTGTCCTAGGCTAAGAGCGCTCGGTGACGCTCTGTTGCACTAGTTTTTCGGCTCCTTAGTCCTTGCTTCTGCGAGTACCAAGGAGCCGAAAAACTCTCAAGGAGATTCAGGAGGATTTATTAGGACCGACGTGCACGTGGTGCAGCGGCTAGTGGAAGAATACTCAATATCGTTCCCTCACAGCAACCTCATTCTATCAGAAGAGATCACGTGTCAACATCAACAATTCTGGAAGACTTCCCATCATAAGCACCCCGTGAAGATTATGAAGAGGTAGAGTCGACAATTCTGAAGAAATGGCAGAACAGGCCCTTCAGTTACGTAAGGGAGAGGATACCGTTGAAGGAGCATCGGTCAAGCTTCCCAACACAGTTGAATGGTAGCCCATCTAATTACCAACCGTCCATATGAACTGCGTACTCGTCAGCAATGCGTCGACTAACTTTCTCACCTCATCGTCATTATGACTCAAATGAATTAAGACGAGTTTTCAGCAGTATGCCTGCGTTGAAATTAAGGATGTTACTATAGTCAGTTTGAAATGCAACTCATAAAAGAATTAGAAAGTAAAAAAGGCGACAAATCCTTACCTGTCATTTTCCAGTTCAAAGTTCGCTTCTTCAACAATAACTGGCTCCTCCGATGCAAAAGGCAGCTCATCTGTAATATATCCACCATAAAAAAGACCAACGACGTTTGATATCTGCTAATGTTTTTCGATGTATTTCCAATTATTTTGCGACGAAAATCAACTAAGAAAATTCATATGATCCTAACATTAAGAAGTAGCCACCTCCTGGAAAATAAAACAGATGTATGTCACGAATGTAAAAGAACCGACCTAATCTTCCACTTAGCCTATCAAATTCGGCTGCGAAGAAACTCTTCTCGTCTGCGTCACGCTTCTCAGCCACATCTTTTCTGGAAATTATGTTTAAACTGCAGTGAATTGCTGAAATGTGCAAGTAACAGTTTCTATACTTGTAGTAAGCACTCAGATCCAGCACTTCCGGAAAGCCATCATCGGCGGAGTACTGCAGTTTGTCAAAGCTCTGACGTGCGAGATCGTCGGTGTGATCCGAACCAAGCCAATCGGAATTCCTTTCCTTAAGAATTTTGTTTCAATACCGATTCCTTACAGTATAAAGAACCAGATCTTTACCTCAACATCAAATAGCACCCTATTGGAGGACCATTCCTCCGTGATATTCTCGAGGTCAATGACAAAGCGTCCTGAAAATGGGTCAACAATATGATTATTAGAAGCATACAGGAAGAAAGGACCTTCGCTTACCACACTGCTCAAATGAACGAGCTGTTGTTCTGGGAATCCCTGGCCTTTGTTGCACCTTCTTTTTGTCCGACGACTTTTTCACTCGGTGGATTTCAACAGCCTTAAACTACATTGTAAAGCCTTACAGTCAGTAAATATTTCAGTTGTAGAAAAGGCGAAAAGTAAAACAAGCTTCATTGTCTACAATCCGGTCTGCATGTCTTCTTTCTAGGAAATTTTACACGGTTTACTTCACAATTTTGTAAAGGAAGCTGCATCAGTCATTTCTGTAATTGCTTCACGCCCTAAGAACTTTTAAGGTCCACTTAAGTGATAATTCTAGATCCACGAAATTCAAAAAAGCAGGTGGAAGTGGAGGTGGAGTTAGCCCTCGAATCCTAAATTTTCGCCACTAATTTGCGTGGTAGTCAAAAAACAGGCGAATTACATATACTATCGGACTAACAAGAGACACACCAACACACTAACTCTATGTAGCTTGGAACTTCTTGAATTGAATCTTGGTAGATGTAGCTATTACATCTACCAAGATTCATTTAAGAAATTTCACCAGAACTAGATAACCGTGAGCTAAGTTCACTGAAATACAATTTAGTCCGCGGACGCAGCATAGCTCTGACATCGGTTTCAAATCGGATACCACCATGAAACAAACCTTTTTGCTTTGTGACTGTCGTGCCTCCCATTCAGCTTGCATGGCAAGGATGTCATCTTCCGTCTCCGCCGCAGATGGTCGCTTTACGAACAAACGATCTTCCATCCTAATATTTCAGTATCGCGATATAAAATTTTAGACGAACCAAAACGTCAGAACTATATCAAATAGAATCAGAAACAAGCCCAAAAAGATAACTACACCACGCCTGACTTATTCTCGCTTTCAACCTCTCTAGAACATAATTCATTACTGGTCTATGATCCAGACAGTATCGAAGCTCCACATCGTGCTACTTTCTCTACTCTCACTACTTATCGTCAATAGATAATCGTCTTCCATCGACTTCAGTGAACTAGAACCAAAATCGAAAATAGGGACTTTTCCAGCTAAGAACAAGAAAATGAGATTTTTAGGGCTATTCACCAAATCGGAAGACTTATCCCAATATCAATCTGAATGGAACGAGCACCAACAAGGGTTCCAGTTACTATCCAACTCCGCTGTTAGTCTTGCGCTACCGAACACCTCAGAGACCATACGAAAGCAAGATGAACATGCGATCAGCGTCGCGCAGCGAGGAATCGAAACGATGAAGCTCGGAGTGGGGCGATTCACGCAAGTGGGACAATGCCTCCTAGTGTGCGAGCTTCGCCGACATTCGAAATAAGAGACGCGTCGACCAGGCTAAGTAAGCTAGACCCGCTGAACTATAGTCGTTCGGATTGGCTTCTGTGGGACGTTAAAAAGACACAGGACGCCCAAAGGCGCGCTCTTTCGTGCAAGTTCTACACGGAGAGTTTTACTCGCTCCCCAACCGCCCAAATGAGAAGGATCCGCAAGACCACTCTGGTACTGAACAGATGACCCCATCCTAGTCAGGTGCTAAGGTGTTGCGTCCATCAACCCACGACACGATTCCACATTCTATAAGTTCGCATGAGCGCCATCGCAACATTTTGTAGCAGCTGAAAGCCCAGGACAAATTCAAGGGAAGGGATGGAGAAGCAACACACCGCATGTTCCTCCTCCCCCGACTAGGAGAGGTCTCAAGGATGAGTGGAGTTTAGCTGCCCTCGCAATTTGATCAACAGGACGATGGATTATGCATGTAAAATACCCTGAGTTGGGTTTCTCACAGCGTAGTACACTTCAATAGCGTAACATGAGGAAATTATGGTACAACGGGACGAGAACGCCATTGACTCCTCCATCACAACCAGACCTCGAAACTGCGCACGCGAAATGCACACTCAAACCAGCTCAACGACATTTCATGGAAATTGGAAGCGTAGCGCACCCTTGAAAGGGTTGACTTGCTACACATTCATGATTACTATGACAAACAGCAATAAGTAAACATGGCGGAGCAAACAGCTACAAGTTCAGCATACGTAGAGCGCTGCAAGTGTATGGAATAGTCCTTCTCTTGCGCCAAAAGTGATCCATATTCATAACGCTATCATGCCTCACACGACGAACTTCTGGTACTGAATACCACGTCGGAATCAATGACAGGTCCCGTGTAAACAGAACGCCTAAGGGCCTGTTCGTACTTCGCGGCGGGAGCGATTGGTCCGCCAGGTAAATCATACGCATCGATTTCTGCCGAGGGATCGCCTAGTAAAAATCGACATGTATGATTGCCTGGCCGACCAATCATTCCATGGCTCCAGTCGCGAAGTATGAACAGATCCCATGATCACTGTCCCACCAGCTGCAATGCCCCACAATTTTTGAACCTTTGCTGTTCCAAAGAGTATGCCGTAGTAATGCAATATCGATGGGTAGTGGAAAACCACCAGAACTGGTACTAGTCAAATCATCAGCAATCTCTTCAAAGCACAGACGTCCAGGAAACATTCATTAATCCACAAACCACATCACGAAAATTGAATTGAATTCTAGTTATATCAGCAGAACCTTATGTGATGTAATATGGAAAAACAGATCAACAATAGGAACAGTTGTTCTGAGAAGAGAAGTGCTCCACTGAAGAAAACGAAATACACAAAAATGATGGAATTCACTCGAAGAACATAAGATCTGGCTGAGATGGATGCACTAGTATCCATACTGCTCGGTGAATGCATTTCGCTTCATACTGCGATTCCTTTGGAATGAGCTGGTCGAAGGGAATCTCTCGTACTGAAAGAATGCAACTGTTACGCTCGTATATCTAGTGACTCAACAACGACAAAAAAACACCGTTAAGCTTGCTGTAACTTTTTGGTAACCTCACTCCTTCCAAACAAAGGCGGTGCTCTCCCAAGAACGTAGGATATGGCTTGCCGCAATGTGATCATATGGCTAACCTTTGGTTCTATTGGGTTCGAGGAAAAGTTTCCCCTCACTTTAATACGATTTCTCTGAGATGAGCTGGTCGAAGGGAATCTCTCGTACTGAAAACATGCAATTGTTATGGTCGTATGTTCAGTCGCTCAACAACAACAACATCATCAAAAACACTGTCAAATTTGCTGGATCTCTTTTTGATAACATCACTCCTTCCAACCAGAAACATAGCTCTCCTAAGAAGGTAGCATAGGTTTTCCCGCAATGTGATTATGCCGTACCTTTGGTTCTATAAGTGTGTTCCCGTCGCTTTTCAAAACGTACTTGAGTAACAATTAACAAAAGTATGAACCATCATTATTGACAACACACTGCCACTTATCAGGTAACTTTTGAGTGTAGATCAGAACTTCGTTTACCATCTCTATTACGCATTATACTCACTGTACTCCCTTTTCATTAATGGCTGAAATGGCTGCCAGTGCAACCCGTAAGAGTTTGGAAGTTACCTCATCGACCTCATCTTCGTAATCCCTGTACTGTCTATTTTGTCTCTTCGCAAACCGAACACCACCCCTTGCTGAAGATTGAACCTGGAATTTTTGAGACTTTAGAACACGTACACAACCTAAGAATCATACCAGAAAACCAGGTACAGAACAGAAGGGGGTTCAAAGTCTTTCCGCCCAGTAGCACTCTAAACTTCAATTCTTATTCTCATTTTTCTTATTATACCTGCAATAATGCCTCCATATAACGAGAATGATAAGTGAGTAAAGCCATATAGTTGTGATAGTTTGATTATAAAAGTCGAAAAGCAAAGCATTTGTGCTGAAGATGAGCTCGGTGCAACAGCTCCAATCCGAGCCGAACTAAAAACTTGTCCTTAGAGCTACCGAAACCGCAAATTTCAAGTTAGAATTCAGATTTTTTCAACTCCAGATTCTAAAGCAACTAAAATTGGCTCAATGTGGCTTCGAGGCGGGATGGGGTTATGATGTACGTTCAGAACATAACTGTTTACAAAAAGAAGAATGGGGTTATGTTGTACGTTCAAAAAATAACTATTTACAAAAAAGAAGAATGCCGCTCTAAGTAAGAAGTTCATAAAGTGCTAAATCAAAGTGTGAAAACACATCAGTAAGATAAGATACTGAATTTCGCGGTTTTCGTGGCCTTTCTACAATGTGCCCCCCTCTCCTCGAAACAGTTAGCGCTCTGAAGTTTTGTCATATGAGAGAACTTTCCTAACTGTTCATTACATCTTTTCATGGTCATCATTTGGCGATTTACACGGTTTTCATTTGGCTGATAGTGTAAACGGTGCTTAATCGAGCCCGGACAGAGGAGGTATGCATGTCACCCATAATTTATTCCATAACTTCTTAGTGTGTAACTTCGTGCAAGCAGAACTATTCCTATCAAACCAATGAAAAGCGCGAGGTACTAGACAAGGGGAATTCTCAAGCTTTGCGTCCGACACGAAGAAAAAGGTCTGCCCTTCTGTGCTTTGAGATAGCCTTAAGCCTTCTTTGAATAAAAAGCACAGCTTAGAAGATACAACTGAAACACCGTTCTCATCTTCTGCGTTTTACGAGCTATAAGACTTCACAGAAAGTCATTGCAAATTTTCTAGATAAAAATTTAATTTGGAAGAACCATTCTTCAATTATGAAGACGGTCGCCTTTTTCTAATAATCTGAGGGTGAATACAGGAGCAAAGAATTCGACAAATAAGAAAGAACCTTAAAACGAAAGCGAATAAAAACTCACCCGCGCACTCATCTCATCGTTCACATAGATCACGTTAGAACGTGGATTCTGGCGAGCGTTTCCATTTAAGTAGTTCGGAACCCTTTTCACGAATCCACCGGCTACTCGAACTGGCTGCTGCACAAACGCACGGCCTCGCTGGCGAACTATCTGAGGAGACTGCTGGGGTTGAATGACTCTACGCACAGGTAACAACTGCGATCGAGCGTTCTGGAGAACACGAGCGCCACCACCGCGGTTCCCTCTGCGGATCTTAGCCGGGCGAGTGCGAACGACTTCCAGTGGACGAGGTTCACGCACAACGCGCACTGTCTGGTAAACCACAGGTCCCGACCTGAAACTTTCCATATTGCGGAACCGATATTTCGTACGAAATTGTAGACAAAGCAGAGATTTTTTGCATACCAATGATAAGATACCGTCAAGGCTGAAGGGATAGCGAAGCCGACATTAGAGTGATTCATATGTTCTTGCGATTTTTCATATTTTTAAATTTTTATAAATTTCGATCAAGCTAACATTACTCATCGAAATATCGCCCGTCTTCGTCGATTACTGCCCTCCATCGTTCGGGCAGGGAATGGATACCGTGGCGATAGGAATCAGTGTGTTTCGTTTCGAAAAGTGACGAAGGTCGGACCTGATTCCTGACGAGTACGCCACACGAGCTCACGCACGCCTTTTAAACTTATCCCGCTCTCGCCGTTTTGACTGGTTGAACTCGCTCATTACAGCGGATGAGAAGTGGCTACAACATGGTCATATACATCAAGGCATGCTTAAACTCCAGCAGAGGAGAAGCCGCCAGGAGTTTCCAAAGGTGATCTGCACCCAAGGAAGGGGATGCTAAGTATTTTCTGGGACGTTCGTAGTGCTGTTTACTGGGAGCTTCTCCCCTCTGGTGCCGAAATTAACAGTCTGCTGTTCTGCAACCATCTACGAGAGCTTAGCCACGCTCTTTAAGTTAAACGCCCACAACTCGACAAGATTTATTTCCTCCATGACAACGCAAAACCTCATACTTCAAAAAAGGCCTGCCAAAAGGTCCACCAATTAGGATGGGAAGTGATTCCCCACGCACACTATTCACCAGGCCTTGATCCAACTGTCTACCAATAGTTCCAATCGCTAGCTCACTTCTGGAAGGAAAAGGATAGGACGATCGAGCGGCACTCGAAAGGGACCTTCGACACTGTTTCGAATAAAAATCCTCAGATTTCTATTGCCACAGCATTCATTTCCTCCCGAAACGATAGAGCACACTCATCGTCAAATATGGGCGATATTTCGATGAGTCAGGAGTTGAATAAAAGTATATAAAAATTGGAAAAATATAAAAAAATCGCAAGAACAGGGAAACTTTCAGCCGGAGCGCTGAATTCGTCACGATCTCTCTTACGACGCCTTCTGTCCGCTGGGTTGACAATGTTGGTCGGATCCTAAGACCAACATTATCGAGCTGTCTCCTTGTCTTCCATGCATGTTCCATCACCATTAGTAGATCCTTTCTTAGCTTTCGCTGATTGAAGCTGTCTTCTTCACTGCGGTGACACGCCGATTTGGTCTTATATGGGACAACAATACAGTATAATTTTCATCCTAATTATAGTTAGAACAGGCTATAAAACTGGACTGCAGCCACAAATATTGGAATCTCATGCCCATCCATCAGCGTATACACCTCCTTTGCGACTTTGGAGACTATGGAGGAGCTGGCAAAGCGAGCTCTCTAATGTTAGTGTACAACTTTGCCTTCAGTTACTACGCCGGTTGGAACAACTTCAATTAAAAATCTTATTGAAAATCTCCACTCACTCTTCCTCTAAAAGCTGGCGATGGACAGGACGTGCCCGAGCTCTTCGTACAATCTGTAACATTTTTAGCCCCGTTCTATGCAACTTGATCGCAATGTCTCTGCATTTTATTCTCGAGTGACTTACAACACGTGGAACCTCCACAACTCTCTTACGAATTCCGCGCGATCGAGCACTAACCCTGGCGATGGCTGCATCAGCTCGAACAGTTCGGATCTACAACACACATCATGGAAACCGATACGCGGTCGTAACACCAATCACAATTGGAAAAAGGAAACCAGTTCTTGCACATCGCCGACACGACTGGACGATGAACCAGAAGTCTTCGCCAGGATGATTGAGAAGACAGAACACTGAGCAATCTCATCCGCCGGCGAATTATCCAATTCGCCTTCTCATTTAGCGAGCGAGCCGCATACAAGAGGAGGTGGCTACGATTGCCAATCGCCTTATTCGCAAATGTCCACGTAGAACGTGGCTAGCGCTCATAATAATGGCCATCGGAACTTGAGCAGAAGTCGCGAGTCAAGACACCGTGTAGCCGAAAATGCCTGGTGCATTTAAAAACGTACTGCTCCGGGGTTCGCGACGCCCACTGCAGTTGCTGCTTTGGCTCGCATCTTCTGTAGAGTCTTCTGAAAGTGCTGCGCTGATCACTGAGCCAGTAACAAATCCTGGTGATGACTTACATTGACAAGATTCTTCACAAAGCGTCTGGTAGCAGCATTGTTTACGGCGGCTACATCTGCGCTTTCGGAGCGAGGAGCGCGTTGACGTTGTACAGGCTCCGAGCGAGCACCTCGTCTCTGACTATTGTTAAAGCGAGCACCTCGACGTTGCGCAAAACCACCTCTTCCGCGGGATCCAGCAGAGGTAACATCGTTCGCCTATAAACATACATTTTCTGATCCCGCACATAAAGCAGTACTATCGCAGTAAAGTATAAAACCGCCCTATTCGTAGTTTATCGGGTGTTTGTGCTATTTACCCAGATTAGGTCTGCAGCTAGCCCCACGTTCCGTACGAAAATGGTTCCTCCGACCCTCACTCGAACATGCCCTAGTGAAGCGGCTGTTGTGACATGATGAGCCGTTAAACAATTGCTAGTCCCGACACAATGGAAGAGTGAAACCGGGTATCTCAATCACTAAAGCTCTGATGGCTACACAGCGACCTAAGCACTACGCACACTTTTGCGGCAGTCCTATTTTTAAGCATAAGGCAGAGAGGGTTATTGATGGAGTGGGCGACAATGCTGAGGATAAGTGCCACCGCCAAAGCGGCATCATTATCCGTTTCCATTCTAGATCCCGCCACCGTATGCTATTCTCTCCCCAACCGTCCTCGGCCGAGTATGAGGCGATCTCCGCCTACATCCCCGGTATGCACATCATGCGCCATCGATGTTTCGCGCCGTCCCCGTCCCCGGGTCGGCCGAGAATAGCATACGGCCCCAGCTACAGCCCATACAGAAATTGTCGGCAGTGGAGCGGCTGCAGCGGCAATAATGCCTTTATGTATTTCTGCTGCTGCTTCGTTTGCGGCAGCTACTGCCGCTTTGGCGGCACATCAGCGGCCGTCCGGACCGGGGTAGTTTCGCTTCGCGCGGCGATTCTGCGTCTCTGCCCTATACTTAAAAATAGGGCTGCCGCGTTGCCGCAAGTGTGCGTAGGGCGATATTATAGGACCCGTCTTTTGGCGAGGGTTCAGTTTTTCCCTAGAACTGATGCTCCTTATAGTTTTGGTGGCTGATGTCCCTTATAGCTTTAGGGACCGCTCCCTTCATCCTTCACACTCCCATGAGTATGTAAAAAAAATTGGGCGCAATGCGGATTAGGCGCTTCAGCTTAGGCGTGAAATTCAATGAACAGCTAGAGGTAGGACAACACGTTGCGCTTTCTTTGGCATATTCCAACCAGCTCTAGGATTCTGTTGGAATATTTGGAATACGAAACTATGTAAGAAAAATTGGCGTCACAACCGTGCACTCTTCCCCCCCCCCCCCCCCCCCCCCTCCCCTCTAACACGTACTGCCCCACAATTGCATCTACCCCTGCTGGGAGGGACAATGAGAGGCATGGTGTATCCATCATGTCCATCAATCAATCATTCCATGCCACACCACTCACTGCATCACCAGAATCAGAATCCGCAGCAGAACCCTCATATGAAGGGACAGTAGCTGAATCCCTCTTACAAAGTCAATATAACGAATGGAACGCGTAAATAGGGTCGGCGCGGTGGAGGATCATTATTTAGTTGTACAGCTCAATGTGCCTTTTAAAACAGAAATTCTTCTCGTAATGGTGTGTTCGACCCCTACATTGAACTGAGATAGGCCATTTCTGAATAACTGGACATACACGTGCCTCGACAAAGTGCCAGTGCCCGCTCACGCCATCCGAACCGTTGTCATTGGAGCACGTTTTCGTCGCCCAGTGGTAGTCGGCAGCTGGGTTCTGGCTCTTCGAACGCAGAACAAGACTAGGGAAGGGACTCCAGGGTGCGGACGATCCAAGCTGCTCGTGTGGAAACTGCTTTCGTCGCCCAGTGAGAGTCGGCCGCTGGGCTCTGCGCTCTTCGAGGCAGAACCAGGCTAGGGAAGGGACTCCAGGATGTGGTGCAAAAATTCCGCACCGAAGAAGAACCGAACCCCGGTCTCCTTCACATGCAGCACGCCTCTATCCACCGCCCGACGATTCGCTTGTCGTGTGTGTCAACGCGGGCATATAAGACATCAATCGAACGCGCACGTGGAGGCCGACACGATCCACGACGCAACAGCTGCAGCCACACGCTACAGTATCGCGGATTGATGAGCAAACCTGCACTTCAACACCACGACTCCATGAAGTGCAACAGCAAAATCTGGTTAGGTCTAAGTAAGACCGCGATTCACTCCCCCATTCTTCTTCAGCGTTTTTCCCACTTAGTTGCGGAACCGCTTTCCTGGAATGCTGGCGCCACTTCGCGATTAAATGCAACACTGCAACAAAGCCATGTTCAAGTCTTGATGCAGCGTATCAAGTCAGCGCTGCCTTGGTCTCCCTCGTGGCCGCTTTCCGGGCTCTTCGAGGTTGAGGCCAGTCTTTCGAACAGTGACACTTTTTGGGCGAAGTCGAAGTCACTCCCCCCCCAACCTCCCATTAGAATAGATATCTAAAAAAACATAAAACACAGGCACGACTGTACATACACTATAACTGTCGGCGCAATGCTACTATGAGGGGGCCAGCCCACATTTGAACGAGTTTTGACCCGTTTGACCTAGGCCCCTCTCGCTGCAACTTGCTCTACACGTATGTAAGCGTCAGTTTGCGTACAGTGTGGGAAATTCCACGTCACCATATCTGACTGCTACGCTTAAGTCGGTCGAAGCCCATGGCCTGCCCCCCCCCCCCCCCTTCAGCGGTATCACTGCGCCTAGCTGTCGAAAGCCACCGAGGCTTGCTGTGGCTAGGTTAGAGCGGCCAGTTAGGAAAAGGATACAGGGTGAATTAGCCGCTCTAGACTTGAACCTACGTGCTTCTTACCACCTGCCACTGTCCTAGAGATAGAAAGTACAGGTTAGGGGGTGCACTGCTCTGACAACTTATATTTCCTACTATAGTACCATATTTTAAAGAAATTTTCGACCTGAGATAAACCACGCCTAGAAAAGCGCAATATGCTGTTATATAGCATGAGTTGTACATTGATCAAATCTACTCCTAAAACGTATAGCTGCCCTCCCTCATAACCCAGCTGTACCCGGATTGCGAAAGGCCAAAAAGTAACCAAATCTCGAAAGAAAAAACTCACCCTCTGTCCACCGCGGTTGTTGCCCCGGCCGGAGGCGTTTCCACCCCGCCTTCTCTTGTTTAGCCTTATGATATCATCAAGCGCCATGTTAACTTTGTCGTCGTCCATCTGAAGCAACGTGGTTCTCAATAAAGAACCGTGAAGCGAAAGCAATGAAGCGGAAAATCGATCACATTCCAGCTCATCTTCGAGAACAACCACACGAATTCGAACAATGCACAAGAAATGGAGAATAGTGGCAAACATGAACAAATCAATGAATTGGCTCCGACCACAACACACAGAGGACTGCTTCTCGTTATCTTGTGCGCGGTGAAATACTTAAATTACTGCCCTAAGCGCCCTAAATACTCACATTTTGCTTCAAGCAGAGTAGTAATGACTAACTTACTCATGAGCACTCGCTTCTAAGAAATTACGACAAGAAGGGCAACCAGGAAATGTCTAGTGTTAGGCTACCGTTAACCTCGGCAGGATGGTGAACAATTATAGCAGAAAACCTCGAGCTCTGGACCTGGGGCTTCACTCGACTCACGTTTTTCGGGATGCAGTCGTGGGAACCAACCGAACTTTGGCAACTGGTCAAAATCAGAGAAAGTGGTGGTGTCGGAAAGTCACGTTCGGTCCCACCACCTAAGATTGCCCCTTGGTTAGATCCGAGTAGAGCTCGAAGAGTGCAGAACCCAACTACGCACAGCCCGCTGAGCGATGAACCATCAGGACGAGAAGGGATTCGGGACAAGGTTCACCTGAGCGACTCGTGCCAGAACTGCTCTCATCCTTCAGAGGACCGGACAGTGCTCCGCGTTCTTCGAGCAGGATCCAGCTGCGCAAGGGTGGAGGAGGGGGGGGGGGGATAGTTAGGATGTGATAGTTAACCAGTATACATTGGATTCGATTGAAAATCTCCGGGATTCGGATAACGGCGATTTCGCGCACCTTTTGGATTATTCGCATCGGACAACTTTCGGGCGGACGCATCAAACTGGCACCGTCAAATTAGGTGTCGGGCGCCTAATCTCTACTCCCTTCGGTACTATTGTACTTTTGGTACCCCACTTAATCTTGTTCAACATAGGTCTACTAGAGGTAATCTGCCATGGGAAGAACGAATATCATAGTCGTTTATTGCGGAAATGCGGAAATGTCTTGTAAGCCCGCTATATTAAGTTGGAATCGCCCAAGGCCTTGCGAAATAGCGCGCGCTGGTAAGAGACGCAGATACTCCGCCCCTACCAGCACGCATTCGCGGCCGTCTCGGGTGGGGGAGGGGGGTTACCATAGTATGCCATGGCGCACAGGCGTAGCTACTAGATACTCGCAGCGAATTAAATGCAGTCTTATCTCCTCGGGGCAAGAGAGGGACCTCTAGGATGAAGGCAATTTTAACACGGGTGTCCTAGTGGGCCCACACCCCGGAGTCCTATTCCCTGTCTAATTATGTGCTCTGCTTCGCGTGAGTAAAGAGAGCACACAACAGAGCTTTCAAGCCTTTTCGAGATTTCAAGGCTTATGCCCTGGCCAACCTCTGCTGCAGGCTAGGGGCGGCAAAATAGTGCGCATCGTTAGGAGGCGGAGTCTCTGCGTCTCTTATCAGCGCGCGCTATCTCGCAAGGCCTTAGGCAATTAGAGCTTAATATAACGGGCTTATAAGGCATTTCCGCAAAAAACGACTATGATATTCGTTATTCCCATGGCAGACTACCCCTAGTAGACCTATTTTGAACAAGATTAAGTGGGGTACCAAAAGTACAATAGTACCCTTCCTTCAATTAGTAAACGTCCTAATCGAGGTTCTATGCTCACTAAGCAAGTCCGCCTTAATTCGCCAACCCGCAGGCTGGCTCGAGCTCGAGTCTACTCTAATGGGTCTCTCCTGCAATGCGGCACTTTTACACCACATCCTGGAGTCCCTTCCCTAGCCTGGTGTTCAGCTGCAGACTCCCCTGAACGACGAAAGCAGCTTCCCCACGAGGAGCTTGGATCGTACACACCAGGGATGTGCGGAAATTTCCCTGTAAAAACCGGAATACGAAAGGCGGAGCGGAAACGCTCAAAAATGGCCGGAAACCGGAATACGAAATGCGGAAACGGAAACGACACATGTTCGCCATTTTTTTTCAAAAATTGAATCTGAAACGGCGTCAGAAGCGGCTTCTATTGTACCTTTTCTTGTTTATAACTTTGCGAGCAGCAGAAACTTCCACAGATTGGTGCTCATCCTCATCATAACATAGCATAGCATGAATTCATAATGTTGTTATGATATCCTTTTAGCTATGGCTGAGCAATAAACGAAAACAAATTCAGGGACTTATTTCACTACCAGCGTCCGTCGCCGGCTTCGCCGGCGACTGACGCTGGATGTGCGGGCCACGCCAGGCTTGCCGGCTTCGGGTGTGGTGGGCCACGCTGAGAACGGAGCCCAAACCTAGATGGGATTCCTTACTCACCCAGCGTCCGTCGCCGGCTTCGCCGGCGACTGACGCTGGATGTGCGGGCCACGCCAGGCTTGCCGGCTTCGCCGGCTTCGGGTGTGGTGGGCCACGCTGAGAACGGAGCCCAAACCTAGATGGGATTCCTTACTCACCCAGCGTCCGTCGCCGGCTTCGCCGGCGACTGACGCTGGATGTGCGGGCCACGCCAGGCTTGCCGGCTTCGGGTGTGGTGGGCCTCGCTGAGAACGGAGCCCAAACCTAGATCGGATTCCTTACTCACCCAGCGTCCGTCGCCGGCTTCGCCGGCGACTGACGCTGGATGTGCGGGCCACGCCAGGCTTGCCGGCTTCGCCGGCTTCGGGTGTGGTGGGCCACGCTGAGAACGGAGCCCAAACCTAGATGGGATTCCTTACTCACCCAGCGTCCGTCGCCGGCTTCGCCGGCGACTGACGCTGGATGTGCGGGCCACGCCAGGCTTGCCGGCTTCGGGTGTGGTGGGCCACGCTGAGAACGGAGCCCAAACCTAGATGGGATTCCTTACTCACCCAGCGTCCGTCGCCGGCTTCGCCGGCGACTGACGCTGGATGTGCGGGCCACGCCAGGCTTGCCGGCTTCGCCGGCTTCGGGTGTGGTGGGCCACGCTGAGAACGGAGCCCAAACCTAGATGGGATTCCTTACTCACCCAGCGTCCGTCGCCGGCTTCGCCGGCGACTGACGCTGGATGTGCGGGCCACGCCAGGCTTGCCGGCTTCGGGTGTGGTGGGCCACGCTGAGAACGGAGCCCAAACCTAGATGGGATTCCTTACTCACCCAGCGTCCGTCGCCGGCTTCGCCGGCGACTGACGCCGGATGTGCGGGCCACGCCAGGCTTGCCGGCTTCGGGTGTGGTGGGCCTCGCTGAGAACGGAGCCCAAACCTAGATGGGATTCCTTACTCACCCAGCGTCCGTCGCCGGCTTCGCCGGCGACTGACGCTGGATGTGCGGGCCACGCCAGGCTTGCCGGCTTCGGGTGTGGTGGGCCTCGCTGAGAACGGAGCCCAAACCTAGATCGGATTCCTTACTCACCCAGCGTCCGTCGCCGGCTTTGCCGGCGACTGACGCTGGATGTGCGGGCCACGCCAGGCTTGCCGGCTTCGGGTGTGGTGGGCCTCGCTGAGAACGGAGCCCAAACCTAGATCGGATTCCTTACTCACCCAGCGTCCGTCGCCGGCTTCGCTGGCGACTGACGCTGGATGTGCGGGCCACGCCAGGCTTGCCGGCTTCGCCGGCTTCGGGTGTGGTGGGCCACGCTGAGAACGGAGCCCAAATTTAGATGGGATTCCTTACTCACCCAGCGTCCGTCGCCGGCTTCGCCGGCGACTGACGCTGGATGTGCGGGCCACGCCAGGCTTGCCGGCTTCGTGGGCTTCGGGTGTGGTGGGCCACGCTGAGAACGGAGCCCAAACCTAGATGGGATTCCTTACTCACCCAGCGTCCGTCGCCGGCTTCGCCGGCGACTGACGCTGGATGTGCGGGCCACGCCAGGCTTGCCGGCTTCGGGTGTGGTGGGCCACGCTGAGAACGGAGCCCAAACCTAGATGGGATTCCTTACTCACCCAGCGTCCGTCGCCGGCTTCGCCGGCGACTGACGCTGGATGTGCGGGCCACGCCAGGCTTGCCGGCTTCGGGTGTGGTGGGCCTCGCTGAGAACGGAGCCCAAACCTAGATCGGATTCCTTACTCACCCAGCGTCCGTCGCCGGCTTCGCCGGCGACTGACGCTGGATGTGCGGGCCACGCCAGGCTTGCCGGCTTCGCCGGCTTCGGGTGTGGTGGGCCACGCTGAGAACGGAGCCCAAACCTAGATGGGATTCCTTACTCACCCAGCGTCCGTCGCCGGCTTCGCCGGCGACTGACGCTGGATGTGCGGGCCACGCCAGGCTTGCCGGCTTCGGGTGTGGTGGGCCACGCTGAGAACGGAGCCCAAACCTAGATGGGATTCCTTACTCACCCAGCGTCCGTCGCCGGCTTCGCCGGCGACTGACGCCGGATGTGCGGGCCACGCCAGGCTTGCCGGCTTCGGGTGTGGTGGGCCACGCTGAGAACGGAGCCCAAACCTAGATGGGATTCCTTACTCACCCAGCGTCCGTCGCCGGCTTCGCCGGCGACTGACGCTGGATGTGCGGGCCACGCCAGGCTTGCCGGCTTCGGGTGTGGTGGGCCTCGCTGAGAACGGAGCCCAAACCTAGATGGGATTCCTTACTCACCCAGCGTCCGTCGCCGGCTTCGCCGGCGACTGACGCTGGATGTGCGGGCCACGCCAGGCTTGCCGGCTTCGGGTGTGGTGGGCCTCGCTGAGAACGGAGCCCAAACCTAGATCGGATTCCTTACTCACCCAGCGTCCGTCGCCGGCTTTGCCGGCGACTGACGCTGGATGTGCGGGCCACGCCAGGCTTGCCGGCTTCGGGTGTGGTGGGCCTCGCTGAGAACGGAGCCCAAACCTAGATCGGATTCCTTACTCACCCAGCGTCCGTCGCCGGCTTCGCCGGCGACTGACGCTGGATGTGCGGGCCACGCCAGGCTTGCCGGCTTCGCCGGCTTCGGGTGTGGTGGGCCACGCTGAGAACGGAGCCCAAACCTAGATGGGATTCCTTACTCACCCAGCGTCCGTCGCCGGCTTTGCCGGCGACTGACGCTGGATGTGCGGGCCACGCCAGGCTTGCCGGCTTCACCGGCTTCGGGTGTGGTGGGCCACGCTGAGAACGGAGCCCAAACCTAGATGGGATTCCTTACTCACCCAGCGTCCGTCGCCGGCTTCGCCGGCGACTGACGCTGGATGTGCGGGCCACGCCAGGCTTGCCGGCTTCGCCGGCTTCGGGTGTGGTGGGCCACGCTGAGAACGGAGCCCAAACCTAGATGGGATTCCTTACTCACCCAGCGTCCGTCGCCGGCTTCGCCGGCGACTGACGCTGGATGTGCGGGCCACGCCAGGCTTGCCGGCTTCGGGTGTGGTGGGCGACGCTGAGAACGGAGCCCAAACCTAGATGGGATTCCTTACTCACCCAGCGTCCGTCGCCGGCTTCGCCGGCGACTGACGCTGGATGTGCGGGCCACGCCAGGCTTGCCGGCTTCGGGTGTGGTGGGCCACGCTGAGAACGGAGCCCAAACCTAGATGGGATTCCTTACTCACCCAGCGTCCGTCGCCGGCTTCGCCGGCGACTGACGCTGGATGTGCGGGCCACGCCAGGCTTGCCGGCTTCGCGGGCTTCGGGTGTGGTGGGCCACGCTGAGAACGGAGCCCAAACCTAGATGGGATTCCTTACTCACCCAGCGTCCGTCGCCGGCTTCGCCGGCGACTGACGCTGGATGTGCGGGCCACGCCAGGCTTGCCGGCTTCGCCGGCTTCGGGTGTGGTGGGCCACGCTGAGAACGGAGCCCAAACCTAGATGGGATTCCTTACTCACCCAGCGTCCGTCGCCGGCTTCGCCGGCGACTGACGCTGGATGTGCGGGCCACGCCAGGCTTGCCGGCTTCGCCGGCTTCGGGTGTGATGGGCCACGCTGAGAACGGAGCCCAAACCTAGATGGGATTCCTTACTCACCCAGCGCTGGTCGCCGGCTTCGCCGGCAACCAACGCTGGGTAAGGAAGCATCCCTAGCGCCGAACTCGAACACGTAGAAACGAACGAATGCTACAGATTGATGCGTTGCTGTCCATCACTCACATCCCTGTATAGCATTCAAGAAAACGCCCGCAGCACTCCTGCTTCGTCTGGAGTCGTGTTCACAACCTATTGCAGCTCGTCAGGCCTAATCGAACGCCTGACCGTTTCCGTCTAGGCGCCGTGCCTTATGCGACGACGTGTGACGATCTTCGGAACAGATGACTTGGGACAAAAGTACTGTCCTCCTCTGCATACAGTGCTAATGGAAATTGGTCAAAGCACTGCAGAAAATTGGGACCTTTTTCCTTCCTTCACTGCTTCTGAGGGAAATTCAGTATCGCGTTCAAAAAATCGATAACACCGAGCGATACTGACTGCTTGATCCAGGTAATAGGATATTGATTGCCAGATCGAAGTGTGAGCCAAGGACGCAAGTGTGAGTAGCGCCGCGTCGCAGACCTCTACCGCAACGCTGCACGTGTTGTCTGAACCCGGTAGCGGCGGCTCGTCATAGCCGCGATGACGCCTTGCGAAACCTCATCCAGTGGTGGGTGTTCTTTGGTGAGCACCCGGCAGTGGAGGCGTCGAGATAGTCAACAGTGGCGGTCATGGCTGCCTGGCTAGTAAACAACGGCGGTCATGGCTGCCTGCCATGCTGCCATGTTGTGGTGTTTACGGTTGGCGGCGGCGATACGACGAACGGCTGGGTCTAGCGACGGCTGTCGGCAGAAATGTCGACGGAATGTCGGCAGAAATGTCGGCAGAATGTCGGCAGAAAGCGACAGACGTCTCCCGTCAGTGATTCATGCCTCTCTGCTTTATATAATAGGATTTCTAACTACAGGGTGGCTGAAAAGTTCGGGCAATTTTTTGCGGCGCTACTTTTGGCCTTGAAATTGAGGTTTTTTGTTATTTCTGTTGTTTCCGTTGTATTCCTCGCGCAATTTTGATCTAGAATCTGTTGCTCCAGTTTTCTCGTTTTCAGTTGTGCTTGCGTTATGTCTCGTGAAAATGAGCGTATCACCGTCGTCGAGCTGCACAAGACGGGAATGAGGACCGCGGACATAGTTCGAACAACCGGCTTCAAACAAAGGACCGTCTACAAGATTGTAAGACGCTACAAGGAGACTGGCGGGACCTCGGACCATCCCCGCAGCGGCCGTCCCACCACTGCGACAACACCGGAGAACATCAACAAGGTTCGTTGTCGCATTCGCCGTAATCCTGAGGTGTCGATGAACAAGATGGCTACGGATCTCGGGATCAGTAGGGAACGAGTCCAGCATATTGCCAGGAGGAAGCTGGGATTACGCAGCTACAAAGTAGCTCGTATTCACTTCCTCAACGACGCGATGAAAGCTGAGAGGTTGAGGAAATGCAGGCGAATGCGTCAGCTGGTCGGCGATGGTCGCTTGTCGAAGGTGCTGTTCACCGACGAGAAGATCTTCACGGTCCAGCCGGTTCACAACCATCAGAATCGCCGGCAGCTGCTTAAGAAGGGTCAGCAGAAGACGTCGGCCGCAAGGACCATCAGCCGCCGCCATTTTCCAGCCTCGGTGATGGTGTGGGCTGGAATATGCGCTACCGGAAAGACGCCGCTGGTCTTTATGGAGCAGAACGTCAAAATTAACGCTGCCAGCTACCAGCAATATGTCCTCCGCGACGTACTGGAGCCGTGGGCGACGAGCCATTTTGGCGAAACCGGATTTTCTCTTCAGCAGGACTGGGCACCAGCGCATTCCGCCAAATCCACGATCGCCGTTTGCGAGCTCTTCCCAGGGTTTTGGAGCAGGGACATCTGGCCATCCAACTCGCCTGATCTCAACCCGATGGATTATTCTGTGTGGTCGATCATGGAGCAGAAGATCTCCACTACAAGATACGCCACCGTTGAGCAGCTGAAATCGGCGTTGTTGAGATCCTGGGACGAGATTACAGCGGAGCAGTGTGCGACCATCATCAGCGACTTCCCAAAACGACTGCGAAAATGTATTGAAGCCAAAGGAGGAAATTTTGAGCACTTGTTGTGAATTTTCCTGTTGTATTATGTTGTTGTTGATCTAATGAAGTTTCTGTTATTTTTGTTTGTAAATCTTTGGCGTTTATGTAGTTTTTTCGTACTGCTGAAATACTTTGAAAAATTGCCCGAACTTTTCAGCCACCCTGTATTTCAGCATGCAGTCTTTCTATATGTAGTTTCTGCGACGGGTTTTTCGCCGACTTTTTTGATGCTGATATTTTTTGAACGGTAGACTCAACCGACTTAATCACTTGAGGTGACTTACGGGCCCACATTTAAAACTGACTCGGATGAAGTCTGAAACTGAAGTAACCACCTAGATCATTTTCCAACCAGGAAGGAGATTCCTCTCAACACTTTTAGAAACCAGTGGCATAATGGACGATTTGATGACTGCACAGATATCTGGATACTCAACATTAGCAGTTACATTGTAATCACCAAAACTAGTACTCAGAATTTATTCTGGGATCTAAGATGATAATAAGATGACTGATTAGTCATGGTGGGTCCACACCTCCACAGGAATATTCAGTCCGTGCCAGCCTAGAAATCCAACGCCCAAGATGACACAGCTGGACAGTTCCTAGATGGTTCTCGAAGCAATAGTTTTGTGTCAGAATTCAATAAGTCACCATAGTCAAGCAAAATAATAGCTCTTGGTAGATATTCGTGATGCTTCATCAAAAAATGTGATGCATAACTCTATATGGATGAATATCGTACCTAACGAAATTAAAAATTGAAATATGCACCTTTGATTAGGAACACTGATGTAATCTTGGAGCAGACAACCGCATGCCGCAACCTTCACTGAACCCTTGGTTTCATGATACTGCGCTCTATGCTTACTAAGTTTTGCAGCTATTTGTAACTAGTGGATCAAGAATGTTATGATCATTCAAATGTTGAGTGCATTTTCTTAGCATACAGTGCATACATAGCCTTTGCTGGCACAATAATTTTGCCCCGCACCCAGCCGTTGCCATCTTACCAATTCCAAGATCATTGATGCTAGAGTTGTCAAACAGTATTTCGTTCACAATTATATGAAGGAGAGATTTTTTAACTGATACGATGATTGCGTTCAATAGAAAACTAGTGAAGAACAGTGCCCATTTCCGTTTCCGCCTTCCGGCGCAAAAATAGGCGGAACGCGGAACGGAACGGTAGAGCCCAAAATGGCCGGAAACCGGAATTCGGAACACGAAAACGGAAATTCCGCACATCCCTGGTACACACCCTTCTCTTGCCAAATCGCGTGTCCGTGATTGCACTCACGACACCTAATTTGGCGGTGCCAATTTGATACGTCCGCTCGAAAAAGTCTTGTTCGCATCGGAATATCCGAGTCGAATAAAAAAAGATTCTTTCGGTTCCAATGTACGGTAACCAGTGAGTGAATGTATGTTCAAACGGTAAGGTTTGCCGCAGGCGGCAACCTCAGCGTCACTAGACTATGGTTAAATATAGTTCCCGTGTTCCCATCCCACCCTTCCCCTCCCCCACTTCCACCCGTATTGATCAGACAAGAACGCACATTTTTCACCCATTATTGATCCCCATCACCACAAGAATACGCACCCTCCTCGCTCCGCCCTCTCCACCCATCCATCTAAATGGAAGACGGGGGACCGGACTCATCAACAATTGTCCTCATTGCCGCAGAATGCAGCCCACGCCCTCCACCCGTACTGCTCCAACAGGAGGATCTGCAATGAGATGCAGTGAGATGCAGAGAGAGCGGGAAGGCGATGAAGTGCCAGCGTAGTGCGAACAGCAAGGCCGAAGGTGAACACAGAGCCGGCGCTGAACAGCTGCTCAAGCAGAGTGAGGGGACCGCCGCGAACGCCGATCGATGGAGAGTGGTGAGTCAGGGGGCGGGAGCAGCGAACACACGTGCCACTGGCTGCGCCTCTCGGACAGCCGCCGCGTGCGACGCCGACTGCGGAGAGCGCGGCAGCCGCCGCCGCCGTAATACGGCATCAGATGTTGGGAGTGGGAATTGCTAAGGCAGATGAAGCGAAGTCGGATTAGATCCATGGCATGAGAACTCAAAATTGGAGCCGGAGCACACCTTGCAGGGTGGACGCGCAGCACACATGGATTGCGTAGGCGTCGACGTGATCATTCGATCGACGCGCAATCTCCGCTGAGCGACGGTTTTAGCATGAGCAGCTTGGTTGGACCACACTATAGTTGCGCCCGAATGAATATTCGAGCATTCGAATTCGAATAATTCTATTCGAATTCGAATATTCGTATTCGAACGTTCGAAAAAACGCGATTTTCGAATGCATTCGAATTCGAATGCTCGAAAAAACGCGATTTTCGAATGTATTCGAATTCGAATGCTCGAAACACTCGTGTTCGAATGTTCAGATTCGAATGCTCGAAACATTCGAACTCGAACGTTCAATTGCTACGAAATCTGCGATCTAACAAAATAATTTATCTTTCCTGCTTCAAGCATCCCAGAAGCAAATAATTTACGCTCCAATCAGAAAAGTGCGCGCCCTCATCGGGAACTCAAGGGCCGTATGTTCTTCGAGCGCAGAACCAGGCTAAGGAAGGGAGTCCAGGGTGTGTGCCATCCAAGCTGCTCGTGTGGGAACTGCTTTCGTCACCCAAGGGTGTCCGCAGCTGGGTTCTCTCGAGCGCGGAAACGCATACAGCTGGAAAATGCACAGAAAACGCCAGCGAATAATGTAGAACGCCTCAAATCTCAACCACTCCGTTGAAATGCAAAAATCTCGCAACGCAAGAGACCTCCATCGCATGAATCAACGCCACTGTGCCCCACAACCTGCCCAAACGTCTTCTGATTCCGCACCCACGTTATCAACGTCGGCGGCACATCTCCAGGGATGGGTTTCTTTTATCGCTGCGGGCGATTTTCTTTTATCGCTCAGAATGTGGAAACCAATGTTAAACTGGACACTTTTCAAATCAAAATGGACATATTTCAGGACTAATTGGACACTCTTCTCAACAAGTGTAACTCTATTGGAATCAAGGGAACATCTTCCAAATCAAAACGAGATTTTTTCGCATTAAACTAGAGACTCTCCAAAAGGGTTAGAATAATGATTAAATAAAAGAATAATTCGTGACTAGTGAAAACAGTTCGTTACTAGCCAAGACAACCTTCTTATATTTGATCGTTCTGTGCCACGCAGGTTTGTTATGGTGGTATAACTTTTATTTCGACCGACGTTTCGACAACTCGTCTTTTTCAAAGGCTTGAAAGTACTTCGGAACTTTATATCCGGCAACTCATTCCGTCAAAGGCATACTTCTTCACAACTCTAATTACAATGGGTTCCCACGAATGTCAAGGAGTGCCCGTCTAAAGCATACCAAACTCACCGTTGTTCCACCAGCGCTGAGAGGGGGGCTCAGTTATAAGACCATCAGTGAGCAACTGGGACCTACCATGCAGATCTATACTAATAAGTATAGACTGCGCAGTCTCAGAGCTCACACAACGGGATGAAGGGCAAGAAGTCGCTGGTTATTGAAATGCACTCGTTTCGGTTGTTCATTGCTGGATTACGCTCCAAGACTCTTGAGGCTTTCTGGATTCGGGACTGCGCAGTCTGTACTTATTAGTATAGATTTGCACGGTAGATCCCAGTTGCTCATTGATGGTCCTACAGCTGAGCCCTCTCTCAGCGCTGGTGGAACAACGGTGAGTTTGGTGTGCTTTAGAGGGGCACTTCTTGACATTCATGGGAACCCATTATAACTAGAGATGTGAAGAAGTATGCCTTTGACGGAATGAGTTGCCGGATATAAAGTTTCGAAGTACTTTCAGGCCTTTGAAAAAGGCGAGTTGTCGAAACGTCGGCCAAAATAAAAGTTATACTACCATAACAAACCTGCGTGGCACAGAACGATCAAATATATTGTTATAGCATACCCAGGTTTTATGAACGTCGGACATGGAGACTAATACAACCTTCTTAGTTTGTCGAAAGGTGCATTTAAAACCTTCATCAGGAGAAATGTCACCTTCGATCCGCCTTGATCTTGTCGGCGTTTTTCTAAATTTTATTTCGTTCCTGATATACGTATGCATTGTATAATGTATCATTGGGTGTACAATGCATGCCTTATATAAATAAATAAATAAATAAATTTTGTTCAAGGAAATTTAGCGTAGCTTTTTGAAATTTCATTTCACTACTCAACACGTTGACACATTGGTTGAAATTTTATAAAGCTGTTTTTTTGACGAGGGAGAATAATGTTAAATTAATTTCCGTTTCGAGGTATGTATAGATAAATAAGTTTTTACCCCAAAGCATCCCATCTCAGGGAAGTCACATATACCGTTCGGTAGGTTTTTTCCTGCTCTTTCAAAAAATATATGTAGATTTCGCTCTAATTTTTCTAGCCGACTTTCTCCATAGCCCCGACGCGACTATCGAGTCATCATGCTTTACGAATTCAAATTGAGACATTCTGCGACAAAGGCATCCCGTAACCAGTAGACCAGATCCCGACGCTGATTCGCCTATGTACAGAAGTGGGATCGTTTGGATCCGCTCCCAAAAAAAGCGTTGAAGAGTCGACTTTGACCGGTTTTGATGAATTTTTACTTATCAAGGAAGGATCTCAGGCGTAGGTCTGAACGGGGAAAATGGATAGTACTGCAAGTGTTTCCACCCTTCATGCAGTAGAAAAGCATGTTTCGTTCAGTTCCTGAACGAGAAGAGCTACGGGTCCTCGAAGGTGGGGTACACTATCGCATCGTCAGTGAGTGTCCACGTGCATACGTGTGCGCGCTGACGTATGGGAAGTGGCGGAAGGCTGTGCGGCGAGCAAGTTGGTGGCTCAGCAGGGTGCCACGCTGCTTCACAGGTGCTAACTCAGATGCTCGACTCCGGTGCTGCGCACTAATTTTGCATTTTTTCATGACCGCTGCCTCCTTTACCTATTGGCTTCCTACACATCTCCTACACATTTATCTCATTATAAATTGTAAAACAAGATTACATTTTGAGCTCTGCTTCACCCACATCTCTCACTTTTTGTATTATGCAAGGTAATGTGTCTTTCAGCGAATGTTAAACAGTGACCTCACAGCAGGTACGGGTGACTTGGACTGTCAAGTCATAACCACCGATTTCGCCCAAACTTCTCCCAAGGGGGTTATTTGGGTGCTGACCACGAATCGTTTTTGGTATTACGCTGGAGTACGGGAAGTTGCATGGGTGACTAATGGTAAGGTCATGGTCACCGTTTTCGTCCAAAATTTGTCTATAGGGTTTATCTGGGCTGTGGATCACAAATCTGACCCTTTTGATAATTTAGGGTGAAATAAATGTGTAGAAGATGTGTAGGAAGCAAATTGTTGAAGGAAGCAGCAGACATGAAAAAATGCAAAAATTGTGCATAGCACGGGAATCGATCATCTGACCTAGCACCTGTGAGGCAGCGTCACACCCTACTGAGCCACCGATTCGCTCGCCGCACCGCCTTTCGCCACTTCCCATACGTCGACGCGCGCCCGTATACACGTGGGCACGCGCTGACGGTGCGTTACTGTACCCCACCTTCGAGGGTCCGTAGCTCTTTTGGTTCAAGGACTCAGCAAAAAGGAAACATGTTTTTCTACTAAATGAAGGATGGAGATTCTCGCAGTACTATCCATTTCCCCCGCTCAGACCTACGCCCGAGACCCTAGTTAGTTGGTTTTGATGCATTATCGCTTCCGAAAGAGGAGTTGAAGTTGAAAACTGAAATGGTGTTGTGCTTTTGACACCTTTTCATTTCGAAGACAGATCCGTTTCCAGAAGAAGCTTAGAATACGCTGCGGTTAGTTTTCTTTTATCGCTCAGTATGTGGAAACCAACCTGATAAAACACATCTGGGATTATAAGCGGTAAGGGTTATGGCAGGTCTTAACAGCCGTTAATTTTAAATAAGGGTTAGGGGTGGCGAAAGGCGAGGTGTGTTATTCTCTCAATGTTTCGTATAAGATTGCTCACCGGACTGTTAATTTACAGTATAAATGAGAGGAAAGCAAGAGGAAAGGAGGTGAGGAAGCTGCCATTCATGGAAACGATCTGATGATGTGACGATCACATTGAGAAGTCTATTTGCCCAAACTTTGAAATTTGTAATCTTTACAACGTGTTCGAACGAACCCAAACCAAAAAGAATTTCATGGATTGCACGATACAATTAGTGTTGGTGATCTTACCCACATACTAGCGATTAATTTATCCCAGTGTGAGAATATTTTTATCTTATACTTATATTAGCGACGGACATCAAGCTAGGCGAGCAAGTGCGAAGTCCACGTACAGATGGGGTAGGGCACTTGTCGTCAATATACAGGGTGTCTGAAAAAATGTGTACACTGTTTGAAAGGTGATAACCTCGCTCAAAGTGAAGGTACTCAAGAGATTAAGGACAAGAATGAGTGCTTTTAAAATATAAATTTTCTCACATATGAGTGGTGTGGATTGCGCCAAGCACTCGTCTGATTTCTTCCATTTTACACTTGATTGATTGTGTTTCACTTAAATAATTGTAATTTCTCCTTAAAGGGGCCGTGTTGATTAATTTGTGCTTCTTTAAAGTTTAAAATTCGAAAACACACTACAGCTTGCGAAAATTGGAACTGTTAGGTTGTACGGAAAGTTCTCAGCGTGTTGAGTGCTTCACTTTGAAGTACCATGACTTTCTCAAATCTTACCAGATTTTGTCGAAATAAGCGCCGTTCGAATCAGCTTTTCCTTCTTTTTTTTCATTCCATCAGCAAAAAAATGAGGTGATCAAGATCCGACAAAATCCACGAAAGCTGGCTTGGCTTGGCCCTGATTCTTCTTCTTCTTCTTCTTCTTCAGCGTTTGTCCCGCATCGTAGCGGGGTCCGCTATTCTGGTGTTATGACGCCACCTTTCCCGATCCAGCGCTAGATCAGGGTAAACACCAGTAATCTTCAAGTCCGCATGTAACGTATCAGCCCAGCGCTGCTTCGGGCGCCCTCTAGGCCGCTTTCCAATTACCTCGAAGTTAAGGCCTATCTTGCGGACGCTGTCTTCCTTTCCACGCAGAACGTGGCCGTACCATCGCAAGCGAGCTTCGCGCATCTTGTCGGCTATCGGCGCGACACCGAACTTCTGCCGAATAGCATCGTTTCGAATGCGGTCCATGCGCGTGACTCCAGCCGTCCAACGCAGCATCTTCGTCTCCATGACGCTGAGGCGCGTTTCAACTTCCCTGGTCGCAGGCCAACACTCAGCGCCGTACATCGCTACTGGCCGGACGACTGCTCTGTATATCTTCGACTTCAAGCGCTCCGGTATCTTCCTATCGCAGAGCATCCCAGTCAAAGAGCGCCACTTGGACCAAGCTGCACTCACGCGTGAATTCACTTCAATCATCAGTTTGCCGTCAGACGTGACTGCTGATCCCAGGTACTTAAAGACCGAAGTGCGTGGGAGCTCGATGCCGTTAACCTTGATGGAGCTGGACTCAGTAACGTCCGTCGTTAGATATTCGGTCTTCTTCACGTTCAATTTGAGTCCAAACCGCTCCAAGCGATCACACCAAGCTTGCACCTCTCGCTCGAGTTCTCCTTTATCTTCGCTAGCGAGCATCACGTCATCGGCATAAAGCAACGTCCAAGGGACGGGCTTCTGAAGATCTCGTGTGATGGCATCCATGACGACAACAAAGAGGAGTGGGGAAAGCGCAGAACCCTGGTGTACTCCGACAGAGATGGGAAACTCCATCGAGGTCCCAGCTACAGCTTGAACTCGACTCTTTGGACAAGAGTAGAGAATTCGCACCCACTCTATGAGCTCTTCAGGAACTCCATGATGTCGCAAGGCGTACCATATCACTTCACGCGGTACGCGGTCAAAGGCCTTCTCTAAGTCGAGGAAGGCGATATGCACCGACTTCTGTTTCTCGCGATGCTTCTCTATCAGGAGGCGGGCGGCGTGAATGGCATCAATGGTGCCACAGCCAGCCACGAAGCCGCACTGATTGCTGGACAGCTGGACGATGTCACGAATTCGTCCGTCGATAATTCGCTCAAAGATCTTCATGCTGTGCGAAAGCAAGCGAATCGGACGGTAGTTGGAGCAGTCTGCAGGACTGCCCTTCTTCTTCCAAATCGGAATCGTCGTACTTTGGCGCCAACACTCAGGCACTTTTTTCTCCGCCACAACCTGATTAAAGAACTTCGCCAACCACTCAGCAGAGTACCAAAACTTCGACTTCCACAGTTCTGCTGCCACGTCGTCGGGCCCAGTCGCTTTGCCTGGCCTCATCTTCTTCAAAGCCGCTTCAATCTCCTCCACGGTGATCTTCTGAACGGGGCCGTGGGTTGGAGCCGTTGAGGGGATGGCTGGATGAGGAAATTCTACTGTAGAGATTTCCTCAAAGTAATCGCGCCATCGCTTCAATGCCTTCTTGCGGTCCGTAAGAAGATGGCCGTTCTCATCATTGATGCCGAAGAACTTCTCGATATCCTCGGTCTGGCGATGGCGATTCTTTGCGAGTCGGTACAGATACCGCTCACCATCGCGCGACTCGAGCTTCTCGTTGACATCTCCATAATGAGTGGCTTTTGCAACAGCCACTGCCTTCTTTGCAGCTTTCTTCGCTTCTTGGTACTTCCGCCAGTTATCGGCTGTCTTTTCGCCGAGAAACACTTGATATAGCGTCTTCTTCTCTCGAACTTTGGCTTTCACGTCATCTGTCCACAGCCAGGCCTGCTTGTCGACCTTCCGTCGTCCAGGCTTCGTGATGCCGAGCTCCGACCGTGCAGCGTGACGAGTCGCGTCGGTGGCCTTCTCCCAAGTTTCGTCGACAGTTGTCACTGTCGGTAACCGCACGCGAGAAATCACAGCTGCTTCCTTCTCTTTCATCCGCCACCACTTGATTCTTGGTGCACCGCATCGCTCGACCTGCTTCAGCCTCGGAGGGGCGATCTTTAAAGTACAGATCAGCGGTCGATGCTGTGGGGCGACCGTCTTATACGGCACGACCTTCGCGTCTGTGACAAGACTTCGGTCACGATCCTTCACAAGGACAAAGTCTATCTGAGTCCTGGTGTTCCCGCTATAGAACGAGATGAGGTGGGAATCGCGTTTGCGAAATACGGTGTTCACTATGGTGAGGTTGTGCGATTCCGCATATTCAAGGATACGCTCACCATCTGCGTTACGCGACCCGTAACTGAACCCACCATGACAGCCGTACCCGTCTTTCGTCGCGCCGACGTGCCCGTTGAGGTCACCAGCGACTATGATGACATCTTTCGACGGTACCTCTGCTGTCTTCTCATCAAGCAGGCTCCAAAACTCTTCCTTGGCTTGATCCGAGCAGCCAGTCTGCGGAGCATACGCAGAGAAGAAGTGATAGAGTCGCTCCTTCGCGGCGACAACGATCTTCATCAATCGATCGTCAAAGCGCTCGACGCTTACAATCGAGTCACAAAATCGTTCGGAGACGATTATTCCGACACCACTGGTGGTCCTGGGACTTCCACATAGAACGGCCTTGAAGCCTCGTCCTATGTCCCTTGACTTGCGGCAGGACCACCTCGTCTCCTGCACCGCACAGAAATCAACTCTTCTACTCGCACGAGCGGCCCGTCAACGTACCCACATTCAGCGTAGCCACGCGGGTCCTGCTTACGTTACGGGACTTTCGGACTAATTCAGTTGCCCCCGATGCCGTCCTCGCATCAGGGACCCTCGCATACTTTTCACACTCGCCGGGCTTTGCGAGTGCTCGTCGGCTCCCGCGGACGCCGTAGCACTATCTCGATAAACCTGAACAGTCATACACCATGTGATGTGACATGGGTCTTCGTAGGCCGGCCTGTCACAAGGGCCTGTCGCCTGCAATCGAATGTCCGTGATCGGCTTAGCTCGCAGAGCGAACAGTTTCCAGCGGCACTACGTGGAGGAACGGACATCGCCACCTTGGCTTGGCCCTGATTGGTGAAGATTTTATCAGCGAGAAAGTTCTGAAAGTGTTTGAACAGGTGGTAGTCGGCTGGTGAGAGGTCTGGAGAATGTGGCGGGTGAGGCAGAACTTCAACCCTTATTTCATTCAATTTTCGAATAGTGGTTCGCGAAACGTGTGGGCGGGCGTTATCGTGTAAAACAATCGAGCCTCTTCTGTTGGCCAATACTGGTTGAAGTTGACGCAATTTTCGGAGCATTTCGTCGTCTTCCTTACAGTAGGTCTCTGCTGTGATCGTTTGGCCGGGGGCCAAAAAATTTTAATGGATCACTCCAGCTGCCAACCACCACACAGTGACCATTACCTTTTGTGAGGAGGTTCGCCTTTGGAAAATGCGTAGGAGGATCGTCGTCGTCCACCCACTGTCCGAAACGTTTCCCGTTATCACACAGGATCCATTTTTCATCACAAGTGATGACTCAATCCAAAAACGGATCGGTTTTGTTGTGTAAAAGTAGAGAAGAATAAATCTTGAAACGCTACGATTTTTGCCGATCGCTCAACACGTGGAGCTCCCACTTTTCGAGCTTTTTCACCTTCCCGAGGCGTTTCAAAACACCCGCAACAGCAGTTTACCGACGTCTATCCCTTCTGCGATCCCGCGAACTGTTTGGGATGGTTCAGCTTCCAACAGTGCTTTCTCCAACACTATTAGGCCCCCACACTCGATTGAATTGTCGAGCCGTCTCTGCTACGGGTTGTCTCAATTTGAAATCGAAATAAAATATCGTTCGGATTTGCTCCTTCGACATACTTCAATAAGCACTTCAAGAACAGAAGTATAAAACAATGTTGAAACATAAATGAGATAGAAAAATTCTGTGCAGAAAGTAGCATTAATGCGCAATGCAAGTTGAATTTTTATTTAACAATAGATGATTGAAAAATAGTATCACATAACGCTGAAAACTTTCCCAACAACCTAATATTACATTTTAAAGTTCTAACATTTCTGCTAGTGAAATGTTCGAAGCTGTTTTATTGATTCCACAATTTTCCGTTCTCGCTATTGCTCTAGTAACGCTTTCTACATGTCTGAGCCCATAACAAGAATCATGCCGGCCCTAGGGTTTCTTTCGAGGAAAAAAGTTTATTCTGAAGTGCTTCTGGAAAATCGAAAACATCGTCGGAGTGCAGAGGCGATTTAGCGACTACTCCAAAGCACACCCCACTCGTGTGACCCATACACAGTCAATCAAGTCTGAAATGCAAGGCTTCTGGCGGGGTGTGGAACAGTATGACTATTTGCACGCCACAGTAATTTCGTTACCCTGTGCTTTAGTCTCAAACAGCTCCAAAAGCTTCACTGGAAGCAATGTTAGAACCTTTCAATTAGTACTTGAATTTTTAGGATACCCTGCATCTTTCGCAAGCCATAGTGTGTTTTAAAGTTTTAAACATTGAAAGAAGCCCAAATCAAATGACGTGGTTTCTTTCAGGAGAAATTAAAACAAATATTCAAGTGAAACACAGTCAATCGAATGCAAAATGATGAGAATTCAGATGAGTGCACTGCGCAGTCCACACCGCTTGTATGTCAGAAAATTTTTATTTTATTAAGCCTTCATATGAGCCCTTAACTTCTTCAGTACCCTTACCTTGAGCAACGTTATCACCTTTCAAACAGTGTATACCCTGTATTTGCTTTGATGAAATGATCCTCTCTCCCAAAACCCTAGTTGAGCCCGAATGATTATTCGAACATTCGAATTCGAATGCTCGAAAAAACGCGATTTTCGAATGTACTCGAATTCGAATGCTCGAAAATCGAGCATTCGAATTAGAATAACATTCGAAAATCGTTGCGGTTCGAATATATTCGGTTATTCGAAATTTTTGGAAGAGCACAACTATAGACCACACCCCGCAGTTCCTTCCCTAGCCTGGTTCTGCGCTCGAAGAATGACGGAAACCATGCTCAGATCCAAGTATGGCGCTGCAAAACCTAATCCGTTTTTGCTTCAGTTTACATAGCCCAACTCTTTGGAAGTTGTTGCTTATATACCACTAGCCGGCTCCGCGGCGTCGGATATGTCGTACTACGCTGGAGTGTGCGGGCTACGCCAGGCTAGCAGGCCTCGCCGGAATCGCATCCGCGAGACACGGCGGCTAGCCGGCTCCGCCGGCATCGGGTATGTCAGGCCACGCTAGGGGCGTAGCCCAAACCCAGCTAGGGTTGACTCCTCACCCAGCGTCGGTCGTCGGCGTCGGGTACGACGGGCCACGCTAGGGACGTAGCCCAAACCCAGCTAGGGTTGATTCCTCACCCAGCGTCGGTCGTCGGCGCCAACGCTGGAGTGTGCGGGCCACGCCAGGCTAGCAGGCTTCGCCCTTCAGTGCCGAAGCCGCACCTGAAAAGTAGAATTTATTAAAGAGTTCAAAATGCACAAGAAATCTTGAAAAAATCAAGAAATACAAGAAACAGTGGAAGAGAGAGGGAGGGGTCGTAGATTTTCAGCAAAAATCGAACCCCACGCTTGACCCTGCAACGTCGCTATCAAGGCTTCTTAAGCGAATTTATGTGGAGGGAGAAGTTTGGTGAACAACATGGGCCGGATTCTTCATCGATTAACCTGCGGGTATGAGGGGTAGAGATACCACGATGAAGCATGCATCTCTAACCATTATCTTATCTTTACGCCTTATACCCCGTATACGCGCAGGTTTGAATGTTGATGAATCCGACCCCAGGATGCTTTCTTTCATCTTTAAGAACAAGTGTCGCAAATGAATCCATATTGATATTACCTCATTCTATGTCAAGCGTGTTTCAAGCTACTTGTCGGTAGTCCTTAAACAGACAATCATCTAGACGGAATTTGGGCGGAATCGGTGGTCATGACCAGTCACCCTTACCTACCGTAACTCACCGTACTCCATCGTATTACAAAAACGGACGTCACACTCGTGATCGGCACTCTAAATAACCCCTGTGCCAAGTTTGGGCGAGATCGCTGATAATGACCTCGACTAGCGTTTCAGATTGCATCACGGTCGGAATGGACGGTACATGTCGCGTAGGTGAGCAGCATTGGTTGGTGGGAGCGCACCAGCCATTAATAACCAAACAGAGCACAGCCCGAACACATGCCAGCCCACCAAGGTACCGACTGAATACGTCTCTCTGAGCGACATGCCTATTCAATGTGGTCTGATTGGTTTAGGCGTTCCCACCTACCAATGCTGCTCACCTACGCGACATATACCGAATGGACTTTCGGTTCAACAGTGCACGTGTCTGTCCTTCCGTCTGTCCGTCCGTCTGTCCGTCTGTCTGTCCATCTGGCCTTTCGACGTCGAGTAGTAGCCATCCGGGTTCAGGCGAGGTGTCACCTACGTCGTGTTGAGAGGAGTCAGAAAACGTGTCGCCGATGTCACGCAAAGGGCGTTCGATTTCCGAACATGTGTCATCGACGTCGTAAAAGCGAGCATCGGAATTCAGAAGAGGTGTCATCAACATCGTTCATCAGGTGCCTGGGTTCAGAAGAGGTGTCACCAATGTCGCGAAAGGCCTTCCAGATTCGGACGACGTGTCACCAATGTCGCGCCAGGGGTCCGGATTCACACGACGTGTTACCAGCGAAGGTAGGACCAGTAATCGGGGATCGGTGAAGGGTGGAGCTCCAGTAAGGGGACCGGTAAAGGGTTGACCAATAAAGGAGGGACCAGGTGAAGGGAGACCGGTGAGGAAGGGATCATAATGGGGACCGGTGAAGGGGGAGGGGAGGGGCCAGGGAAGGGGGAGATGACCGGTAGAAGGTTGACCAGTGAAGAGGGGACCAGGTGAAGGGGAGGGGGGAGACCGGTGAGGAGGGGACCAGTGATGGGAACCGGTGAAGAGGGAGGGGTCCAGTGAAGGGGGAGGGGTCAATGAAGGGAGGGGGACCGGTAGAAGCTTGACCTGTGAAGAAGGGACTAGGTGAAGGGGGATCGGTGAGGAAGCTACCAGTAATGGGGACCGGTGAAGGGGGGGGGAGGGATCCAATGAAAGGGGGACCGGTAGAAGGGTGACCAGTGAAGAGGGATCAGATGAGGGGGTGGAGGAAGGGTGAGGGTGGGACCAGTAATGAGGATCTGTGAAGGACAGGGGTCCAGAGGGGATCAGTAAAGGGAGGTCCAATGAAGGTGGGAGCAGTAGTAGAGACCGACGAGGGGGAGGGTGACCAGTGAAGGATGAACCGGAAGAGTTGACAATAAAGGGGTACCAGTGAAGAGGGAGCAGCAATGGGGGAACCAGTGGGGTGGACCGGTGAAGGAGGGGGGGGGGGGGGCAGGCGTCCAGTGAAGGGAGCCCGTAAAGGGTTGACCAATAAAGGGGAGAGCAGCGAAGGTGGGACCAGTAATCGGGGGCGGTGAAGGACGAGAATGAGTAAAGGAATCGGAGTAATGTTGTTCCCGTCGGACTGTGAACCGTATCGAGCGGTCTACAAATACAAATTGATTTAATTCGTGTTTCCGCATAATAAGCACTTCGGATTAAGGCCCTCTATCTGTTCCTCGCCATGTACAGAACGAGTACTTCAGAGAATGAATCGCGCACGTGAAATAGAGGGTGGGTAGACCTCATAGGAACAGTTTTGAA
This sequence comes from Heligmosomoides polygyrus bakeri, assembly GCA_947359475.1. NCBI lineage: Eukaryota > Metazoa > Nematoda > Chromadorea > Rhabditida > Heligmosomidae > Heligmosomoides > Heligmosomoides polygyrus. The sequence goes on from OX375868.1 coordinate 27,820,052, forward strand.
GATTCTGCCCTACCGTTTCCCGCTATACTATTCTGTATAGCAAAACCAGTTTTGTACTCTAATGAATGAGAGAGGGCCTAAAGAGGACAAGAAGGCGGTCGAGGTGTTCTATTCTCCGGGTTTGGGGCGAAGCCCCCAACCAGACGTTTGGCGGGCAGAGGCCGCTGAACGCCTGGTTAACAGATAATTTACATATCATTATGACATTCTTTTACGAGGGAAGGGTTGTTCTTACTACCTATCATTCCATTCCTATTTCACCTAATTTCATTTCTTTCATTTCACCTTACCTTCATCCTGCGGGCGGCAGTCGGCGTCAGGGACTGTCGGACCGAGGAGTCAGCCCATCAGTCCGGCCGACGTGAGCGCGAGCCCCGAGAACGAGAGTTAGGAGTGCGTGGGCGAGTAACGAAGCCGAAGTCGTAGTAGTCGTGATGAGTTCACGCCCGCTGCCGATCTGGCCCTTTTATAGTGGCCTGGGCGGGGCCTGCTGCCCGGACTCATCTGGATGACATCATGATCCGTCACGGGTCATGACACTCACCAGGCGTCAAATTTGCTCTCCTTGCGCAAAAATTGTCGCGCATCCTAACCGTCAACCAAGTTCGAGATTGAACGATAAAATTTTACGTTTGGAAACGTTTCAATAGTTTCCAAAATTTTCCACTTGCTGTATTTACCACAATTTAGGAGACAACATGATTACGTTAACACAACACAACAACTGTCTCAATGTCACAAGTGGGTGTCCTTGGCGAAGGGAGGTTGTGTGAGCTGAGGACTGCTGCGACGATGGAGTTGTTGTCATGACTGTCCTGACATGCCCTGTAAACAGATACCCAACCGGCCGAGTTAATATGTTTCATTCTTAAGCATTTTTGCAGAAGTGTTAGTTTTAGTACTATCATTATTCCATGCTCATTGTATTATTATTATTATTATTATTATTATTATTATTATTATTATTATTATTATTATTATTATTATTATTATTATTATTGTTATCAAAGTAAGTATTATTATAATCATTTTCATCGAGTACTTGTCGTAAATTTGCAAGATTTTTTCCAAAGTTTTCGATTTTGTTCTTGTCCCGAAGTAGTTTTTACTGCACTTTTCATTGCATGGACTTAAGACTTAACTGGATTGGCTTTTGTTGTGTACCTCATTTACCATAGAATTTATTTGTCGCACAATCTAAAGCTACATTATAATGGATATAAAGCAATAGGATTCCCAAATCGGCCAGTACTCTGATTGTAAAATGCATAAAAATGTAAAAAAAGAGTACAATTCCAAAACTGATACAATTATAATTGCAAGTACACACTACAATTACATTACAATACAGTACCGCCGCCAAAGGCTCAACCAATTCACGTTTGCGTCGCAAAAACGCGTTTTTTGCGTCGCATCACGATAACTTTGTTTAAAATAAAGACTTTCTCACGAAAACTCACAAAGGACTTTCTCACGAAAACTTTTATCACCATCCTAGCTTTCATTTGGCATGCGACCACTACTCAAAATTTGCAGGAAGCCTTAAAAGCAGCACCTAAATTAAGGAGGCTCTTAATTGCTTCGACCTGACATAATACAGTCGCCGAGCCTCGCCTAATTGTGTCCCCAGGCACCATCAGTCGAATTCTAAATTTTTTTAAACACAATTAAATTTCATTTTCCTGCCGTTTATGTCCTTCCTCTTGTTACGACAATTCATATGATAGCAAACTTGGCCGGAATACGTCTATTTTGAGATTGCTTCAAGATCGCCGATTTCGATTACTTGAACCAAAGAATTCTCAGTCAGAAAGCTGTGATGTAGCCTGCTGCTTGATTATTTCGGAGGTGATGAAAAAACATTAAAAACTCATGTTTCGAGGTAATTTTAAGCATTCTTCATCTCTCACAGCTTCTGCTTCTTCCGCTTCCGTTACATTTTCATTTTCAGCTCGAGATTGCTGCTGGTTATCAGCACGTGGGAGAATTCCACTCATTGCCACTCTAAAAAAGAAGCGAAGAAATATTTTTCCATCTATTCTGGTGACATACTTGGCAAATTTTTTAATGTTTTTTGTTTTGTTCGTTTTTGAATTACAAATGCCAAATATATCCCGTAGGTTACAAAATACGTACGCATACGATACTGAGAAGGTGAATGATCATGCAAAAAAGAGTTTTATGGGAAGCGCAAGGAGGGCAAGAAGATTGCAAGCGCAACGGAAGTAAATGATGAGTAATATTAAAGGGGGGGGGGAATGCTAGACTGATGAACCATGACCCTGTGTGTTTGTTTCTTTTCCCTTATTACATGCCGAGATGCCCAGTACGAACACAAGCACTAGTCCTAGGAATGTGCCACATATTGCAACTGTATAGAGGAAATAGAGCTTGTATATGCTGAAAAAGTGACCAGCGTCTGGAAAGTCAATATCGAAAGTGAATTCTTCAATGTTGAAGATAATAATTTCCTTACCGCATTGTGCTCGGCATTGCTCTTGCACATGCGCCGAATTGTAAAAAAAAAGTCGAATTTCGTTTCTGAATCCGTCTTTTGTGCACCTCATTTCCAACTTCTGTGTGGCACATGTGATTTGTGCGATCGCACTCCGAGTATTTGATTGGCACCATATTGTTCTCTCTGCCGCTTTCATGCACCCATCGTCCTTTCTAATTGCAATTTCACCGTTTCAAACCATGACGGGCATTCGAAAACATCAAATACCTTGTCGTCTGTCGGGCGTGATAAAATCTATAAAGAAGGCATCCCGAAGACGAAAATCCACATCGGCATCCAAAACGTCCACATGATTCGGAGCAATAGGTGCTTCCGGTAACATTATTAGCTACGTCCAGCTCTTCAATTAAAGTGGCTGGCGTTACTTTCGCGCATTTCGAGCCTGTGCAAGATCCCATATGAGGGCATCGTTTGCGATATTGAACTCTGGTTACCGTTTTTCTTGTGAAATGTAGTTCCTTCTTGACCCCTCAAAACGAATTCTATCAGCGTTACTTTCAAAACCTGTACTTTTCCACTTTTATTCCAAGTGTAGATATACTGTAGGCTGCATGGGGTTGAGTTTTGCAAGAATGGTCGTTTGGTTGTGGCAGCTTTAGTCATATGGATTGCATTGAGAAATGGCTGAGGGAATAAGTGTAGTTTGATGGCATGCATACGAAGCTGTCATATGTGCCGTTACAAAAGCGATAAATTTTTACAAGAGTGGATGTATTCCATCTGATTCGTCGTGGACTGCAAAACTCTATGAGTGGAGTTTCATCGATGAATTCGTGACGAGAACACCATTTTCTTCTAATTCCGTTATGTACTTTGTAAAAAAAAGGCGTTTATTACAGATATGTTGAAATCCCAAAAACAGTTTCCTTATCAGGATTAGACAGCATAGAAACGTTAAAAGAAAGGCGTATAACAAGAACGCTGTGATTGTAATGGCTAGTCGTGGCCAGCAATCTGAGTTGGAAATCATTTTGGCACAGAAGTTATACATAGTCTGCTCACAAAATGGGTTTGGGGGCATATCCAATGGGACTTTTCGTTTCGTTATTAAATACGTATTTCATTGTTGCAATGTAGTTATGCATTGTTATTTCGGGAGGAAATCGAACCTTCTTGTCCGGATTTGATATTTCAAAAGAGTAATCGTTTCCGCAAATATGCATCTTATTAAATCCATGCCGTGCATGAGTTGATGCTCCTCCTTTGACACACTGCGTGATTACATTTTTTTTGTTTTCAGCGTGAGCCCTGCAAAGAAAACTGGCGAGAGGGGTGACTAATAGCCAAAAAAGCCATGGGATTATGGGTTGTCTATGCCTATTCCGCGTTCCGTCGTCGCGGTATACATCCAATAGTATTCATTTTCTATTGTGCGTCTTGGGAGTATTGGTTGCTGAGGCAGCGCCATGCTATTTGTAGGGTCTTCGTTTGGGGTGACTTACCCGACCCACATGAATCATCGTGGTCCGGTAAAGGACGGGTTTCGTGTTTTCTGACTGAATTTTCAATTTCCGATGGAATGTTTATGGACCGTTGAATTTTCGAATGTGCTGTTTTCAATTCAACGGATCTGACTTGTCCGTCTGGATCACATATTAGGATCGTGATCAACCCTAGTTGCCATTCTCATGTAGGACAGGTGTCTTCCATCAAGAGTACTTTTCCTAGTAAAGTTTTTTTTAATGCGTTTCTGATGGAAATTCCGTAATTCCAATATATAGTTTTGATTCTGTGGTGACCCTGCACCAGAGATAAAGCCAAAATTCTTCGGAAGCCCAATAGTCACCTCTCCGTTTTCACCGGACCGCCCAAGTCCATTAACCATTCACGGCAGTCGCTGTTCCCCCCTCGAGGAGGCGGCTATAAAAGAGGAGGCCAGAAAAACGCCTGGCGGTCTCCTCTCCCGTAGACGAGCTCGGGCGCCCCTCTTCCCCCCCCCCCCCCCCCCCTATCCTCCTTACGGTAGGTTATATGTGTACCCTGTTTCACACTCGTTGTAATTGTTTAAGACAAACTCTTTCCTATTTTCCCATAGATATTGTTCCTGTATAATCCACACTATATATCTACCTTTGCATGTTCTGTATCTTATCCGCAACGTCTTTCTGATGTTAATCGATAGTAATCCGGAGTATCCACTAGTTTGCTTTGTAGTCCAAGTTTTATAAAGCAATTCTACACTGTGGAATGCATGTATTGAATACTGTTTGTATGTGTAAAAGATAAACTCATATAAAGGAAGTATGGTGTTTGTTTTTTCCGCTATGGGATCGCGCCTTAGGGCACTACTTTAGCACGTTAATAAACCGAACCGCTTGTTTATTACAGTTCCAATGTTTCACAAATGAGATAAGCATTGTAGGGTATCATGGGAATATTCCAGCGTCTGTTCACTTGATAAAATAACGGGAAAATCATTTTTATCGTTTTCCTCGTCTTCGTATCTACTAAGGGGAACCACACGCAAGTTTGCGTAGGGCAACAAAAAATTGGTGGGTCGCAGTACCGCACAGTCTTCTGGTGTGCTTCCGGAATATGTCAGTGGCCTGAAGTTAATCATGGCTTCACATTCCGTTATAATTGTTATAAAATTGTTTTCATCTTGAGTTTTTCGACGAAAGACTTTTTTCAATGCTGATTTCTTTGCACCAATTAGCCTTTCGTAAAATCCGCCCTTCCAAGGTTATAATGGTGTTATAAATTTCCTCGGAATTGTTTCATTCGCTAGAAAATTTGGAAATGCTTGAGTGGTAACTGGAGATTCGTTGTCAAGAATATTGATAACTTCCACTCCCAATTTGAAGCTTGTCGCGTTATCTGATATGATACCTTGGGGTTTTCCTCGGCGGACTATAAATCTTCGTAAGGAGTTGATAAAATCCTTTGCACTCAAGTTATAACTACTTCCAAACTAACTACTGTACGGCTCGTGTTGCCATACAAGTTGTCCAAAGAACCCATTTTTTACAAACGTCTTTTGTACTAGTAAACACGTTGAGAGGTCCTGCGATATCAATTCCAGCATTCGAGAATGGTCGCGATGGTTGCACGTGGTAAAAATGAATCTGGGTAGAAGTACGGTCTTCCGTTCCATTTTTTGCAGATCACACATTTCCGTAAATAGTTTTTCACTATTTGTCTGCCCTTTGGAATCCAAAAGCAAAGGCGAATTTGCGCTAATGTTCCATTCGCTCGCCTCCAAACTGGATTATGACCTAATCCGCTGCTTTAGGGCCTTGTTTCTCTGCCACGAGTTTACGACAAACATGGCTCAAATAGTGGGTGCGCCTCAGGGCGAGCGCGGTTCCAAGCGTGGTAGGGTAGACTCCGGACGGGAGTCCGGCCTTCTCTGGGCTAGGGAAGGGACGCCGGGGTGTGGCGAGTTCACCAGGCACGAAACAAAACAGGATTCGTGCGCCGAGGCTGCACTCGCGGGGAGCGAAATGCCCCAATTGGTCTCGGTCTCTTCGTCGTAGGACTTATTCAGATTGTGGACCGTCTCCATCGACTATGTGTGCGAGTAGATGGAAGACGATGGTTTGGATTTTGACTGCCAATCGTGAATAGAAACTACGTAGGTTAGGATGTTTGTGCGATACAGCGCACCTGAAAATACATCCACTTCATCATGGTTGATTACACCAAAACTTGCAAACCGTTTTAATTCACCGAAATACAGGACAAGTACGAGCACTGACGTAATAGGGGGGATGATGACGGTTCCATGATGAGTTAACATGAACAACATTCGCAAGATATTAAGATACCCGAACTGTCAGCAATGACTGTAACGGGCGGAGATCATGAGTAAGCCGTTGAATTGCGGCCATCCAGCACATCCTTGAATTCGTCCACTTTTGCATCAAGTTCCCCTGGGCAGAATTACATGAATGACTAGATAGAAATCATGGATTGGTAAAACTAGTACCTGCTTTCTTATCTATATAAATAAGAGTTTCCATCTGGTTTTTTAGGATCTGAGCAACTTGATCTTCGGTGGCCTTGTTGGAGTTAGACATGGCCGTCTTCGACTTGTGAAGCGCAGAAACCTGAGAGATTATGAATTAATTGAGGGCAATACACCTTCAGACACCCGGCATTATAAGTTCCACAACCATAAAAGTGACCCAACGTACAGGTCATCATAGATCACTTCCAGTAGCAAAGCTGACATAGAGGTTTTAGAGAGCTGAGATTGGCAAATTTACAAATAGCTATCGAGCCCTCAACGTTATATATACCCTTTTCACCAAATCAAGTCGGACACCCTTCAACCTAACTGGACACTTTCTAGAGAACCTTGATGCCTTTGAATTGAAAGTTGAACATCATCCAAATCAAGACAAGCTTTCCCGGCACATTTCGAAAAGACGCACCGCGGCGGTGCAGGTTCTTGAAATGCAGCGGGGAGTGCGGGAACTAGTCGTTGCTCCTACCGTAAACGCGGAAGCCAACCATGTACCTTGCCTGTCCGGCTGAGCTGGTGCCTGATTGGTTGCCGTGGTTAGGAACAACCGCGCGTTCCCACAACCTTGCGTTGCGTCTTCGCAACATGTACCCTTTTCCGTGTAAAAGTAGATTCTCCGAGAAGGTAATAATAATTTTTCGTTCAAAGAAAACTTATTATGATCTTCTCTGAAATTTTCTAAATTCACCTGACTCAATAAGTGAACACTGTGTTCGAAGTTTTGCAAAGATTTAACTTCTTAATGAAAAACAATGAATAAAATCTTGTTTTGAGGTAAAGGAAAGCAACAATCACTTGGTGATCTGAAAAAAGAGATCGTAATGCACTCGACTGAATCGTTTCAAGTTTATCTTCATTACAAAACCTCTATTTCCGTAAAGTGACATAGATGTGGAGGCACAACAAAAGAGTTTCGAAAACACCTCACATCGCTGGATCAAGTATGAAGCATTTGCACAATCAAATCAAATCAAAATTGAGACGATCTATTCGACTGCATGACGCGATCTCTTCTTTTAATACGCGAAATGACGCTGCCTTTCTGCGCTTTGAAGTAAAGCCTAATTCATTCCTGAAAGAGCTAAACAACTTTTACGAACCTATGTTCACTTATTTGGGCAGTTGAAAAAAAAATATTGAAGAAAGTAATTATAGATCTTCCTTGAACGAAAAATTACCCTAACCGTATCTATTTTTATGTGAAAAACTCGTTGCGATTCGGAAGATGCTAAGTTGGGTTTCAAAGTTGTCGAGCTTGGTTATAAGTATGCAATTTGATTTGACAATGTTATATAATGAACCGCTCTCTACATCAACATCACATATGGATAGTTCAATCAAAGTCCACCGATGCGTAACAGTAACTCTTCATATAACTAACCTGATCAATAATCTCCTGAAGATCACAGTCAGCTTCCTTAATCTGCGAGTCGACGCTGATTAGCATTTGCATCCTATAACAAGAAATCAAACGTTCAAGGAGCACTGTTCAAGAATTATAGATGAATTCCAAAAATTGAGTGAAAACCCACAATTGTTGCCTCTTGCTGTCACTTGGAGTAGCAGAGAACGCGTCCACAGGCAAATCGTGGTTCTGGTCAGTCCAATCGGGCAGCCCTAGGGCCTTCTCCAGCTCAGTAACCGCTGAGTCTAGCGCTGAAATGGTGTTGCACAAATAACAGCCCGAACGAGAATAAAGAAATTCTCACTTACCTTTTTGTTCCTCATTGATACAGCCCATATTGTAAACCATTTTGCTCTGTTTTTCCTCCAGTGCAACCAGCTTCGAGTCAACATCGCTGATCTGCAACTCAAACACCATTAGCACATAGCGAGCGATTTCGCGTGAAATCGATACTACTTACTCTCTGCATATTCTCCCACAGTTGTCGATCATACGCGTTCAACTCCAACAGACAATTTAAAAACGCACGCTCATCGGTGGCTAGATCCAGTGTCATCTTTTGAGTTATCTGAAAAGATGGATGCGAACGGGTAGCAGTGGAGTGTGGGGTCTACTGAAGATGCGGAAACCATTAGTCAATGGTCTCTACAAAATGTGCCTTGTTCGCTAAGTGCTTTTCACAAATCACGCCCTTTCGAAGAAGAAAAAATTGCCGTCGTTTAAACAATGGAATAAAATGCGGTGAACAGTTCGACGTGGGAAGAACAAATGCTTCATCACAAACTAGTAGGACACACTACCAAGTATAGATATCACTTGCTTGGGCGCGTCTAGCTCAGTAGAAAGAGGTGGGGCTGTCGCGTGCACCCAATACCAGGTTCTTGGTTCAGATTCCCCGCCAACAAAGCCTTCCATCCCTCTGGTGTCGGCACACCACCGAAAGTCATTGTACGATATGCATAGTCATTGTACGAAAGTCATTGTACAACATCGGTCGACCTTGCGTTCAAATCGACTCCATAACATTCTGTAGAAGTAGAATGCGTGGCGCATCCCAAGAGAGATTGAATAACGCCGTCCTTTACCCTTATCACTTGCTTAATCCACTGTGCCTTCTGGTGGCGATGTCCGTTCTTCCATGGTGCCACTGGAAACTGCTCGCTTTGCGGGCTAAGCTAAGCAAGGACAGTCGAGTACAGGCGGAAGGCCTTTGTAACAGGCCGGCCTTCGAAGACCCCATGTCACATCACATGGTTGATGACGTTACCTGATTATCGAGATAGTGCTACGGCGTCCGCGGGAGCCGGCGGGCATCGCAGAGCCCGGCGAGTGTGAGAAGTATGCGAGGGTCCTTGATGCGAGGACGGCATCGGGGGCAACTGAGTTATGTCCATCCTGATCAAGCGCTGGATCAGTAAAAATGGCGTCATGATACCAGAATATCGGATTCCGCTACGAAGCTGGACAGACGCTATAGAAGGAAGAAGAAGAAAGAAGGAAGAAGGAAGAAGAAGGAAGAAGGAAAAAGGAAGCAGGAAAGGGATAAGGAAGAAGGAAGAAGAAGAATCCACTGTGCCTTGAAAATGATATCTCAAAACTGTTCCACCACAAATTTAGTGTGGAACATGAAAGGATAAAGAACAAATATGAGCGAGAATCCTTTCTTGGATACACCACGCACTATAATTCTAAGAAACACGTCCTGGAGGCAAGCTATATTGCATTTGGTTTAAACAATGGGATGCGATGTCTAGCCGACAAAAGAGTTACTGTTTTATCTTTTTTCGGACAGCTATGGCTCCAAACGACCGTCTCCAGAGAGTTTGGCTGTAATGAGCAGGACACGATTCCTAAGCCCTGATTCGGGATGTACGAGAGATCAACGATGTATATTAAACAATAGAACATAAGCCGGGATGCATGACACATGCTCACTCCGACTATTATTCAGTCCTTTAGTACTAGATATTGAGGAACTTTCCATATGAAATCCGAGATTTTTTATTTCACTTCGTGTTCAAAAACAGCTCAGGCTTTGTGATGTTGATAAAGAACACACAAAGATCCTCACTTACAGCGGATAAATCGGCAAAGCTGATTTCTGTGTCAGCAGTCATATTCGCGAGAAGCTGCGAACAAGCAGAACCAACTGATCCTTCCTTTTCCAGCAAATACTTCAACGACGTTCCGCCTGCACCCTCTGCATTTGCGTTCTCCGCGCCGGCTCTGAAAAGTGCGGCGGTTGAACACTATCAATAACAGAAAGGTAACAAAGAACATTGTGCCTTACCCTGAAGTGAGTTCTTGTGAACGAGTGACAGCCGGTGTGCTGGATGAGAACAACGGAGCTGCAATTGAAGTAAAATAGGGAGCCTAGAAATGAAGGAATAGTCACTTACAACAAAGTCTGTAAAGTGCTGGCGTCCCTATAGTTAGCTCACAACGACAGCAGAAACACTTCTAGGAGTCAAAGCAAAGGTGTACACAAGAACGCTTGGTGAATTAAAATCTTTGTTGAATTATTCATTACACCTCTTCTATCGCAACGTCACAAGTACGTGCCTTCGTGTCTCTTTTGCAAAGAATTCTGCCTCCTTACTCTGGTTTCCTTAAACAGCGCGTTCCTACTTCTCATGATGGTTAGTACTGCTCATGTCCCTCTGTATCTTGAAATTTAATCCAACATCCATCTTGCTATCCTTACACCCCTTCGGGATCGGTGAATTCATGTCAACCTTATCTAACAAGGATAAAATATTGACTTTTCCATCGGCCGGCCGACGCACTTAGTGTAGATCGAATAAGCATCGAAGTTGTCTCCGATATCCTGCAGAAGTAATAAACGTGGTACACCCCAAACACAGATTAGTCAACGCCGTCCTTCATCCTTCATCCAGTCCGTTGCAATGAGTACCCACACTGATTCAATTCTGGAAGGCTTAGTTACAAACTACCAGTCCCATTTGAGCGCGTAGTGAATCCATCCTTTAAATGCGAAACTATGGCGAATAACTCTTAGTTACAATTTGCCGCTTAGGCGAAAACCAACAATCGTTCTTTGGAATTTTGAACTTTCTTTTTCTAAGTTTCCTTAACAATTAAATATGCTTGGACCAAGCAACCAGACGGTCACATAATGTGATATTGATACTGCACGGCAAAAGCGATGACGAGGTTTTTGCTTTAAAAAAATGCACATAGCACCGTTTATGCCCGAGCAAAAACTTCAGAAAGCGTGATGTTAGAGCTGTGTGACGTCCAGTTGGTTACAGGTTTCGGTTCTCCCGCGTGTTCCGAATTATTTTCAACCTCGATTAGTGCTCAGGACCACCAAGGCTTACATAACTCCGGCGTAAGTAGGCACCATATTTTCAGTAAGATTAGACACTTACTAGGCCATTCGTCGGCAGTTCAATGAATGGGCCATTCAAAGAGCATAACCGATAATAAGCGTAGTTAGGTTTAATTCTTCCCTCTCGCGTGCCAGAGTGCTAAGGGCGTCCCAAGACGAACCGAAAAACGATTAGCCTTCTTTATTATTACATCTTTTGTTATTATCTGCATCGCCTGTCGTCCTGCCGATTATCGAGTTTGTCGAGCGGACCGGAGCAGCGCCTCCATTCCTTCCTCTCGCGTGCCAGAGTGTTCCAATGGATCCTGCTCGCTCGAGGGACACGAAGAGCGTCATATCGTTCGTTCAGGGCTTTCATGAAGAAGTCCGATCAACGCCTAGGTGGCCGTCCTGGTTTCTCTTGACATCCCGCGGAACTCAGTCGGTGACGGCTCTCGTCCAGCGCGTGTCTGTGAAGCGCATTAAGTGGCCGGCTCACCTGATTTTCGACGAGCTGGCCAATGCGATAGCGTCTCTTATCTTCTTTTTTATAGCATTGTTTTTGACTCTGACAGCTCCACTTTCGCATGACACGTGGCCGAAACCGCAAGCATTCCAATGCTATTTGCTTATTAACAATAGAAATCAATGATCAACACAAGACAACGAAAACTGAGCTGCATGTCATGAAATCTCGCCTCAAAATGTGTGTAAAATACTGGATAAATTTTAATGCGGAGGCGAGCCGAAAATCAATCGAGCTGGGCAAAATGACCCACCAGAGCCAAATGATAAAGTAGGTTGCGTCGATGACGATGTAACAGCGGTTGATGGTGGTGCAGTTGAGAACACTGAAATATATCGACAATATCGACAGTGTATTCCGCATTAAGAAAAATGGGAAATCTCAACAACAACAACAACTGACGTGAAGTAGTCGGCGCTCCTGATGTAGCAGTGGTTGAGGTAATACCCGTTCCGAACATTCTAAAAGAAAACAAGATTCTTGACTAAGAGCAGATGTCGTGAATTCCGGATTGAGAGTCGCTTTATATCTATTCCATAAAGAAATAATGAAAAGGAAGGGGAATAAGCATGAGACAGAAGATTATGAGTGATTCGGCTGACGATCCCAGGGTGTATGACTATTCCACAGTGACCAACGCAAAACCGAACAGAACACATTGCGCAGAGGTGGGTTACCCATCCTTGCGCAATGTGTTCTGTCCTTAGCCCTGATATAGCTGGATTTCCCTTATTGCGACCAGAAGACGACCAAGAAAAACTGTTGGCGTCCAGTAAGACTAGAACGGAGACCACTTTCCTCCTCCTGCATAACATCGGAAGAATTCGTACAAAAATTTTTCGAATGAGAATGTTAAGCACATCTGCCTATACATTTAAGGACAGGGAGGTTTGCTTAACTACGGTAAAGCTAGCAGATATGCAGAACATACAGGTGTCCCCCCTCCCGCTCTAGTCTTCAAACAAATTTTATGCAGTGTTGGTATGGTTTATCTCTGCTGTGCCACCTATGGTGTAGGTAGACATTCAGTTCTTTCTGACAAAACCGGATAACCACAGAGTAGAAGGTGACTTCCCATGCGGTCGAGAGGACAATAAAAGAATCGGAATCCCACTCAACCTCACGAGTTCATACCAACTCGGGACAGCGTTGAAGCAATGTGAAGTGGTATCATCGTCGATCAATTAATTAATCTATCTATCGCCCTACTCTGGGCGCGTGTAGCGCAGTCGGAGGAGGCGCGACTGTCGCGTGCACCCAATACCAGGTTCCTGGTTCGGATTTCCCACCCAGGCCAACCAAGCCTTCCATCCCTTCGGGGTCGGTGAATTGGTACCAGACTTGTCTGGGAAGGATAAAGCGCTGACTTGCTCATCGGCTGGCCACCGCAAGTCATTGTATGGCCAAATACGCATTCATGCCGCCTCCACGACATCCCGTAGAAGTAGAAAGCGCTGGCGCATCCCAGAAGGGATTTAGTAACGCCGTCCTTTATCCTTTATCTACCTACTCTATCTACTCCCTCGATGGGGACCGAAGGCCGATTGCATTATGGGGGCCCACGGGGGGGGGGGGGGGGACGGGAACACAAGCATGCTGGTGCTGAGAGGCAGTTCTAACCTGCCAAGACGAAGCACATGGAATTAAGAAAAAGGGTTACCGGCACAGGCACTATTGTACTTTCACAACTCCACGGGTCGAGGAGAGGTCGAAAAAATTTTTTTCGCCCAAGCTTCGGCTAGGGGGGTTATTTGGGGTGCTGATCACGAATCTGAGATTCGTTTTCAAAATTACGGCCGATTACGGTAGGTTACGGTAGGTACCGGTGACTAAGGCTGTCGAGGTCATAATCACCGATTTCGCCCAAACTTCGCCTATGGGGGTTATTTGGGATGTTGATCACGAATCTGACATCCGTTTTTCGTTTTAAGCTGGAGTACGGTAGGTTACGGTGGGTACCGGTGACTAAGGCTGTCGAGGTCATAATCACCGATTTCGCCCAAACTTCGCCTATGGGGGTTATTTGGGATGCTGATCACGAATCTGACATCCGTTTTTCGTTTTAAGCTGGAGTACGGTAGGTTACGGTGGGTACCGGTGAGTATGGGTACCGGTGAGTAAGGTAATGGTCACCGATTAAACTCCACCGTAAAACGAAAAACGGATGTCAGATTCGTGATCAGCACCCCGAATAACCCCCATAGGCGAAGCTTGGGCGAAATCGGCGATCATGACCTTGGCAGCCTTAGTCACCGGTACGTACCGTAATCTACCGTACTCCACCGTAAAACGAAAAACGGATGTCATATTCGTGATCAGCACCCCGAATAACCCCCATAGGCGAAGTTTGGGCGAAATCGGCGATCATGACCTTGGCAGCCTTAGTCACCGGTACGTACCGTAATCTACCGTAATCGGCCGTAATTTTGAAAACTGATCTCAGATTCGTGATCAGCACCCCAAATAACCCACCTAGCCAAAGTTTGGGCGAAAAAATTTTTTTCGACCTCTCCTCGACTCGTGGAGTTGTGAAAGTACAATAGTGCCCCGGCACACATCTTAAAGGAATACCTCGAGCCAAACAATGCGAGTTCATGGAGGCGCCGAACATCGAGGAAAAGCGACAGGATATTATTTTCTCAATACAATACAACGGCGCACCTAAACTTCGGGTGACCATCGGTCTAAAGAAGCTGAGATGGGACTCACATGTAGTTATAGATAGCGTACCCTTGGGTTTGGGAGAATGTTAACTTTGAACTTAAGCGACATTGAGAACGACACCAGGCATAGCGCTCCCACCGAAATCTCTAGGTAAACCTTATTACTGATCGGTTTGTGAATATTTGAAAGTTGCACCTGTCTTGCTTGCGAAAGAGTGTGCTCCACTAATCGTAAGCGGAGCAATCCCACTACATGGTTTCTCACAGAGACAGGCAAGGGAGGGAACTCCGGGTCCGGTTTTAAGTTGCTTGCAAATCTAGAGGTAATTTGCCATACAATACAATACAACAAACTATATAAGGAAGACCCACGAAATATCAGAACGAAACAATTTGAACTGTGAGCACGAATACTTCTGCGACTGCACACATTTGTCAGCAATTACCGTACTCAAAGCAAGTCTGGCGAAGACAACGAAGTCGTCTTCGAACCTCGTCTGTGAAATGCACAGCTCTAGGAAGGCCCTTGCTGTTGTAACTGGTAAAATTTCTTTCTAACAATCAATTTCCTTCAAGAAATCAACGCACCTCGAAGGGCATTCCATCAGTAATGCATCATCGTAAAATATCGCGCTCCAATCGCGATTTCGTTGTTCCTCCAGCGGCACGGCGTGTGGCTCCGTCGTCACCGTAGTGATACGTTGTCAAGCTTCATTTCCATGCTTCTGCTACGTAGTTTACTGAGCCGTTGGTCTCCTATATGCGCCGCACACTTTCAGTGGCTTTTAGTCTCCTCAAACTGAAAGCGGCTGCATAATCCTTGGGGGCCGAACATCACACTTGGGTCGTTGCTAGAAGAAGCTCCGAGTTTTTCTGGTTCCCTAGCGAACGCCCGATGTAAAATTTGGAAGCTTCGTTGTTTCGCTGTAGAATGAAAATTCAGGTGCTCCCAGGACTCTGCTGAGAGGACCCGGTAAGGAGACCTATTAAAGCTCTCGTAGTTCTCCGAGGAGCACTTTATGGAGTCTTTTTAACTTATTTCTCATTGAAGGGACGTGGCACATAGCCTTATGCCTGTGGATTTAAAATCACGACTGATGCACTAGCGCGGCTGGTCAGGCTTGATTCCAAGCAGATGCACGACGAATTTGATCGACATCAATGGGTCCGTTAATTCAACCAAGTTATATAGAAAACAGTACAGAAAAGGAGCCACATATCTTCGATAGTGGCCAATGGGGCCTATAACCTCTGTGGCCAAATTCATCAACAATAAAACCCGCTGATATAAGGGGTAGAGATGAATGCTTCACCTTATCTATGCTCCTTATAAGCGCATACCCGAAAGTTTTGATAGTTAAGCCCCTAGTCTGCAAAGGATGTAGCCGTGCATGGACTACTTGGGCGCAATCTCTACCGTAATCTCTTACCAACTTGCGTGTCACAATATAACGGCGGCCAATGGAGCCGTGTCAGTACATTCACATATTCGGACTCCAGTTCTCTAGACCAAATTCGGTGTCCACAACAGCATATGGATGCAGCGTACACAACAGCATGCAGTGCTATAGCTGGGCACAGAGTCCTGTAGGGGAAGGACTCCGAAGTGTGGCTCGGCTAACGCATCCGTGTTAAAATCGCCAACATATTGGAGTTCCTTCTCCTGGCCAACGCGAAAGCAATAAAAGGCGGAATTGTCTATGTAATGATCTTTGTAAAGTCGTAAGCATCCACTGTGACGAAAATTCCGTCTCTCCAGTACTAATTGACTCAGAGGGAAAGTGTAATGTTGAAGGGTAGTCCCATAAGGCGCTTCGTGTTGCACAACATTAGAAATTTCATGCAGTTCTGGTAGACTAACAAAGGTTAAGCAGACTTCTTTTCTGGCCTTTGTATTGGTAGCCGTAGAGTACCACAATATAAAACCCCAGTGAAGACTGTGGAGGCATTTGAAATGGTCAGTGGCTAGAACTCAAATATAAAATCCATAGTTTTAAACCGTTTTACAGTTAGCATAATGGGCATACGTGTGTCTCAGCAATTCATGTTTATATTGTTTTTCTGGCGAGGACATTTTACGCAGGTTATAGTTGGGGCTGTCCTTGTGCGAAGCGTTTTACGAGAAAGAGAGGTGCTGAACCGAAGAAAGGAACTCGTCTCGGTCTCGGTCTTTGGCTCGCATTCAGATTATGAACCTTGGTGGTAGTATGAACCTACCTCGAGGACGTTCTTTCTTCGCATTACACAGCAGTTGAACCTGTGGTACAAATGGAAGAGATGGCTTACTATTGAGCTTGGTCACTTAATTGCCCTCGTTCGTCGTGCTGCGTGAGCTTTTTGGGGGAATACTACTACATTTCACTCAGGAAAAAATGACCGCAAAGCCAACTGAACCGGTCAAGATTAACAAATGGGATGGACCAACCGTCAAGAACACACTGGACGATACCGTGAAGCAGGTGTGATTTCATTTAAGGGTGTTTAGAAATCTTTGTTGAACGTTAGTATCGTTTCAGATCCTGAATGACAGAGTTGGCTGGAAAGAATATCACTCGCTGATGGACGGAAGGCTGCTCATATCGTTTATTGCTGTTTGTTTCTCGGCGACGGCGATCATTTACGACTACATTCATCCGTTTCCCAAGTCGAAGATTGTACTCGCTGTTTGCTCTATCACTTATTTCATTCTGATGGGAGTGCTGCAGTTGTATCAGTGGTACATTGAGAAGCGCACATTCTACCAGGCTGAGGAATCGGACGGCAAACAGAAACGGATATGGAAGTGGAGCTCGGAACTGAAGACGTGAGTTCTTTTTAACATTTGCTTCTCATTTTGATTTCCTTCCCTTCGTTTTACCAATTTGAGAATTTGAAAGACAAAAATAAAATATTTTCTACTCCTTCTTTGTTTTCTCTTTTGAAATCAACTTTCTCATGTAGAGTATAGTTCTTTATCCTTTCATATTCATTCTTTCTCTTCTATTCTATTCTTCTTTCTCTTCTGACCTCTCCTCCTTTCCCTTTTCCTATCTCTCCTCACACAAACAGATTTCAAAGATATCTTAAAATATGCTCCTCTTCTTCACTGAAGAGCCACAAGAGGAGCATTACACAAGGGTTCGTCTGAAGGCAGTGGCGAAATGAACCTTTTAATGTTTTGTAATTTGTGACATATCATTCTTTTAATTAATTTAAAAAATTCTATTATTTTACACCTTTTTTTACTTCTTTGAATTTTACATTTCGTTATGTTTTATATTGAGAATTAAGATTGAGAGTCGCGATTTTACTCTTTTTATGGCGCTTGTATTAATTGGTCACGCACCTTCGTCAGGGAAAAATGAATATGCATCCACATAGGATGTGCTTCAGCTCACTCCAGTTCAAGGATAGAGCATGCCAGTCATGCATCTAAAGCTTAATTCCATGCAAGACATCATGCCAAACTTGGCTGCCTTTCATGGTGGTGGTCATCCACGGAGAGCCTCCGCGTCCTATTATTCGTTTAAGCGCCCTGCAGAACTAGCTTGATCTAGCTGAGAGAAACAAGGGGTTGGTAGCGCTGTCGGAGCAGGCGCCAAATATCGCGTGCACCCTGGATCAGCTCTTCTTGGCTCGGGTTCTGTCCAGGCCAACCAAGCCTTCCTTCCTCCGTGGTAGTTTAATTTGTAGCAGACCTTCCTGGGAAGGATTGTAGATTGATTGGTCACTGCAAGCCACTGTATAGGACTAACACACACTCACATGGCCTCTGCGACATTCTTCAAAAATGGAGTGCGTGGCGCATCCCATAAAGGCACTTAATAACGGCGGACTTTATCCCATACCTATGCGCAATTTAGACGCAATATAATCATCCTCGAACGTTACGCAGTTGTCATTGTGTGACTTACTTCCCTTTCTGACGTTCTGACGGTTTCGAAGCTGTGTTGAGGTGCTGCACTTCTCCGTACAATGAGATGGCTACCACCGCCGGCTTTTCATGCTTCTACAGTAACGAAGATAGTGCTTGACTAGCTTATTCATGCCTTTGGTAGCTGCAATGAAATTTGATCCTCTTCAAGAGCATCCGTTGTGAAGAGTCCTGCGTGGATATAAGGAGGAGTCCGATGATCGGCGGTTGTTTTTGTCCTATTGAGAGTGCATCTCTCTCCAGCGTAAAGATTTGCCATCCGCTATATGTATTAGGTTGGTGCATAAGTTCTCGGACATTTGGGGCATGAAATATTTATTATCACAACATACGAACAACAATATCAAACCATTTGAAGTAACCACCCTTTACATCAATTGTCTTTCGCCAACGTGCTGGTAAGTCATGGATGCCTTTTCTCCAAAACGTGGCCGGTTGTGATTCGAAAAATGTGAGCAGTGCCTCCTTGACATCCTCTCGGTTCCTAAATTACTGGCCGTCCAAATAGCGTTGAAGGCTTGAAAATAAATGATAATCAGAAGGAGCGAATCTGATGAGTAAGGTGGATGTGGAAGAACAGTCCATCCGTAGACCGCCAACTCAGCCGCCGTCGCTCCAGCAATATGCGGTCTAGCGTTGTCGTGTTGAAAATACACCTTCACTTGCTCTCCTCGTGTGGTTTGAAGGAGGGCCCTCAACTTCCTCAGTTGGTTGACGTAAACCTCTGCCGTCACAGTTATCCCTTCGTCCAGCAGCTCCCAGTATTCGGAACGTCCTCTGCCTCTCCAGTTGCGTCAACCCACTGTGCACGCCGGTGATGATTAGAGTAGAGTATCCACTGCTCATCCCCGGTGGCAAGGTTGTCCAGCCAGCCATAGGTACGTCTGAGGGTAAGGAGAGACAGAGCGACGTCGGCTCTGCGATCCATGTCATGTTGTGACAAGTCGTGAGGTACCCAGCGACCCAATTTTTGCACCTTGCCAATCGACTTCAGTCCTCGAACGACTGTTGATTGACTAACACCAAGAGTGCTTGATAGTTCGCGGGTGGTTTGGTATGGGTCCGCTTACACTCTACTTCGGAGGCCATCCAAATCCAGTGTCATCGGGCGCCCTTCTCGTTCATTATCTTCAACGGAGAATTTACCAACTGCAAACTTCGAGAACCACTGGTACACAGTACTTCGAGCAGGAGCGCTCTCGTTGTAAACATCCTTTAGGCGACGATACGATTCGTTGGCATTGAGGCCAGATTGATGCAGGAATAACATGACGTGCCGAATATGCGTCTCAGTTGGGATGAATTGCTTAGCCATAATAGCTGACGTTAACAACGCAGAAGCAAATGTTAGGAAAAGTTTTGTAGCCCCTTCCTTTCTCTATCGATCGATCATTTACGCGTTGATACATGTGAGAAATTTGGTGGGAAAATGCGCTTTCAATTCAGGAGGGATCAAATGTCCGAGAACTTATGCACCAACGTAATAGTTTGGTTTTCACCGTCACCGCTTGGAAAGCTCCTAGGACATGCTAATAACGAGTGTTGTTGTACAAAAGACAATGTGAAGGTTAATGTTAATTGATCCCCTTTTAGAGCGTAGGACACCGGCTGCTTCTACGAAATATCGTTGAATCACTGTGAATGCATATATGCATTTATTCATGCCGTGCGTAGCTAGCACGCTTTTTAATGATATGCGGCGGCCGCCATTAGCAGCAGCTCATCCTCCTCTTATCACTGCGAGCCCTCGTCTCGTTACGCCGCATGTGCCCAAGCTTGGGGTTGCGAGTAATAAATTACTACTGCTTTTATCACTGCTGATTTTCGAGCGCAGGGAACCGTGAAACCTTGCATGTTCTATACGTTTGACACGGGACAGGAATTGTTCGTCGTCATGTCGCTACTATGGCCTTGGTTAGGCCTTGTTTAGTGTGCAAGCGACGCGCGACGTGATGCCATGTGTAGTGGCCATATTGAGTGAGCGACGCGATCGATCCATTTGGCCGCCTTACATGCCATCGCGTCGCGCGTCATGCGCACACTAAACAAGGCCTATGATTGAAATACGTAGAAGCAGAGATCAAAATATCATAAATTTTGCATAAATTTCTCAAGTCTCGGAGACCACATGCTCAATGCCTGTCAGATCCTTTTCTGGAGACAGATGGCGCATAACGTCCTGGTAAAGCATGTCAATCATGCAGCTTAAGAACCTTTGGTGCAGCATGTTTTACTATTTTTTACCGCTTTGCGTGTTTCATGTTCAGTCAAGAGTTCGCTATAATTGACAGCGGTAATGAAGGACAAAGATGTGAAGAAGTGGTGCTAACTGCATCGCGTAATGGTAGTACGGCATGCATAATCAAAACGTTTACGAGGACCACTTGAACACTGATTTAGAGAAAGCAGTCATTGCCTTTGCACCAGTAGTTGTCATTTATTTAGCCTAATCCTTCAGTGTTATTTGTGGAGAGGAGTGTTTCTTAGTGATTGCGTAATATTTAGCTACGACGACAAGTACACGCTCTCTGCCGAATTCTCCAAAGAGTCGCGATCTGGACAGGGGAAAATCACCAAGTCCGTTGGAGCATACATCAACGAAAACGGAGAGGTAGGGACGTATTTATTTATTTATGCGCATGTCATGTCATGTCGAACAAGAAACTCAGAAACTGCGACGAACAGTTTAAAAACACAACAAACTGCTACAGCAACTGGAAGAATGGAGATCACGCAGGTTCTTGCCGGGATACTATGCCAGGGGTAGACTCGAACCTCGGAGGCGAGGAATAATGTCGGAAACGCCTTCAGTTATAAGGATTATTAGCGAATTCTGTGTTTGCACTTTTGTAAGCATGCAGAACGGGGTCACAACGAGCTGGCTCGGACGCTAGGCCCTTTCCTATGAGTCCGCTACCCGAGGTTACTGACTGCCGGCGCCGAGGACGAAGCAAACTCCTAAATGCGAAGGGCTACTGCAACCATTTTCCAATCGAGCGAAGCTTTTTCTTTGCACTACTCAGATCGGGATACCTGCATTTTCGTATTCCCAAAGCAGATGCGTTCTGTTCATGTGGAACATTTAACCTACCGTTGTAAGTATCCTGGTTAGATGTGAGCGAATATATCATTCACACTGACTTGAGAACCATATCAGATCATTTTGCAGGTTCTCACGCCATTGCTGAAGAAAGAGGTCGAGCAGCTTTACGAGAATCTGCTGAAGGGAGAGCAGTAAGGCGGCGTCAGTTGGTTGTTCTTCAAGCTTCGGTGTTATTTATTCTTCACGGTTTAATTCTGTTGCATGAATACCATTTTCTTGTTGTTTCGGGAACTCTAGCTAGGGATAATTCTGTGCAGTCGGTCAGTCTCATCACTTCTGATTGGCTTGTGCTTCATTTTTACTCGTTTGTGTGATATCTGTTAATAAAGTGTGCGAACGTCGCGGAGTGGATCTGTTTCATTTATGCGGAGAACCAGTTTTGCTGTGTGAAATACGTGGACAGTTCTGTGATTGTTGAATATAACTCTACTTTGTTCCTGAAATTCAACTACACCTAAATGAGATACATTGCGGAACTAGTAAGAGCGCGGACATTAGCTGACTGGAATCCTGGGATAGTCGCCAATTTCCGGTCCTATAGGAGGGATACGGGGCTCGCATCGGGCAAGAATGCGCGCATAGCTTACCAACCAACCCTTCACACCCTGTTCCACAGTTCCTTCTTGAGATTGGCAAATTTCATAGTATCGGGTTCCCTATACCTTCTCAATCACCACATAGTAATCCATAGGAGAGCTGATGAGTTTCGTGATCTTTACACCCGCACGCCAGTTCTTGAGTTCGCCTTCGCACCTTCTGCTGTGCTTTTTGTACCACATATCCACTACTAGATGATCATTGGTTGCGCTGTAGATGGATGGCTCAAAGAGGAACGTGAAGCAGCAAGTGCAGATCTGGTTATGGACCGCAGGCTTAAGGAATATATTGCCTCTTGTGAAATCGCTGCGGTAGGTGTCGATGTGAAATTGGGCTCCCACCAGGTCGGTCATTGTTGTGAGCACGCGAGCCCTCAAGGTGGGAAGGACGCTGTGACAGATTCGTCGACAGGGTGCGACGTCGCATTTTTGAGAGGGTATAAGGAACCTTACAAATACCAGATTTCCACTACATGCTTGTATCAGGAAACCGAGCGGAAAAATTCCTGTACGCGGTAGGTTACTCCAGTTGGTAATCCAAGCGGTAATTCCTTAGAAATGGTGCTGCTGCCGAAACGAGAGGGGCTTGTGCTCAAACACCCTGTTCTAGCGTGTATCACGATGTGTATACAGGGTTGCTTAATCGTATGGTAATAGGAACCTGTATGGTTGATTTCTTGCCCTGTATGAGTTAGGGGCACTCCCTTCTAGGGGTGGATTTCTTCAATGTCCAGCTCAGGGTAGGATGCGCTTTTCTTGCCTAGTTCTACGTCAGCCTTGGGGTTCCGTTAGAGTATAAAATAAGAAAAGAGTAAGAAAACTCATCACAACAGTGTTCCTCTATCACGCATTGCGCCTAAAGTGCTACCTTGACGCTGATTCATTTACTTGAAATTATAACGGTGAAGGATGAAGGACAGCGCCTACTTCCACTGCGTAACCGTGCACCTTCCTGGAATTACACGTTTTATAAAGCAATCTTAGCCGAATAGCGTAGTTTTGTTGTGTGGATAGGGTATACATATCATTGTTAACAGAGTGTTTTGGTGTGAATCCTTCTTCACTAGTATTTGGGTAATTTCTTCGTGTTAGTTTTAACGAAGTGCTGGGAACTGTAGGAAGGACTGAAGGGTATTCCTCAGGCGAAGGTGCTGACGATTGTGAAGGGAGCTTGAGGAGTCTAACTGGTTACATTCATTTTCAACGGCTTGCGGCTTAGCGATCTTTGTCCGAAATCGACCACTTCCCTGCTGCTCTGTGTGCGTAGTTATCATTCCTGGATATGATATCTCATAGGTATTTAATCTCGTGAACACTAGATGCAATGAGCAGTATGGGCAACTTCTTCAGCAGCGATGGTTTACCTCCAAGACTGAATGGCATCAAGGAAGAGTAAGTGCGGCTGTCTGTTGATGACGTACTCTGTTTGGTGAAACGTTGGAAGTTTTAGCACGTTCGTATTCTTCACAATATCTGAGCGGTGGCCGAAAACCATAGTGAAAATCGTGGACCATTTTCACTGCAAGCGACGGGATTTGATGGAGCAATATGGACCGGTAAGTAGGTCCTACAATCGTTTAGTGTCTTTGTTGCATTGTAGGTGGGAACGTAGTTGTAGAAAAGCGGGATCTATTGTAATAGAAGAGGGTGGGGGGAGGGGTGTATGCAGCGTTTTGCCTCTTCATCCCTCCCTCGAACTTGCCAATTTGCCAATAGCTTCAGCTACTGCCAACTAAGGCGCAATACGCGGAAGAGGGAGGCAGCCCAGGGCTTCCACCTATAGAACGTAAGGCCTATGTCATACCATCGCTCTCCTCGACTCTCGAACGAAGCCTAATGATAAGCTCCCGTATCGATCGCGCGAAACGATGAGTCGATATGGGAGCCTATCATTAGGCTTCGCTCGGGGTGAGCGATGGCATGACATAGGCCTAACAGTCGGATGTGGTGACGTGGAATTTCCTACGTTGTACACAACCTGAGGTACGTAAGTGCTATGCAGGTTGCAACGAGAATCCCCTAAGGCCCCGTTTATACTTCGTCGCGGCGCGACGCGATGGCCACACAATGAGGCCAAATTGATTGATCGCGTCGCACAATCAATATGGCCACTATACATGGCGTCGCATCGCGTCGCGACGAAGTATAAGCGGGGCCTAAGTGAAACGCTACGTCGCGCGAACTAAACGGGTAAAAACTCGTCATACATATAAATGACGGTTACGCTTAAATGGCTACGACTACACCTCCATTCCATCAGCGCCTGATCGTAATAAAATATTCGAGCTGGAATCACTTGCTATTCGTAGGAAGCGAAACGATCTAATTATGATTTTCAAGATGATGACTGGAAAAGTTGCACTTCCACTTACTGAGCTTTACACAGTCCATCATTCTTCCGCTAGGGGTTGTAGATCTAAAATCCACTATTCTACGGCCAAAAGTTGTGTTCGTGCCTCCTTTTTCACTCAAAGGGCCGGTTCTGAATTCTTGATGTTTACCAAAAAAACATACTTTGCCATCTTCGGCTAACCAATATAAAAAGCTCGTTGGTAGTTATCTTAAGACTCGCTAATTCGCCGTTTCTTGTATTTTTGTGTTTATTACCAATGTGTTGTCTTGCTAGTCTTTATTTCGTCGCGTGTTGTCATACACGTATAAATAAATAAATAAATAAATATAAGAAATACCACGTCACCTAGTACTTATGTTTAAGCACTGATGGACTGCCCCCCCCCCCCTTCCGCGTATTGCGGCCCAACTGACACTGACACACATGCGAATTCAGTAAATGTCGTGTCGTCTTGTGGAATGCTTGACGCAACTGTCACCCTAGCTCTGCCCTTTCCCCATTAGGGTAGGTTCTATTAATAATGTTGGCGACACACAAAGTACGTCTTTTTCCTAGTGCTTTCTCTTGGGCATGGATTTCTTCGATGTACAGCTCACGTGGCAGAGCACCTTGCGCTTTCCTTGCCGCGGGCCTCCCAAGTTCTAGTACTCCGCTGGAATATGAAACTGGTAAGAAAAATGAACAAAAAAGTTATTGCAGCATTGCACCCACTCATTGCATCACTCTTGGACCACTTCTTCATAATATCCGTAGAATCTCTATCAAAACCTTTCAAACGAAAACGTTCCTCACGGTTCAATACACATTGTGACAGTAGAGTGAACCAGAGCTTGTCGCGGCTAGGGTAGAGCTACCTGTTATGGAAACGGTACGGGAGAATCCCGCCTTGCAGACGTTCACGGATCCCGTTTCCTTCTGACATAGGTGAATAGCCACTCAGTACAATGCAACCCCACTAAGTCGCGTCAATTAAGTACTCAGACAAAAATCGGAGAGTAACCGAGTACAAGAGGGCTTGAAACATATTTACTGCTCGGTTTGAAGTCCTTCCGCGTCTCAGACCCCGAGTCGGTAGGTAAGCGATCACGAAAGGGTTTGGGACGGAGCACGATCGGTTCCAAATCCTTTCATGGTCGATTACTGACCGACTTACTGTGTGAGACACGGAAGGGTTTCAAACCAAGCAGTACGTCTGTTTCAAACCCTTTCGTGCTTAGTTACTAAGTGTCTATTGTTTGAGTAAAGGCAGATACTATAGTTGGTCAGGTATTAGTCTATACCTTCTGGTATGTCCTCCGTTTGGGCGCGTGGAGCGCAGTCGGAGAGGGCGCCGGCTGTCGCCTGCACCCGATACCAGGTTTCTGGTTCGGATTTCCCGCCCAGGCCAACCAAGCCTTCCATCCCCCACGGGGCCTTCCATCCCCCGTGAACTGGTGCCAGACTTTTATCTGGGAAGGATAATGCACTGACTTGTACATCGGCTGGCCACCGCAAGTCATTGTATGGTCAAATACGCATTCAACACGCCTCCACGATATCTCGTAGAATTAGAATGCGTGGCGCATCCCAAAGAGAATTGAATTACGCCGTCCTTTATCCTTTATGTCCTCCGTTTATCAACGCTTCTTTTCTTTGGTAAGGACAAGGGTTTTCGTCGACCAATCTCTTTATGGGGTGGATCGCATTCTATTCCGCTTTGTGTCGTGGAAGAAATTTGAATGCGTGTTTGACCTCTATAGTCTGTGTGATGTCTGGGAAGGCAATGCTTTGTGCTTCTCAGACAAGTCTGGTATCAATTTACCACCTACGTTGGAGGAAGAAAAACTCTTGGGTTGGGCAAATCTCGCACCTCTAGTCGATTCCAAGTACACGCTGCAGCGCGCTGCACGCCACACGCTATTCTAAACCAGATCAGAGATACGCCTTGTTAATTGTGGTGAGGGAGAGGGGGGAGGGTGAGTGGGCACACTCTAGACAAAAGGTTTCTATGACCTAAAATTTTGGACCGAACACTGTTGGACACAAAGCAGCTCGGAGGGGGTCACCCTCCATTTGGTGGTTCTTCATCTTCGTAGGGACGCATATGAATACTCAGTTACAACAGAAATAACCTAGTCCAGTTCACCACAGGGGTAGACAACATCAGTGCTGTGTAAATCTTTTAATTTAGTGCAACACAAAATGTTCATTAGGGCTGCTTCACATAGTGACCCCCTCCGAGCCGCTTTGCACCCACTGTTGTCTTGCCCGATTCGGGCGCTTTTCACCCTTTTCCCTCCTTGTGAATCTCTGACACGATTAACATATTTCTAGGACTTGAATTAAGCGCTATACGGGTTAGGAGACGCGCTCCGTTATTGCCGCGGTTTCCTTCGACGAACAGCTCACGATATGACAACACGTTGCGCTTTCCTTGGGGTAGTCCATACTAGGTATAGAAATTCGCTGGAATATGAAACTATGAAACAGTGAAAAACATTAGTCAGAAAAATGAGGGAGGAAAGTTGTAACCACAAAAGTGTGCCCCTTAACTTTCCTTGCACATTGAATTGCTGTGCATCCCTATATTTTGTATGTTGTTTCCCTATTTTTCCCATTTTCGAGCACTCGGTGTCACTGTTCAGGGAGCTGATGCAGATGTAAAGGCAGTGATCGCAGAGCTATCCGAGATGCGGTATCGTATCGCCACTGATAAAGAACTGGAAAATATAAGCGACACATCCTATAGCTACGAGATGTGGAACAAGCTGCTTGCTCAAATGAGGGAGAAGGTATTCACACTGTGAAGAACAAGTTTCTTTTTGGTTCATACTCATCGCAATTCATTCAGGAAGGGGAAAACGGAGTGACGTGGTTTAAAATCGATTGGCTGTTCGCTGAGTGTTACATGTACAGAAGGATCGTAGGAACAACGGCCAAAACGAAACATTTGAAGAGCTTCGATTTCTTCCAGGAGCAGAAGATTGAAGGGTTTACCAGCCAGTATGTGTTCTGGATTGATGAATTATCTTGTTATCATCTCGTATTTTTCTTGTATTACAGCATTTTTTTTCAGTCTAGAGCAGATTCGAGATGGTATCAAGTATATATTTGCCGTTGCTCAGAACTTGACCGTTCAGCAGGAGAAGGAAACGTTGGAAGTCTTGTTGAAGGTAACTGTGCTCCAGCGTAACTTCGGCACATGTGTAAGGAAATGCGTTGGAGAGATTTGTTAATCCAGACGGGTTAATTCCGGGACCGTAGGACTTTTCACCAGAGACAATTTCTAAGATGCTTAGTTGTAGAAACTTAGTACACCTATAACTTCTTTTTGTGATGCTATTTAGAAGCTTGAGTAGGAGAGGGGGGGGGGGGGCTGATCAGCCCGGGACACTTTGTCAAGGTAGACGACTCTTACCATCCGGGCGACATGCTCCATCCTTTCGCGATTTTACAGAATCCCAATGTTTTATCTGTGAGTGAATAATGCGCTGAAACGCATTTCCGAAATGTCTTCGTTCTTGATGTAGTTCAAAGCTGCGGAAACTCAGTCCAAGTCGGTCATCCCTTCGAATAGAGTATTTATTGAGAGTTAAATGGGATGGGAATGGGAACTCTTATTTTGGTAGAAGTGCTTTCTTACTTTGAATATCAGCGAGCCAAGCTATCGCTATGATTCAGGCGTGGCGTAGGAAGCCCGAGAAGCTTCAGCAGTTCCACCATAAATGCACGCTGTTCGCTTGCACAACTGGTTGAACGACACACATTTCCGCTATCTTCTTAGAGTTATGGGTCGGCTTCCATTATGGGGGCGCAGCGTGATCTTCTACGCTTTTTTAAGGTCATATGGGGAAATTAATAATTCGGGAGTGGAGCGGAATATACACGCGGCTAACGGCGATACTATGCTTGGGTGATTCTTACGTTCTGCATCCGTCAAGCGAAGTCTAGAGGTACATTTGCAAGAAGCGAAAGCCAAACTAGACTGCTCAATTGCTGGGGTATTACCCCGTTTATACTTCCGACACTGAGCGACGTGATGGCACGCATAGTGGCAAATTTATCGATCGCGTCGCTCGATCAACAGAGAGAAGTCGTGAGCGCAGTATAAGATTTATTAGGCCCACATCGCACGGGTTCCGTAACATAGTAACACTGACCTGGCAGCGAATGCTCTAGTTTTGTCTATCGATGATGATTAAATAGGTTTTTGTGTAGATTGAAGGTTAGGGAAAAGGCCAGTCCTTTAAGCTCCAAGTCCTCCCGTCTTAAGTTCTCTGCATTATTGTTTATATTCCTTGTATTCTTCTGCCAACGAGGTTTTGTAAGTGAAATCTTTATTACCGGTTCGGTTTATCGGACCCACGTTTCGACCCCCCACCCCGTCGACTAACTCTGGCTGATAGTGCAATCGCGACAGAGACCGTGGATCACTGGGCCACTGAAGTCAATGACAGACGATGACGTTGTGGCGACGTAAGGGCCCGTTTATACTTCACACCGAGCGACGCGACAGATGTGAAGTGGCCTAATTGATCGATCGCGTCGCTCAATCAATGTGGCCACCATACGTTGCGTCGCGCCGTTCGGCGTCGATGTAATCTTGCTGGAAGAGGAATACAAGAAGTTTACAACAGTCAAACCTTTTTCTGTTGGGAACACCATCCCCTATTAGAGCCGCTTTGCTTTCTTTCTTATGCCCGGAGCTCCTACTTGAAGCTTCTCGAGAGCCTTCACACTGTGAGAGAGCTTCTGAGTGAATGCACGGATCAGAGAATGAGGTGGTGGAGTGAAATATCTCTTGGTTCTAACCAGGAAAGTATCTCAACGGTAGGTCGGAACGGGTCAAGTGTTGTATATGGGCAGAATCGTCTCTCTGTGGGAAACAATAAAATGCAGGTATCTCGACCCCAATACAATCCGCGCAGAATTAGGGACGACGAAAGTTGGAATTTTGGCGACCTTAGCGCCATGCCTGCACGTGGAGGGCGGGCTCAAATTGGCTGGAAACAGCGATGACGAGTCAGCGACGGTGGCGAAGGGGGTAGAAGGACGGCATGATCGTTGTTTCCAGCCAACTTGAGCACGTACAACGCGTGGAAGCCGAGAACTAACCCCGCCAACGGCCCAACTTTCGTCGTCCCTAACTCTGCGCAGGGTTGTATTGGGGTCGAGATATTTGCATTTTGTTGTTTCCCAGAGAGAGGCTATTCTGCCCATATACAACACTTGGGCCGTTCCGACCTACCGTTGAGATAGTTTCCTGGTAAGAACTAGAACTGGATCAGAAAAAGTGACTTTTTGTCAACATTTAACTACACAGGATTGCATTCAAGGGTATAGATCGTGAAGGTAAGGGTAAGGTTAAAGGACTCGTTGCTCAATCCCTTTTGGGATGCGCCAAGCATTTTTCTTCTACGGGAGGCGATTTGAATATTCAAGTGATTGCACGGCATATTCGGCCGTGCAATCACTTGCAGTAGCCTGCCGATGAACAAGCCAGCGCTTTATTCTTCATTCCCAGGCAAATCTGGGATCAATTCGCCGACCCCAGAGGGATGGAAGGTTTGGTTAGCCGGGGGGGGGGGGGGGAATCCGAACCAGGAACCTGGTATCGGGTGCAGACGACAGCCGGCGCCTCTTACTGCGGCATACGCGCCAATCGAGAAGGTAATTTGAGTAAATATTTAGCCTATTCGACGGCTTGCGGTGACAAGCCGACAGAGAAGTCAATGATTTCTCCTTCAGATAGAGGCCTTGTACGAATTCACAGATACCAAAGCGCAAGCCACGATTAAGTGAGGCGCGACGCGAAGCTATAATCGCTTTGAAGTCATCCAGCAACACTTCTCCCACTTTTTTTAGTTATGTAATAGTTGGTTTCAGGGAGTTGAAATCTGAAGCGGTCTCGTGTCATTGGCATTAGTTACCACTTTCTTTTTGGTTTTGAGAGTTGCTGTTTCGCTTCGTTAAAGCAAAACTCTTTCAGATGTGTCTCTGGGGCAATCGATGTGACCTTTCGTTATCCTGCGGCGATGCTGCGAAACTTGTTGGTTTTCAGTAATTTGGTGTGCTACTTTTGAACATTATTACCCACCTTCAATCTGTTGCCATTTTAAGGCCGAATCTCCTATTGAAAGTGCTAGGCGGCTGGATTCATTCATCCTATGCAACGATCTCCCAACCGCTATTGAGTGTCTGCTTCTAAAGCTCAAGTAAGTACTTTCGTTCAAGATTTCTTGGTTGCGCGGTTCAGGTTTGGGTCGCTGACAATTACTATACTTATTATCGGATGGGTTTCTGATGCCCCACTCTCGCTCAACGGAACGAACATCTCCGAATGCTCCAGCTATGTGTATCTGGGTCGCGAAGTCAACATGGCCAACGACCTAGCACCAGAGCTGAGCAGGAGGAAACGAGCGGCTTGGGGAGCTTTCAAGAGCGTCGAAGAAGTCGCGAAGAAGACGAAGAACGTCCGACTCCGTGCCCACCTATTCGACTCCACTGTTCTTCCTGCCCTAACATACGCCTCAGAGACCTGGGCTATACGAAAGCAGGATGAACACGCGATCAGCGTCGCGCAGCGTTGAATCGAGAGGACGATGCTCGGAGTGACACGACTCACGCAAGTGAGAGAAGGCCTCCGGAGTTCCGAGCTTCGCCGACGTTCGAAGATCAGAGACGCTGTCGCATGGGCCAAGTCGTCGAAAATTAGGTGGGCCGGCCACGTAATGCGATTCGCAGACACCCGCTGGACGAGAGCCGTCACAGACTGGATTCCGCGGGATGTCAAAAGAACACCAGGACGCCCACCAACGCGTTGGTCGGACTTCTTCGTGAAAGCCCTGAACGACCGATATGACGCTCTTCGTGTCCCTCGAGCGAGGAGGATCCATTGGACCACTCTGGCACGCCACAGGGACGAATGGAGACGCTGCTGGCGCCCGCTCGAGCAAGTCGATGATCAACGGGACGACAGGTGATACAGGTGATTATCGGATCGGATTAAGCAAATTGTGTAACGCTGTTTTTCGCATCAACCAAGTGGTCAACACGAACACAACATTTTGCAATCAGGCTTTGTCGGTAGAGGTAATACAGGTTAGAGCTACAAGGTGCTGTACCCTCGAGACTTCATATCAAATTCCTGTGCTAGTCATATGGGTCATAGTCGTTAATATGGTCCAACATGGGTAGGCAAGAGCGCGCCGGCCAATCACCACCGATAAGAGCTCCGGCCAAACCTGTGCCAACCAATCAGGGCGCAGACCGTGCAGACGGTGTCGTACGCGTGCACAAGTGTCAAGTTGGAAGCATATCCACTAGACTATCAGGAAATTCCAGGGACTCTAGTGTGGTTGTGCTAGGGGACGAGTGAGGAAGCCTTCGTATTCCTACAGCACATGTCCCTCTGGATGGAACGCCCAAATCATGCGTCCTTATTGATCTGCTGCGTCCCTCACCTCCACGTAGACCACATTAACGAGCCATCACAGGTGCTCTCATTGGTGGTAATTGGCCGGCGGGTTTTCGCCCGCCTGTGTGGGCCACACAACGACTATGTACCCTTAAGGCCCCCGCACGCTTACTTCTGCGGCAACGCCGCGACCCTATCCTTAACCACAGGGCCGCGGCGCTGCCGCAGAAGTGTGCGGGGCCTTCATATTTTAGGCTTCTTTTCGTATATCTATTAGGGTGGCCCAAAAGTAATGGGACAAATTCAACAAATTTCTTTATCTCTTTATAACTCAATTACAACTCAACGGTGCTGAAGAATGTATTTGCCATTAAGGTCAACGACCTTGCTGCCATCGATCAGCCAATTTCCTGATCCCATCCTTCTAGAACTGCTTAAGCCTGGTGTTGAGCTCGATATGGTTGCCGAGGTCTGCTTGGATCCTTGTGTCTCTTCCGACCATGAAGTCCTCTAGGCTCATGAAGTAATGGTAGTCGCATGGAGAGACCTCCGGCGAATACGGTGGGGGAGGCATGTGAACGTAGCCCAGCTGGGCAAGCTTATCCGTGGTCACTTTTGCCCGATGGGGTGCGGCGTTGTCGAAGAGGACGACCTTCTTGGAGCGCTGAGACCGACTAAGTGTGGGTCGCCGGTCCATCTCTTCTATTTCGTTCACCATGGCCTTGGAGCCCATCGTCGTGCTTTTGGAAAACAGCGTCCAGTATACCGGTTTATGGGTGCAGACTCAAAAGCTCAGAAGGTGCTTCTCGCCGTGAACATCCCGCCGAACGAAGGTCGGTAACAGGTCACCAGGCCTCACCCAGATTCGCTGCTAGGCAGCGATAAAGTAGGAGAGGTGGTTCTCATCTTGCGTGACTATTGAGTCCAGGCTGCTAGGGGTTGGGAATTGGGCGAGTTTTGCGCGACACAGCTCGACTCGCCAGATTGGGGTTTCGGCATGCTTCTGGAAAGGGCGAAAGTGGTCACTTCTCAGGTGGCCTTCAGTAAGTAGCAAACAAACATACAAATACGAGAAGCACGAAACTCGACTCCAGTCACGACATATATGGGCACGGCATGGAGAGTCTCATTACTTTTGGCCCACCCTAATATTGTGTGGTTAGCGGAGAGGGGACATCGCTGGTTGAGCGGTGGAACGTTATCCTCGTCTGCCACGCGGGCGGCCCGGGTTCGATTCCCAACCGATGTGTTGTGATTGGACTGCAACAGATTATTGTGATTGGACTGCACCAGATTATATATACAGGGTGCGCCATAAATATGGTCACTCAATAAAAAGCGAATTACTCACGGGGAATTTGTCAGGGAATAGCGAAACTTCCTCAACAATTTATTAACAATCTAGTTAACAAGCAAAATGGATATCATCTAATATGATCTTCCTTGGCACGAATGACAACCTTCAGACGCTTAGGGTAGGACTCAATGGCGGCACGCAAGGTTGCTTGCGGAATTTCCTTCCATGCTTTTTCCCGTGAAGATTTCAATCCTCGAGTCGTAGTGCGCCTTTTAGCGCAGGCTTCACCCTCTAGAATGAACCAACGCAGTAATCCATAACACTCAAATCTTACGAGTTTTTCGGCCATCCAGAAACAGGGATGAAGTTGGGAAGATTCCTTGCGCACCACTCCTGAGTCTTCTTGGACTTATGAGCGGGTGCGCCGTTCTGGTGAAAGGTCCATGTTGTATTTCCAGAGTGTTCTTGAGCCTAGGGAAGCAACTCCTTCATCACAATGTCGTTCACGTAGACATTGGTGTTGACCTTCGCTCCTTTTTCAACGAAAACCAATCGTGTCCGTCCTGGTGCGCAAACTCCGGCTCAAACCGTCAGGGAAGCTACATGAGAGTTTCTGTTAACGGTGTCTGCATCCTCACCACTTTCAGCCAATAACCGCGAGTTTCGGCGGTCAAAATGCTGCTCAATTGAGAAAAGTTTGTTATCAGTGAAGCGCGTCGTGCAGTGGTCGTGCCGCTCGAGGAGTCTTGGACATTTTTTTCTTCTCCCTTCCATCTGTGCAGGCGTTTGTCCGTGCAGTTGACGGAACTTGTAGGGGTATAGTCCAAGTTCATTCTTAGCAACTCGCTTCATCGTCGTAGCCGATACGTTGAGCTCGGATGCCATCTTTCTCATGCCGCGGCCTGGATTCCACTTGAATTGTTCTTTCACGATTTTCCAAAAACTGCTCGTAGCTACGGATACCGTGCAGCCAGGTCGGGAACGATCATCGAGAGAGTTACGTTCCACAAAGCGATAGACTGTCATCTTGTGCAGCTTCAGCAGACGAGCGATGTTGGGAACAGAAAGTCCTGCCCTTCTCGGATCCAAGATTGCGCCTCTTTGACAACAAGGCTTTACCATTTCTGATAGAAGCAGTGTGGAGATGCAAAAAACACTATATACGGTTAAGATGACACGTAGAATCCGAAAAAACAATGGAAACATAAAAACGTTCGCAAACAAATACAAAAAATGACGCGCGAAAAAGTGACCATATTTATGGCGCACCCTGCATATATATATATATATATATATATATATATATTTGATATTATTTTGATATTTATTACATAAGTCGACGCTTATGTGAAAGAGGAACTCATAACAGCCATCAAACGAGACAACAAAGAAAATGTAGACCACAGCTCAGGTGGGCGATCGTACGCACGGCATCAACGACTGAGTAGGACATAGGCCAGCCTTCTGAAGGCATTGTGACTAACTGGAATTGGATTATTTGCACGAAGCTTTTCAAATACTGGAACAGTCCTGTTCACAAAAAAAGAAGCGCCTGCAATTGGACCTAGCTGTTCTGAGATACGGTTTGACAATTCCACCCCTAGTGATCGACGTTCTCATTGTAAAGAAACTTCCAGCATTGAGACCGCAACCGCCGTAAAGGAGTTTATGGAGTAGTAGCAGGTCATTTTTTTTCCTCCTGAATGACAAAGTCTGCAAACCGAGATACTTATTTCTATTCAGAAATGAGGGGATAGTGCCATATACAAACCCTAAACTTCTAATCATTGTTTTCCTTGTAAAATTATTTTGCACTCTTTCCAAGGCATCAATGACCTTGCATTTATAGGGAGAGTACACCGGAGTTCCATATTCAAGTAGCGGCCTACATACGTTTTGTAGACCCGTGTGAGCACGTTTGCATCCCTGGTTCGTAGGGCTCTGAAAACGTTATTAACGACTCTATTTGCTTTGTCAGCAATCGTTTTACAGTGCTTATCGAAACAAAGGTTATTTGTGACCAGAAAACCTAAATCAACAATCTCTTCCACCTCCTGGATTGGTGCTCCATCGATAATGTAATTATATATATATATATATATATATATATATATATATATATATATATAATCCATGGGCTAACCATTTTCACCGTTTGTCAAGGTTTATGGTGGCCTTGTATACTTCCACGTTCAATCACATCATAAACCATCAAACGACTGATCTTCAGAATTTGAGTAGTTTCAGAAGTAGTGTGTCCCAATTTCGACAGGTTAGAATTTCGGCTCTCTTTGCACGCGCACCCACCATTCTCTACAGAAAGGACGTACATTTTTGGAAACTATAAAGGGTATACTAGAAGGAATGCACCAAAAACGGTTTTCACTTTGTTCAAAAAGGCCATTTCTTTCCCGGTAACGAAGGTACGAAATGTTTGCATCCTCCAAGATAACCCCTCCTTGCCTCTGTTGACTTATGTTTCCATTAGTGCAGGACGCAGTGTGGCGCATAATAGCAGGAGTAAACGGGTGTCCGTTGAGACATACTTTGGACCGAACTACCGTAAATCTCGGAATATTATGTCCGCGTCTTCACATAGCAATACGTCGCATTAGAGACGTCGCGCTATATTTGTACTTTAAACTGGGCACTGTTCATTTTAAGCTGCACACTTAGCTTGAAGCCAGAGAGCTTTAGAAGTAGTATAGACATTTCCCAAACCAAGCCAGGCGTATGTACATGTCTAAGGTTTAAATATACAGTGTCCGTCTAAGTCAAAATTATATCATTTTAAAGAAAATTTTAGTAAAAAATCACTTTGCCTACTGTCTTAATAAGGGCTAATTACCCTATGGTTATAAACTGTTAGTTTTGATTTGTCAAGTTCGTTTTTCCTTGAAAAGTGTTCGGTTCAAAATGAAGAGTGTACGTTTTAAAAGAAAAGGTGTTCATGAGAAAGGTATCCGATTTAAAATGAAAATTTCCAGTTCAAAGTGAAAATTATACATAACCGAAATAGAGCAGAGCGCAGGAAATATAGCAATGACGAGAAAAGCCAGAGAAATGCTCTACAGTGATACAGTGTAGGCACCTGCTTTGATGGCGAAGGCAAACGAAATTTTCTAAGTCACCACTAAGTAGATTTCAAAGGTGAAAACAGCATGAAACAGAAAGTGCGACGTGATATCACGTTTTTGATGTTTCCTGATTTCAATCTAAAATAACGAGCTTCAAGCAGTGGCCAATTCAGTTCGTTGCTCCCTCCTCTTCCCCGTCCAATTGCACTGCCTCCATAAGTCATCATTCGACCACCTAAAGCGATCCTGTAGGTCTCTTTTCATCGAGAATTTCCAGACCGAATAAAAATGGCTCGAGGCAGCTTCATATTGTGCTTGACAACGCAGGTCCTGAACTTATGGGTGACCTGATGTTTGTCGAATATCTCTTGCAAGTAAAACTCGTCGATAAGATAGTGCTACACGGGAAGGTATGTGCGGTAATTCTGTTGGCGCAATGTTCTCTCGAGTTGGGTATCTTCTTCAGGAGTACCCGTACTTCGTCTCCGATGTGACTGGAAAGGATTTCGAATGGACGTTGGCTGAGTTGAAGAAACTTGGTGACGTTTTCGGCAGAATGTACGAGAAGCTGTCGGAGCGACTGAAAAAAGTAGTTTTTGCTTCAAAATTTGCCTAGGATTCCACAGATGTGGTGTGTTTGAAAAAAGAACTGTCCGTTCAGAACCAACTAGTGTTCCATGATCATCGCTTCTGGACTTATCCTCATGCCTACTGCGAGATGAAGACCGTAGCCCCTGAGCTGTACGCCGAGCTATCGGAGGCCTCGCTGATCATCTTTAAAGGAGATCTGAACTATCGGAAGCTGGTTGGCGATAGGGAATGGCCGTATGAGACGCCGCTAAAGGTAAGAGTGCGTTAGGGGATTTATCCTGGTCGAGGGTAATTGTAGAGCGCCACTTAACTCGTGTTGTCACCCTTTCCCTCCGCTGAACATTCGTGAATGGATGAGCAGCTCGGGCTCTTGGAAACATCCTGGTGAATGTTGTGAGGCGAAGCACTATGCCCTCCCCCCCCCCCCCCCCCCCCAGCTCTTGAAAGATATTTCAAACCTCTCCTAATCGTATACCCACAAAGTAAATTTTTATCTTTCAAGAGCTGCTCTTCATTTTCATTTTCATATGAGCTCAATCAGGACGACATGTACAAACCTTTCATCACTCCGGACACGGTGAATTTTACTAGACCTCTCTGGAATGGATTAAACCCTAATTTGTTCATCGAGTGGCCACCGCAAGTCAATGTATGGCCAAGTACGCATTTAAGTAGCATACACTTCTATAGAAATTCATAGGTATACGTCGTATAGGTTATCCTGTATTCACTGTGCATTCCTTAATTTATAGAAAAGCGGAGCGGTTAGTGCAATTTTTAGCACTTGAGCTTCCCTGCTCGTAGGATTTTTTTTAAAGCAAAAGCTGAAGTTGAAGGTAGTGTAGGTTTATGAAGTCTTTACACTGAAGCCGCTGTAAGGGTTAGAGGATAAAGGTCGGCTTTGGTGAATTCTTCTGCGGGACGCGCCACGCACTCCACTCCTAAACGGTATTGTGGAGGCAATTTGAATCCGTATTTGGCCTATAAATAAAATGAGATGCGGTGGCCAGGCGATGGACAAGTCAGTGTTTTATCCTTCCCAGACAAGTCTGGTACCAGCTCTTCGACCCCACAGAAATAGAAGATTTGGTTGGCCTAGGCGAGAAATCGAAACCGGGAACCTGGTATCGGGTTCACGCGACAGCATGCGCCTCCTCCAACTGCACACCCATGCGCCCTGCAAGCCACTATGTGGGTAATACTTTCTGTAAGGTCTCCCAATTCAGTGCATCGGAATAGGAGTTGTAGACCGTATTCACGACCAAGATCTCACGATCCTTAATATTCTACAGTGACGTCATCTTCAACGTGAAAAGAAGGCTTCGCGAAAGCTATACCATATCTCCGAAGCTCTTCCGTGACATTCTCGAAAGCATCGTGCGTGGAACCTGGAAAGGGATACGGGGGAAAAACGACCACTAGTAACTATACTATCCACGCTTCGCCGCCGACGAAGTCGTGCTCATAAGACAGTCAAGCGGAGCGAATGGTGTCCGGCTTCGTAAAAGATCGTAGAAGTGGTAACATTGGGCTGCAGCTGAATCTTAAGAAGACGATGCTCATGAGGAACGAACGAATTGCTGATGCTTCATTCTCGCTCAACGGAACGGACATCTCCGAGTGCTCCAGCTATGTGTATCTAGATCGCGAAGTCAACATGGTCAACGACGACCTAGGGCCAGAGCTGGGCAGGAGGAAACGAGCGGCTTGGGGAGCTTTCAAGAGCGTCGAAGAAGTCGCGAAGAAGACGAAGAACGTCCGACTCCGTGCCCACCTATTCGACTCCACTGTTCTTCCTGCCCTAACCTACGCCTCAGAGACCTGGGCTATACGAAAGCAGGATGAACACGCGATCAGCGTCGCGCAGCGAGGAATCGGAAACACGATGTTCGGAGTGACGCGATTCACGCTAGTGAGAGAATGCCTCAGGAGTTCCGAGCTCCGTCGATGTTCAAATATTAGGGACGGTATCGCGTGGGCCAAGTCGTCGAAAATTAGATGGACCAGCAACATGGTGGGTTTCGCAAATGCCCAGTGGGCGAGAGCTGTAATTGACTGCATTCTGAAGGATTTTAAAAGAGCACCAGCACACCAACCAAAACCTTGGTAGGACTTCTTTGTGAAAGCCCTGATCGAATAATATGACACTCTTCATGGTTCTCAAGCGAGGAGGATCCATTCGAGCATTCTGTCACGCGGTAGGGACGAATGCTGGAGTCTGATATATGTACAAATGTGCGAATATGGAAGCAAACAACATTTGAAACAGGTTGTCGAATATCCATGAACACGAAGAAGAAATGGACGAACGATTGAGATAATAGTCTAAATAGATCAAGAACGAAGCGTAGTGGTGGTGTTTTGATTGCGCTTCGTATCTATTTATTTTCCGATAAATCATATTCTAGACATCGTTTTAAATATCCTGGAAAACTAGGGTAAGCTACCGATTTCACATGAATGCAGAGCCTTTCTGATGTCGGTGCCAGTGAACATTCGTTAGTCAAAATGTTCCGGTAGAGGGTCTGGAGGTTCGTTTCGTCACTACCCTCAAGCGAACGGTTTAGCACTTCTCCCGTGTTCCTAGTAAGCGTCTACATCTATTCGTTAAGCTTTCTAAGCTAATATGTACGATAGTTGCTCGAGATCAAGATTGTCCTCTGAATCGTTGATATTGGCTCATCGGTGAAGGGGAGGAGTGCTAAGGAGTGGCGGAAGGACAGAACTAAAGAAAAAGAGAGATTGTGAAAAGGAATGAATAAAAGAATAAAGCCTACGACAATTTTTTTAGGCAAAACAAGTGTTAAAATCGGACATTGTATAGTCAGGAGAAATGGGCGACCAAACAGTTTGCATGGGTATGCCCTTTCTTCCATAGAAAGGGCTAACTTGTTAATTTGTGTCCCAAGAAGCCGTAGACACTGCTTTACTGCAATGCAGTCCTTTTGCTACGTCCAGGCGATCAGAAAATTTCATTTCCTTTGATTATTTGGTCAGCACTGACCCCAGAATTTAGGGATATTGTTGTCAGTATAGAACCAATCTTTCAGACAGCCCTATGTGGTTTTCTTCCGGCTCCGCTTCTCGCATTGCGGACCCTCAAATCGGAGACCGTGGCAGGTCTGCCGGACAAAGTAGCGGAGCGGATGCGGGAGCAGCCAGACCAGAAATGGATGACCACCGGTGAATATGGAATAGCAGAACTAGCTCGCTAGATTAAATTAGTGTCTAGGCACGATATCGGATCTTTTTGTTAGTAATGCTATCGTTTATGCAAATGATTTCGAAATGGTTTAATCGACTGTTGCCACGTGTTTAAGCGGGGTGACGCAGCCATTGAACGCAAAATTTTAAACTATTTATTAGCCTCGTTATGATTCATGATTTCAATATTACTCGCGATTCCAGAGGTTGTCCTACAAACTATGTCTGCTGTTTAGAATAGTCAGACAAGAGGTAACTGTCGTCCTAGGTCTTCAATGATTCGATCTTAGCCCTGATATAATGTGTACAGTTGTATGTAAATTTTAGGCCGCAACTTACCATTAGCATTAATAAAGCTGTACCTAGCAGTGCATTTGTTTTCAAGCGTCTTCCACATCAACTATCGACTGTACTTATATCCACCTATATTTGCCAGGGAAAGGTCGTGGTGTGGCTGTAGGACGAAAATGAATGACCAATGCTAGAATCTCCATTCTTCAAGTAATAGAAAGATGTGTTCGATTTCCGTGAATTCCCTAAACCTACCGAGTTAGAAGTCCCGATAAGATTACTATGGAATCGCACAAGACAAGACCATCCAAACATCGAACATCTGGAAAGAAAATGCAAAATTACTGCAGAGAAAGGGATCGAACTCCCGATCCTGAAGCATATACAATGCATAGCCTCTCTTACAATGTAAAGACTTTCATGGATCCACTATACTTCCGCCTCCGGAGGTCTTTCCACAAAGCCCCGTATGATGTCATTTGCCGCTTCTTGTGCTCCTTAGATTGAAGATATATTTTGGAGGCATTTTCTGATATCAACGATAAGCATGAGTTTTTTCTCTCAATTTTGCAGGCATCAGTTCAGCAACTTGTCCCTTTAGAGAGGCAGTCCCTAAATAGAGGCAAAATTCCACCGCACCTGTCCAAGCTCTTTGAGATTAAAGAAAAAGCCTGGCTGGACTACCAAAAAAATCCATGCCTTCAAGCTAGTGAACGTTTCAGGCGTTGTAAAACTAAATTTGACCGCCTTCTCAAAAAGTACAGTAGCTACGTCGAACGGAAGCTTTTGGACAATCCAAAAAATGCTCGTTACATAAACTGGTAAACTCAAGGCTGAAGCAGTCAACTAAGATCCCTACACTAATTGATGGTGAACGTAACTCAGCTGTCAATGATCTTGAAAAAGCCTCCATGCTAGCCGCCAATTTTAAAAAATCATACTCCATTGATGCAGATAATGGAAGTTGGTTTGAGTTAGCCTTTCCCACTCAAAGTACCTCACCTGATAGCTTAGCTTGGTTTTCTTCTTCTTCTTCTTCTTCTTCAGCGTCTGTCCCGCCTCGTAGCGGGGTCCGCTATTCTGGTGTCACGACGCCACCTTTCCCGATCCAGCGCTAGATCAGGGTGGACACCAGCCACTTTCAAGTCCATATGTAACGTATCGGACCAGCGCTGCTTCGGACGCCCTCTAGGCCGCTTTCCTACCACCTCGAACTTAAGGCCTATCTTGCGGACGCTATCTTCTTTTCCACGCAGAACGTGGCCGTACCATCGTAAGCGAGCTTCGCGCATCTTGTCGGCTATCGGCGCGACACCGAACTTCTGCCGAATAGCATCGTTCCGGATGTGGTCCATGCGCGTGACTCCTGCCGTCCAGCGCAGCATCTTCGTCTCCATGACGCTGAGGCGCGTTTCAACTTCCTTAGTCGCAGGCCAACACTCAGCGCCGTACATTGCTACCGGCCGGACGACGGCTCTGTAGATCTTCGACTTCAGGTGCTCTGGTATCTTCCTATCGCAGAGCACGCCAGTCAACGAGCGCCACTTGGACCAAGCTGCACTCACGCGTGAGTTCACTTCAGTCATCAGATTGCCATCGGATGCTACTGCTGATCCCAGGTATTTAAAAACCGAAGTGCGTGGGAGCTCGATGCCGTTAACCTTGATGGAGCTGGACTCGTTCACGTCCGTCGTTAGATATTCGGTCTTCTTCACGTTCAATCTGAGTCCAAACCGCTCCAAGCGATCACACCAAG
Source organism: Heligmosomoides polygyrus bakeri (assembly GCA_947359475.1). NCBI lineage: Eukaryota > Metazoa > Nematoda > Chromadorea > Rhabditida > Heligmosomidae > Heligmosomoides > Heligmosomoides polygyrus. Next base: position 27,862,039 of record OX375868.1, read on the forward strand.
CTTGCACTTCTCGCTCGAGTTCACCTTTATCTTCGCTAGCGAGCATTACGTCATCAGCATAAAGCAAAGTCCAGGGGACTGGCTTCTGAAGATCCCGTGTAATGGCGTCCATCACGACAACAAAGAGGAGTGGGGAAAGCGCAGAACCCTGGTGTACCCCGACAGAGATGGGAAACTCCATCGAGGTTCCAGCTGCAGCTTGAACTCGACTCTTTGGACAAGAGTAGAGAATTCGCACCCACTCTATGAGCTCTTCAGGAACTCCATGATGTCGCAAGGCGTACCATATCACTTCACGCGGTACGCGGTCGAAGGCCTTCTCCAAGTCGAGAAAGGCTATATGCACCGGCTTCTGTTTCTCGCGGTGCTTCTCTAACAGGAGGCGGGCGGCATGTATGGCATCAATGGTGCCACAGCCAGCTACGAAGCCGCACTGATTGCTGGAAAGCTGGACGATGTCACGAATTCGTCCATCAACAATTCGCTCAAAGATCTTCATGCTGTGCGATAGCAAGCGAATCGGACGGTAATTCGAGCAGTCTGCAGGACTGCCCTTCTTCTTCCAAATCGGAATCGTCGTGCTTTGGCGCCAACACTCAGGCACCTTCTTCTCCGCCACAACCTGGTTAAAGAACTTCGCCAACCACTCAGCAGGGTACCACAGCTTTGACTTCCACAGATCAGCTGCCACGTCGTCGGGCCCAGTCGCTTTGCCTGGCCTCATCTTCCTCAGAGCCGCTTCTGTCTCCTCCACGGTGATCTTGTGAACGGGACCGCGAACAGAAGCCACAGAAGGGATGGCCGGGTGAGGAAATTCCATAGTGGAAATTTCCTCAAAATAGTCGCGCCACCGCTTCAACGCCTTTTTGCGGTCTGTCAGAAGATGGCCGTCCTCATCATTGATGCCGAAAAACTTCTCGATGTCCTCGGTCTGGCGATGGCGATTCTTTGCGAGTCGGTAGAGATACCGCTCACCATCGCGCGATTCGAGCTTCTCGTTGACATCTCCATAATGAGTGGCTTTTGCAACAGCCACGGCCTTCTTTGCAGCTTTCCTCGCTTCTTGGTACTTCCGCCAGTTATCGGCTGTCTTGTCGCTGAGAAACACGTGATAGAGCGACTTCTTCTCTCGAACTTTTGCTTTCACGTCGTCTGTCCACAGCCATGTCTGCTTTTGGACCTTGCGTCGTCCAGGCACCGTGATGCCGAGTTCCAACCTTGCAGCTTCACGTATCGCGTCGGCAGCCTTCTTCCAAGTTTCGTCGACAGTTGTGACTGTCGGTAACCGCACGCGAGAAATTAGAGCTGCTTCCTTCTCTCTCATTCGCCACCACTTGATTCTCGGTGCACCGCATCGCTCGACCTGCTTCTGCCTTGGAGGGGCGATCTTTAGGGTGCAGATCAGCGGTCGGTGCTGTGGGGCGACCGTCTCATACGGCACGACCTTCGCATCTGTGACAAGACTTCGGTCGCGATCCTTCACAAGGACGAAATCTATCTGAGTCTTGATATTCCCGCTGTAGTATGAGATAAGGTGCGAGTCGCGTTTACGAAATACGGTGTTCACTATGGTGAGGTTATGCGATTCCGCATATTCAAGGATACGCTCACCATCGGCGTTACGCGACCCGTAACCGAATCCACCATGACAGCTGTACCCGTCTTTCGTCGCGCCAACGTGCCCATTAAGGTCACCAGCGACAATGATGACATCTTTCGACGGTACCTCTGCTGTCTTCTCATCAAGCAGGCTCCAAAACTCTTCCTTGGCTTGATCGGAGCAGCCAGTCTGCGGAGCATACGCAGAGAAGAAGTGATAGAGTCGCTCTTTAGCGGCGACAATGATCTTCATCAATCGATCGTCAAAGCGCTCGACGCTTACAATCGAGTCACGAAATCGTTCGGAGACGATGACTCCAACTCCACTGGTGGTCCTGGGACTTCCACATAGAACGGCCTTGAAGCCTCGTCCTATGTCCCTTGACTTGCGGCAGGACCACCTCGTCTCCTGCACCGCACAGAAATCAACTCTTCTACGCTCCAGTGCTTCAACCAACTCGCACGAGCGGCCCGTCAACGTACCCACATTCAGCGTTGCCACGTGCTTACGTTACGGGACTTTCGGACTAGCTCAGTTTCCCCCCGATGCCGTCCTCGCATCAGGGACCCTCGCATACTTCTCACACTCGCCGGGCTCTGCGAGTGCGCGTCGGCTCCCGCGGACGCCGTAGCACTATCTCGATACTCATGTAACGTCATCAACCATGTGATGTGACATGGGTCTTCGTAGGCCGGCCTGTCACAAGGGCCTGTCGCCTGCATTCGAGTGTCCGTGCTTAGCTTAGCTCGCAGAGCGAGCAGTTTCCAGTGGCACCACGTGGAGGAACGGACATCGCCACCAGCTTAGCTTGGTTTTACAAAGAGGATATTTTCAAGCATCTGAGTACTTACCGCTATCGTGTACCACTACTCCTGATGAAATACCTGCCTACTTTATTAAGAAGGTAGCTGTAGTCTTAGTAGCTCCTCTTGAGCATATTTTCAATTTTAGTTACATGCATAGCGAAATTCCAAATCGATGGAAGCATGCATTTGTCTCTCCTATCCCCAAAAAACCACCACACGGCTTAGAATCTAATTATCGTCCTATTAGTATCACATCAGTGTTTTCCAGAATACAGTCCCCTCTCGTTATAGCGCGTCTGAAGTGACTGGAGAAAATCCGCGTTATAACGGGAATCGCGTCCTAACCGGAGTTGAAATTTTTTACATCATTTTACGCACAGATTTATCTAAAATCATATGTAATGATAACTTCGCTATAGGGATGAAATATGTGGCCATGAAGAGGGTGTGAAGGCAAAGAACCACTTTAGATTATTAATGAAACCCTGTCTTTGGAGTAACTCTCTGTAATATGCATAAGTACTCCAAGTGGGTGTGTGTGAGGAATAACAGAATACCAAGGGTAGTTAGTCGTCATCAACAGCACAATTGTGCAACCCAATTTTGCAAGATCTTCTGTTGTGATCAAAACTGTCGCGCCAGGCGGGAATCGAACCATCACTCCCAGCCTGCGGGCAAGATTTTAGCCCACTACTCTACCAGCGCTGTTAAGTCCCGAGCTACATCCGAGTCATCCTTGTGGGAAATGGCTTATCACCACTATCCCATGATTTCGGAATGTTGAGTGCGATGAAACAGCGCTGCAGCTGTAATCCTGTCCGGAAAGCAGAGGATGCAGACACAAGTCTCGCATGATGCGAAAGTTCTGGTCGCAACAATACATCATGTAGCAGTATGTAGCATCTATACTAGCAGCTTCAGCTTTGAAGCATAAGTGTAGCACATTGTTTTGAATAATCAGAGTTTGTCTCCACATCCTCTCCCAAAAGAGGAAACCTCCCAATGTTTGGAAGCTTCTAACGATACCAGGAGCCTTCCACTGTGCTCGACGTGTCGCTGACTATGAACACTTTTGGTGACCGCGCATGCGGGGAAAACATTGATGTGCATCTAATACGTTGCCACCCGGGTGCTGGTCGTGACTATGAACGAAGCAATCGAAGGTAAGTCTGATCACAAACGCGGTCAGCATCTCACTCTTCATTTGCTGTGTGGGACAGGAACTGAGCCGTGCTCGCGTTATACCGGGAGTCATTTTGAACGGAGAGTTTCCCTCAGATCCGCGCTATAACGGGAGTAGCGTTATATCCGACGCGTCTTAAGCGGAGTTGATTTGTATTGGCGTAAATGTAAGCTGGCCGGGGCAGAGAAAATCTACGTTATATCGAGTATAACGGGAGGGCACTGTATTTGAGAAAATTCTGAAAGTGGCTCTTGTAAACCATATAGAAGCACATGAGGTTATACCTAAGAACCAATATGGCTTCAGAGTAGGAATATCGACTGAGACCTTGATGCTATCTACCTTAGATGATTGGACCAAGTCACTGGATGATAACACTGACGTTGATGTGGTCTTTTTTGATTTTACAAGGCTTTTGATAAGCTGCCCTTCAAAGAACTTATTTTCAAGCTTCAAATTTCTGGAGTTCATCCCAGAATTGTTAAGTGGGTAAAGAACTTCATCACAAATAGATCCTTCTAAGTCAAGGTTAATTGTCCATTGTTTATTTGTTACGACTATTTAAGACAGTCGTGTGACACTAATTGAACATCACAAATCAACAACAAATAACACTTCAAAACAATATAACAATAAACATACAATTAGCACTTCAGGAGAGCCTTCTTAGCAACTCGTCTGAAAGGTTCAAATTTTTTTCGAGGTGTAAATCACTTTGTAATGCCAGGCATGCAGATCAGGGGTGTGCGTAAATGAAATCCGAAATTTCGTAAATCGTAAATCGTAATTACGAAAAAATCGTCGTAAATCGTAAATCGTAAACCGTAAATCGTAAAGGCGCCTAACTTACAATGCATCTAATTTCCTTGTTTTTCTTTCTATTATGTTAAAGCTGATCGAAGCTAACTATGTTTTATTGAGACGTTTTCAGCTTGAGCTGGACACTTTTCTAATTAAGGTGGACGCCATTAAAACCAACTAGCACCTTTCAAAGCTGGACAAGTTTTTGGAGAACCAAAATAAGGTGCTTGTTCAAAAACGCTATCTTCAAATAAAAAGCCTACCCTGCTTTGACGACCAAAAATGTTTATCATTCTACCAGCCATTGGCTTGCATATAAAACTATGACTTTGTAGAAACAACCGCAACAACTCCGAATAAACCAACATAAACCGTTCCATTCAATACCAAAAAAATTGATCGCTGGCCGACTCGACGAAAACAGTATTTGCACTAATAAGCCAACAAGCATCCTTACTAAGTGAGCACATGGCACATTTCTATGGTATGACACACCTAAAGTTCTAAGCCTTCTCACCCTTTGAATTGTACCCAACAGCCTTTTTGTAGCAGATGGGAAGGAATTGTGTGACGATTGAAAGAGTATGATATTTCCGGACCCTCATCATAGTCGGATTTTTGACTTAAAATGATAAAAGAAGATATTTTTGTGACATTCTTTAGAAGTAAAGCAGAGAAGAAAGATGCAGCTTGTATTGAAAGTGGTTTAACTGACTCGTACAAAGTCATTTTAAACATATAGGGGAAACCCCATGGTATAGAAGTCGGAGGAGATGGCTATCGCGTGCTCCAGAATAGTTCTTGATTAGGATCCTACCACGGGCAATCATGTCTTCCATACCTGCTGGGTTGTGAATTGGTACCTGATTTGTCTGAGAAGGATAAAACATTGACCTCTACATCGGAGGCAACCGCAATTTATTCTATAGGGCAAACACACTCGAATGTCCTCTACGATATCCCATAGAGGAGAAGGAATGGAAGGAGCATCTCGAACAGTGACTAACGCCACGCTTTGTCCTTTATCATTTTTGAAGGCAACCACAACTTCTGGAATGAAAGATCGTCGTTCAACGATACCATACAATTACTTCCGATATTTAGTTCGCTCGCAGGCTTGCTTGCACTTGCTAACGTTCGTAAACTCCAAAATATTGCATTACTAATTAATGACGGTTTGCATTCGCCAGTGCTGCTCTCCACTACCTTTATAACAAACGCTATCGTATCTTTTGCCCAGTTTTTAGCATTCTGAACGGATCGCATAGGGCGAATGCAACAACCCCAATCAGACCACTGAAAACGAAGCCAAAGGTGTCAAACTTTTCACTTTTATCATGTCATAAAATGTCAGACGCTTTGCTTAAGGTGCACCTCAAATGTGAATACACTCCGCGCCATGACGTGCAGTGATAATCAGATTGAAACATGATTGTTTTACTCTTTCCAACAGTTTAGGTGTTACCCCACAGCCTCCAATCAAGTCCAAGATTCCTTGATGGCTTTGCATGAGTTCTACCCGTGTGCGTTGGAAAGAGTCGTCTATGTGGTGAATAAGTGGTGAAAAAGTCAAAAGTTGACTAGGCGGTGGTTGCAGCATAGAATATGGTTCAGCAGGTGATCATCTTCATTCCAGTGAAAGGAGAATTTTCATGCCTTTTTGTGAACTGGAACTTAGGCCACTCGAATGTGAGATATTGTGCTACAGTGTGACCAGAAGAAAGGCTAGCCCAGCTCCATTGCCAGGAATTAACTCGAGCGGCCTATCCACAAAGCTGCGTTTCTGTCTCAGCGCTAGAGTAGAACATGAAAAAGTAAATAGGGCTAGCAATGGGCTATGAGGGAAGTCTTTAAAAGTGGGTACATCGTCATAATCCGAATCGTATCACGTTATGCGGACGTTTGTCATCCGTGGACCAAAGATCACATTTACGAAAATTTACGATTTACGACCCACAATGTCGTAAATCGTAAATCGTAAAAAATTTGCCAAAAATCACCGTAAATCGTAAAATCGTAAATCGTAAATCGTAATTACGCACACCCCTGATGCAGATCCACCCCTAACAGTAAAAAAGTGAGCCCTAGCTCCTGATTTCGGTTTGGAGTACCAAATTTTGTAGCTAGTTCCCCTGATCCTGGATGCAATGAGCTTGTAAAATTCCGTCGGTCTTATTCGTACTTGCCCCGACAGAATTTTGAACACCCAGCACACGTCTGTCAACAACCTTCGTGAGCTCAAAGAGCTAATGGTAAGACCAAGAAAGTCAAGGACAAATTTTCTCGCACGTACTCAATTACAAGTGGCGTACCCCACGGGGTGTATTATCGCCGATTCTTTTCATCATTTACACTTCTGATTTACCTGTCTTGGTCGAAAGATGTGGCGTTAAGTGCAAAATGTTTGCCGACGATATAAAAGTATACAGGAATATTACCAGTGAAGGGGATCACTTTGCCCTCCAATGTGCAGTTTCAGATGTTGCGGTCGAACAGGTGGAAATTGCCTATCTCAGCTCGAAGAAGTAGGGTTTTTCATCTCGGCATTGGTGGTTGCAACCTACTCAGTGAAAACAGTCTGCGTGATCTGGGCTTCATCTTAGACAAAAAAAACGTAGTTTCTCAGAGCATTGCGAGACGATTGCAAAAAAAAAAGCTGAAAGAGTTACTTACAACATTTTTAGAGCGTTGTCTACAAATTCAAAAACTCATTTGCTTCTTGCATCCAAATCATATGTTCACCCAGTATTGGAGTATGGCACCACTGCGTTCAATCCTCACCTTAAGCGCTGCATACTGAAGCTTGAATCCGTTCAGAATAACTGCACTAGAACGCTATGGTTACGCTTAAATGGCTATGACTACGCCTCATTCCATCAGCGCCTGATCGTAATAAAATATTCGAGCTGGAATCGCTTGCTATTCGTAGGAAGCGAAAAGATCCAATTATGATTTTCAGGATGATTACTGGAAAAGTTGCACTTCCTCTTACTGAGCTTTACACAGTACACCATTCTACTACTAGGGGTTGTAGATCTAAAATTCATTATTCTACGGCCAAAAGTTGTGTCCGCGCCTCCTTTTTTACCAACGAGCCGGTTCTGAATTCTTGATGCTTACCAAAAAACATACTTTGCCATCTTCGTTAACCAATATATCGCTTGTTGAAGTTCTTAATTGTCATTGTAGTCGATTGATGTGTGATGATGCTTTGTCCTTGTTTTTTGTTTGCTTTATCTTTCCATGCGTGAATTACATTCTCGCTTTGAATAAATAAATAAATAAATAAATAAATATAAAAAGGTCGTTGGTAGTTTTCTGAAGTCTCCTAATTTGCCGTTTCTTGTATTTTTGTGTTTATCACCAATGTTTTGTCTTAATGTGTTTGCTTCGTTGCGTGTTGTCATACACGTATAAATAAATAAGTAAATAAATATACGATGTTTGAAACTACTGCGTCCTCAGAAATGCCATATCAGGACGTTTGGCGGTGCTTCTCACCGTCACCGGCCGGTAAGCGGTCGGTAACTTCGCATATTCACAAGGGTTTCTTGGCCTTCACGCCGTGAGTGATAAGTCCGAACGTGGCGTTCGGTAGCGGCACTCGTCCAGGGGGCGGATTCATCAACGGTATACTACATTTAACAGAGAAAATACATCCGAAATCCCTGATAACGCAGCGAAATGTTTCACCATATTGCTTGCTAAGCCGCGCCACCAGGGATTTCGGCTGTATTTTCTCTGTTAAATTGCTGTAAGTCGTTGATGAATCTGGTCATAGCGGGTACCTTACTTCACTGCCTTCTTTGACGTTTTTGCAGTTCCGCAGCTGCCCTCAGCAATGTGGTCATCTCCTTTGAGGTGAAGACTTCCTTGTACGAGGAGGCGACTACTCCGTCGACTTTTCAGATCTCTCTTGCAATGACGGAAGTGGCGGTTGACAATGCTTGTGTTTTTTCGATGGTTGCGGGGAAAACTTGGCCTCGGCAGGAGCGTTCATCGGGAGAAGCTCACGTGGGTGTGAAGTGGATTCATTGTATAGTCCCTATGCGCAGTCGAATTGCTCCATAACATCCCGTAGAAGTAGAATGCATGGCGCATCGTGCCAAGGGCTTGATTACTGCCGATCAGTATCATTGATCCCTTTATGAAGCTCAACAGCTGGTTCAGCGGGGTCGTTGCTACAATGTCGAAGAAGGATAACACTGTTGGAGACGGTCACCTTGGAGACCTGGTGGTTTCCATCATGTACGTCGTATGTAAATAAGTCCACGCATGCAGTTACTTCAAGTGGCACTTCGCAAACTTGTGAGCATATGCATATTAGATGTGTGTAGTTACATAGAAGAGTATCTTCTTAGGTGAAGTTCTCTTTGAAATTTGCTGAAATTCGAAATTCCTCCGGAGTACAGCACTACTGTGACAGCATTACGAGGGTGAATGACTTAGTGGCAGAAGCCGCTGAATGTTTTATCTGGGTGTTTGTGCCAATCAGAGTTGCCTTTCAATGTAAGTTTCATCCTCACTAGTTGGTTTGTTTAATGCGAGACCTGCAGATCAATGTCTTTCACTGTGATTTGTATGTTGGGCAACATCAAGGGCGATGGTTAGTTCATTACTTACCTTAACAACTTTACGAGTCAAAGAATGAATCGGAAACTTTATATATCGATTTGTTTTACTCAATGAAAAGACCTGACTTGGACTGGACTTGAAAATTCAACAGTTAATGAATAATTTTAAAAATTAGAATGCTACGCGGTTTATAGAAGGAAGGTATATCGTGTACAACGTGAAAGTATGTAGCTCCTCGAAGTCAGAAGAAAGCGTCTTCCGTTCGACACTCCCTCAGCTCGCCGAAAAAGCTTTGGTGGCTCAGAGTGTTCAGAGTGCGGATTTCGTGAAACCGTAGTGTAATACTTCCATCGAGTCATTGGTCTCGTTCGTAATAAGGAATCGCCTCGTGCTCCAACCACCGCCAACGGCTGCCAGCCGTTTCATTACAACACCGTCTATGGAGTGCTTAGCCCATCTATAAAGCGGATTTTCGATTGTCGTAAAGCGGTCTTTGTGCGAGCGAATCCCAGAGACCTCGGCGGACAGTTGGCCTTTGAGTGTTGCCGGTGTTGTGCATTCCTGACATTGGGAATGGTGGCTGTAGAGCTTCGCAAATGCTTCGAAATCCCAATCACCTCAAGCTCTAATTTCACTACTACAGTAGCAAAGTAATAGGAAACCAATAGAAACATGGCAGGAAATGGGAAGAGAATGTGCAGAAAATGGTTTCCATCAAAAGGTTGTACGAGGGGCTACGCATTCGTAGTGATCAGATCTGCTCTCAAGCGCCTCCCCGAGATGTTGCAGAAGTCGAACTCGTATTCCATCTCCAGAGAGCTGACCACGATTTGCTGTCCACTATTTTTCCTCTGAAATGTTCTGCTTAGCTGGTAATTCTGAGCCAAAATACATATTTATTTGTTTACGCACCATATCGGGACATGTAGCACGTAGTAGCGCAGCCAGGGAAGGTGCGGCGCTCGACTGCAGGTTCTTGGCTAGGATTTCACGCCTAGGCAAGCAAAGCAGTTAATTGGTAGCAGACTTTTCCGAGAATGGTGAAACACTAATCTTCAATTTGCTTGACCGCAAATCGTAGAAAAGAAGAAGTTAGAAAAAGTTGACAAAGTTCGGGATTTGGGCTTTGTTATAACGGGTGACCTGTGTTTTTCAAAACACTGCAGACTCTTGGTGAAAAAAGCCAGTTTTCGCATTTATACCTCTTCAGAGTTCTGAAATGCAGGTTTCCAGAGATGTACATAAAGGCCTTTAAAAACCAAGTACGACCTATCGTGGAAACCGGACAACCGTGTTCAACCCCACCAAGAAGAGGGATATTGATCCCTTGGAAAGCATCCAAAACAGCTTCACCAGGAAACTTATGATGACTCTCTGTGGATTACAGTTCGATTCCCAATGCTTGTCAACGGTCTGCGCTTTTTGGTCTCCCATCTCTAAGCAAAAGAAGAAAAATGTCTGATGTTATCGTGATGTACAAAATTCTGGCCAAGAAGCTATCCATCAATCCAGATGATTTCGTTGATGGGTCGCTGACGAAATCGGTAAGAGGAAAGCTCAAACTTGGGTCTCTGTCGCTAAATCACGAGTTAGGTCAGACTTCCTAACCTATAGGATTCTTAAGGAATTCAACTTGTTGCTTGGCAAGTACGATGATTTGACAATGCTGTCTGCTCAAGCATGTAGAAGGTTTGTTGGGTAATCCGGGAATTTCTTTATGACTGATATTTTTGATGTTGCGCTGCTTAATTTATGGTTATATATCTGTGTCACTATGGTTTGTTGTTGTTTGTAACGCTGTTTACGCTAGACTTTCGTCTATGCCTCAATAGATAAAAAAATTAAATAAATCGTGTGGCCGAATGAAAGGATTGAAGACGATGCTCCACTCTTCCTAGTTCTACTGGACGTCGTGGAAGCGATCTGAATGCGTATTTGGCCCATACGATGAGATGCGGTGGCCAACCGATGGACAAGTCAGCGCTTTATCCTTCCCGGAGAAGTCTGGCACTAATTCACCGATCGTGGAGTCATATGCTCGTGTCCACCGTTGGGGAAATCCAATCAACATATCTTATCATGCCCCAACCCGTCATCGGGGGGGGGGGACTAAAGGTAGACGAGCATGCGCCCTTTGAGGGGAGGAAGGCTTGGTTGGAGTGGACGGGAAATCCGAGCCAACAACAGGATGCACGCCACACTGTTGTTCCTCCGACAGCGATCCAGCACCCGCTTAGGCCGAATACGCATTCTGAATTGCCTACGACATTGCGTAGAAGTAGAATGCGTGGTGCGTCACAAAAGGGATTTTAATTTGACTGATAGTAAAAACTCTGTTTGCATGGAGTTACACACTTTGCCAACGTGCAGCCAAACCAGAGAAGCAAGCACACATACATCTTCACTACACTGTTTCATGTAAGCATATTTACATTACCAATCGAATTAAAATAGCAGCGACCTGGACAGGTGCAAGGGGCGATCTCTTCTTTGAACACGATAGAAATTTTCTGCGTTTTTGAACTCTGTAATAAGCCATGAAACGCATTTTTTTCTTAAAAAATGGTTTTTAAATTTTTTTAAGCAGTCTGTTTCTTCATTTAAGCAGTCTGTTTCTTCTGGGCGGGTGAATTAAAACATTTCAGAAAAATTATACTAAATTTTCATTAAATTAGAAGTTATTTTAGTTTTTTTGGATAGCCTCTAGTTAATAGTTAGCTAGTTAAGTTAGTTTAATATGGATGTCTGTCGTTTTGATTTGGAGGATGATTTTCATTTCAACGGCGTCAGGTCTGCTTAGAAGAGTGTCCAGTTTGATCAGAGGAGTTTACTTATTTGTTTATTTATTTGAAGACGTGTGACCAATCCACACGGATAAAAGCACGAAGAAAAAGCGAAAAATCGAAATCTAGACACTAAATATGAAACAGAAAACCACCAGCAGAGGATCTTGATCAATACAATATTTGCTGTTCGTGAACGATAATATTGAAACATCCAATAAACCAAAAAAATTAAATCGGACCTAACAGACAATTCTCTATTTCGCACTAGCTTCTTCCTATTGGTTTCTGGAAGGCTTGGACAGATAGACCCAACGGCATTCCATCGCAGCCTAGGATGGTGATGATTCCTTTTCTGGATCAAGTTTGTGGGATATCGAAGAATGTAAGTGGATCTATATAGACCCTAGAAGGATCCAATTTGGTTGGAAAGGTAGCTATAACATTTTATCTTGAATATTTTTGAATAATAAATAATATTTTATTATTTATTTATTTTTTATTTTTATTTTTATTTTGAATATTTTATTTTTTCAAATTATCATATTCGCGTGATCCTTCTGCTCAAGATCGAAATCCAGGTCTGAGCTGTTATGTTTTGGAGAACGGATGAATGGAAGGGCGTAAAGACACGAAGATAGATTAGTCCTTTCATACATTGTAGGATGACGGCAATGCTTAGCAAATAGGTAACGACCATTTCATCTGGTGTTGAAATTGGCGCAGAATCTCTTATATGCACCAGTGTAATACGGCGGCGGATTCAGGCCTACTTCAAGCCTAGGGTACACTTAATCTAAATCAAGAAGAAGGAAGAATTGAAGGTTCGTTTGAAGATAGAGACGAAAAGAAGCTCCAAAATTCTTCCTTTATTCCTTCCCGTACCTTTTAGTTATTTCCTCATATTGATGAGAATTTCTTTCCATAATCTTCTCCACGATTATGCGTCAAAGGAACTAGAGAAGCACTTATCTGGAATGATTTATGAGGCTTTAGATTGTTAGGGTTCCATTCCGGGGTTTTTCCAACGCGGCGAAATACCAAGGCGAGTTCCGAATGGGTTCGCTGTGCGCGTGGTGCTGTCCCTGATCGGCTAACGTCCAGAGTTCGGTCATCGTGAGAGCCGCAGCAGCGGCTCAAAGTTGAAGCCGCATCGCCTCTACTCTCTATGGACGCCAGCTGCCGCTTTACAGCGCCACATATGGCACACGGGCACACTTTTACGACTTGGCGAAGCGTCATATCACAGCGCATTTAAATGGAGATGAACGAGAGCCGTGCGCCTCCACTGTCCCTGATGAAGGCTCGTGATAAGTGGCTGAAGAGAAAGGCAATAAGGTTGGGCGAAGTCATCATTTAAACGGCGTTCGAGGAAAGGTTAAAAAAAGAAAGTTGATATTGAAGAACAGTGGCAAACTTATTGTGTAGCAAAATGCGCTCTTAAAGTGGCCCTCAAATTGGAACGAAATCAGGAAAAAATGGAATTAAATAAAATTGAAAGCAATAGGCTCGTTTTTTCCATTAGCTTGTGGCTCCCCTAATTTGGCAACAGATTAGAACAAGGTTTGTTGCATCGAAATGTACCCTGACGAACCACTTACTTGTATAAAAAAGAGAAAAAAGCCTAATTAGTCTTTATACAATGATTTGGTCATTTGACAAATTGGGTACCAAAGGCAGTCTCTGGCTTTGTTCCTTTAGTGGAGGAAAAGCGAGTATTTTGCAAAGCTTAGATGTGCATTATAAATAGCGGATTATGACCAATAACATAAAATGAGTTCTGAAAATTTCCAATCTAGACCTAGAGTAATGACGAAACTTATAAATCCATTTTTAATAATAATATAATATATTACATAATAATATAATGGCCATTTTTGGCAGTTGATGATGACTAATTGCGGGCATGGCTCATAGTGAAATCCAATAGCAAACTAATAAAGTAGAGCAGAATATGCTGACGAAAAGCTAGCAAAAAAGTTTAAAAATCTGCTAAAAATATGTCACGCTGTGGTAAATAAAGGGTTGCTACCCATTCGAGTGGCAGCTCCAAATAACACGCCGTTAGATTCGCCCCTACAAATGCATTAGTACTTCGATTTCAAGGCTGAGGGTTTGATCTGCCTACTGTTCGCAACTAGAGAACTTCTACCAGTCTTTTCTATGGCAGAGTCAAAGTGCAAAGTATAAAAGTTTCCATCTTAATTCAAATAGCTGACATTCAGCAAAGTTGTTATTGTTTGAAATCCGAACTTGAAAAAGGGCGAAAACTTTCGGTCAGTCCCAGATTAGTGATGGTTTTATTTTTACAATTGTTTTTTCTTTTAATTTATTTTATTTATGTTGTTGTTTGATCGTTTTTAATGCACTCAAAATACGCTTACGACGTAAAAAGGCACAGTAATCATCAAAAGTGTCTTGCGCAAAACCGTGAGAAGAGCAACGGATATTGCAGTGAATTACAGGTAATGTCGTAGTTTCCTAAGCCTCCACCTGAAGATCACAGCCCAATAATAATTAACATCTTGAGGTTGTTCTCTTTATTATGTTTGTGAAGAATTAGGTTAGTTTCATGAGGACATTTAGAATACTAATAGCAATGAATTAAATTTTATATTTGCTTTGAAAAAGGAATCAAGTAATTCGATTTTCTCGTACTTTATTAGGGTGGGCCAAATCAACGGTGCTGAAGAATGTGTTCGCCATTGAGGTCGATGACCTTGCTGCCATCGATCAGCCTACTTCTTGATCCCATCCTTCCAGAACTGCTTAGGCCTGGTGCTGATCCACTGCTCGTTATGGTTGCCGAGGTCTGCTTGGGTCCTTATGTTCCTTCCGACCATGAAGTCCTATAGGCTCAAGAAATAGTGGTAGTCGCATGGAGAGATGTCTGGCGAATGCGGTGGAAGAGGCATGTGAACGTGGTCCAGCTGAACAAGCTTATCCGTGGTCACTTTTGCCCGATGGGGTGCGGCGTTGTCGAAGAGGAGAACCTTCTTGAAGCGCCGAGACCGAATAAGTGCGATTCGCCGGTCCATTTCTTCTATTCGTTCACCATGGCCTTGGAGTCCATCGTCGTGCTTTTGGAAAACAGCTTCCAGTATATCGGTATATGGACGCAGAATCAAAAACTCAGAAGGTGCTTCTCGCCGTGAACATCCCGCCGAACGAAGGTTGGTAGCAGGTCATCAGGCCTCACCCCGACTCGCTGTTTGGCAGGGTTAAGGTAGAAAACGTTCTTCTCATCTTGCGTGACTATTGAATCCAGGCTGCTCGGGGTTGGGAATTGGGCGAAATATGCGCGGCACAGGTCGACTCGTCAGACTGTGGTTTCGGCATGAGACAGACTGGGGTTTTGGCATGCTTCTGGAGAGCGCGAAGGTGGTCACTTCTCAGGTGGCCTTCAGTAAGTAGCAAACAAACATACAAATACGAGAAGCACGAAACCGGACTCCAGTCACGACATATATGGGCACGGCAGAGTCTCATTACGTTCGCCCCCCCCCCCCCAATAGAACCACATTAACTCTTCCTCATTTGTGCTTGCATATGTAGCTTTATCGATTGCCGCGTTCATTTTCCGGGTTAGAACTAGTTCTCAATGAACGTTTTTCGAAGCAAGAAGCAGTTATTTCCGCCTGAGACACCAGCACATGAGGACATTATTCAGGTAGATGTCAAACGTCAAAGAAAACCGCCTGAAGCCACCGTGCATATAAATAAATAAGTGCTATCCATGAGTGAAAATTTGTGAGTGGTGTCACCGGAATATTGCCGCGGCTTTTAGAAGAATAACGGTGATTTAACATGGGAAGCACGATTGCTTTCTACCAATCATATGGATTGACCGACTGTTAGTATCGGTGGGATAGATATCGCATACTCTGCCCATGGGAGAGGATGCAGCATTTGGGCACTTATGCATGCATATCATTCTCTCAAATATGCGGCAGGAAGCTACCAAAGAGTAGGACATGCAATTTCATTGAACTTCATTGTTATTTATCTACTGTTTATTATAAACTTATATCAAGTTTCAAACTTGCTAAAGCTAGTCCTCAAGGTAATGCCAGCTCTTAACTCTGTTTGATTGAAATCATTGGGTGACTTCATTAGGCCATTGGGTTACTCTTGGTGGCCCTATCTAGGAAAGAAGCAAGCGTAAGGTAACGGTGTTTCAAATGGCCCATCATTCTGCGAAGAAGCAAAGTAAATCAGCGACTGCACAAAAATTTAGTCTTTGTGTTTCGGCTGCTCCGGCTGGTCAATTTTTTCTCAGGCGTTGATGCGCACTTTTCGGAAGTCAAAGTGATCTTGAGGCTTCTCGACTCAAACATTACATCTTTCGTGCTTTTAACCTTGTTAAACGCAGCTCATGCATATGACTGGATGACAAGAAATCGTGGTCAAGTCTACTCGATTCCTATCCCTCCCCCTCTCCCCGTGGATAGTGATACAAAGCGAGCAGAGTTTCAGAATGGCCCTTTATTTTCTACCGTAGTGGAAAAGTCGGCGTTTGTGTTGACCGTCGTGGTGGCCCTGTTTAGGGCTTCCCACCGCTGCCCTCCGTTGATGGCCAGACAAAGACCACTCGCCGACGCTGGCTGAAACAGACCACCGGCGGAGATTCATTGACGATGGAAGCACATTGAGTCTCCAAGAAGCCGTTTGTTCACAGTGCTCGCTTCTGCAGTCGCAGTTTCGGCACCAGGAGTCCACGTAAGGTGGGTTAATCGGGTAATAGGGTAGTAGCGAGTAGGCCACAGTAGTTTTTTTTTAAACAAAGATCTGGACGCAAGTGGGGCAAAAATCTTTCAAAAGCTCCTACAGAGGACATTAAACGCAGCAGTGGTGCTGCTCGAACGATGCTGTGGATTGCTGACTCCGTTCTCATCTCCATCGTCGCCGTCGCCTTCTTCTTCTGAGCTTTTGGTACTGAGCTTTAGCATGGTTCACTGTTCTTGTGATCGGTCGCCATCTTGTCCTATTAAGAGTGCCATTTGCCGTGGCTCCGACACCGGCGAGATCTCCCCTGATGGCGACTTTCCGCCTTTTCTTTAGGAGTCCTCGCTTTTTGGATGCCTTGAACTGCAGGGCCAGCCTCATAGGATGACTTTGCCTTTTGGGGATGTCGCATTATTTCAGGCGTTGCTCCTTCAATTTTAACGTAATTTAAGGCTGTCTTCATCACTGCTCTAACATCCTTCCCAGCAGTAGCCCTCGAAGAGGAGGGTAGGCTCGACTACTGCTCCATAGTATTTGTCTTTGAAAGTTTGAAGCACCTACAGTCGCAGAAGATTCATGTGGACTCTATCCACTTGATGCCGGATAAGTCATCCGTTCTCTGACCGCATGGTCCACACTCGTTCATAAGTATAAGTCATTTCCGGGGTGAATTCCTCCTCCTCTGGCTTCTCGATCGCCTTCCCTTGGCAATCAGAGCTGTTCAGAACTGATGAATTTCGCCTTCTTCACATTCAGCCGCAACCCGTTGTCTGCGAGGACTGGCTGGCGTAGCTGCACCTACTTCTCCAGCTTGCTCTGGCTCTCGGCTAGGGCGATGTCGTCCGTGTGGAATGCGGTCCTCAGCGGGCCTTGTCCAGCTGATTCACTACCCAGCTGAGCGGACCCATTGATGGACCGCCACTGTGATGCTCCGTGCGGAGTTCCCATCGCCGGTTTCATTCATACCCACATGTTGTTTTCACGCAAAATGTGAGAAATCTTTCGAATTTCTGAAGATATCTACAGTGTCCACAGAAGATGCTGCAGGTAGAGGCCAGATCGTCTATAGAAATTGAGCCGTATACAGAGTAGAAGATAAGTGGTAAGTTTAGGCACTGGTCATCCCCTTTGCTGGATTTGCTACGCATCCTATTATACTCCTACGGGATATCGTGGAGGCAATTTGAGCTCGTATTCGGCCTATACAACGACTTGAGGGGGTCAGCTGCTTTATTCTTCTCAGATAAGTAGGGTACCAGCCGACCCTGGGCTAATGGAAGATTTCGTTGTCCTGGGCAGGCAATCTGAACTACGTTGAATCGGAGTGTGTGTAGCAGCCAACAACTCCTTCGTCTGCGCCTCCACGCTCCTATAGCGGAAGAGTCCTTACCTAAAAGTCAAGTCTCATCGTATGTTTTTAAGGGAAGAAAAAACAATCTCCCAAGGTAGTACTTGAGCCTAATGAAGGAAGGTATCACCTTCAGGGTTTCCCTCTTCATATGAAGGAAGATACTAGGGTAAGCTACATATGAGCTCCAGTGTGGCATTGTTTGGGCAAACTGTCTAATTTTCATTTGCAAAAATTTCCTTCCCCCTCCCTATAGTTTTCATAGCAGGAGTCCAATGGATTTCTAAAACGAGATTTCCTTCCAATTTCCCAGTCCTCTTGATACTGGCACATGTTTCAGGATTTTTATTGAAAATGTTGAATCCATATTTTATCGGCGTACAGTGGTTCCAGTGGAATGGTTGGCTGTATCTAGATGCAATCGATATGCTCTTACATTGAGGCAGGAGTGATACAATAGAGTGAAAATAACGATTGCTTGGCACCCAATTGTATAGGTTAACATCGATCATCTTCCTTTAGCTCTCAAGATTATTTTGTGCATCTGAAAATGAATGAAATCTGATAGTCACACCTTTTGTGATGGAGAAGTTCTAGTCCATAATGCTAATCCAGATTATTTCCTTTGTGTTCCTAAAAATTCGCTAAACGTGCAAAGTTGCCGTAATTCTCACACTATTATGGTCTTTCTTGTAGAGTGTCGGTGCAGATCTGACGACTCGTTTATCGACGAAGCAGTTATAAAGTCCTCAAACCTTTAGTTTTCTATAAAGGTTTTGTGCTCCTTACTCACCCTTTTTAATTACCAAAATGGTAGAAGGCCGCTATATGGCTCCAGAACTTAACCAACGTAATTCGTCTATGAAATGTAAGGAATAGCTACAGTACTTTCAGGCGAAACTGTTTTTTAACGTGGCATTTCCGAGGGGGGAAGATTCTCGGAAACCATGCGCGCGGTAGTTGAAAAAAACCCCCATCGAAATCGGCGTTTTTACGGCGATCGTGGAAAGCGCCACAACGCCTTTTTCGCGCACCCGTCGCCATTTCTGATACATTTTCTCATGGCAAATTTTCGTCGACGACGCGGCAAAAAACCCCGATCTACTGCCTTGAACCGCACGATTACCGGTACAAGGACGGAATCCGAGAAAAGGCGTGAAGAAACGCTAACAAGTGAGTCGATCCAGAATCGGAAAGCATTTTCTGAATAAGAAGGATGAACATCAAATTAGTTATCAAAAACAAGTCTAAAATAGTAGTAGTTTCCTCGTAATAGTCGCTGATGCCGCTCATAGAGAAGAGCGTTGGTAGGCATCGTCAACTTGCTTTCGAATAGGTAGTTTTCATCTATATGCAGAGTTTCCAATAGGATTGGAGATACGGAATTTTGGAAAACGTTGCTTTGGAGCTCGTTATTTCACCTGTACAGCAATGTGAACAAAAAGGATGCAGAGGGGCCGAGCCACCTTAGAAGTACTATGCCACACTCTCCAACAAAATGTTAGATGCAGCGAAACAGAGCGTTCTGGCTTAAGTTTTATGTTGAAAAGTGAACGTGTAGTCAAGTCGGAAGAAGTCCAGGCTCTCGCGCGAACCTCGAGTCGATTCAAAGTTTGTGTCCGGCCTGGCCGACAAAGACTTTCAACAAATCCAGGAAGGTGAGTTTGTACAAGGGATTTTTGTAGAAAGGATAACCCACTGAAATAAAATGGTCTTGAAAAGTCCCGTACAGAGCAGATACGCATTCGAATTGCTTTCTGGGTATACCATAGAACGAGAATGCGTCGTACCTCGCACGAAGATGTTGACCTGAACTGACCTTTATCGTGTTCTTTTACTTTACTTTACTTCACTTTATTTTTATTTTTTTACTGCGCGATAACTGAAATGATTTTTCATGTTCTGTTGGGCATTATTTTCATCATAATCAAGGGTAAAATACGGCGTTGAACATTTATTGTTTGTGATGCGTTGCGCACTTTATCTACTGGATAACACACAGTCATTTTGAATTAATGTTTGACCTATACAATGGCTTACGGCGGCCAGTCGATACAGAAGTCGTTTTCCTATCCCTCACAGGCGAGAACTTCACTTGCTCATCGACACGGAGGGATAGAAGACTTGGCTGGCCTGGGCAGAAACTGCCGAATCATGAAACGATGGGGTGCATGCGAGAGCAGGCGCCTACTCCGGCTACCCTGCACGCGCCCTATCGTTGATAATAGTTGATAATGGTCGGTGCTCTGATACAAGTGTTTTCACTTCGTATAAGGCATCTGCCGTGACGACGTCACGTTTTCTTCATACCCTCTTGTGGCTCTTTATTTCGTATTCCGCACAAGGGTTGCAACAGAGGGGTTGTAACACATTTTCAGAGTCATCTCATCGGGTTTAAAGCTCAAAAATAAACACTGTGCAAAATGTGAGCAGGTGTGGAGAGGAAACAAAAATGAAGGACATATGGTAGAAGGTAAATATTAGCTTTATTCAGGCACCCTATGGAATGCACATTCTTCCTTCACGCGATATCGTGGAGGTAAGTGGATATAAGGGTTTGTGATAGCCAGTCGGTGAACATGCCAGTTTTTTGCCATTCTAAGAAAAGTCAATCGCCAGGCACTGCCCTACCGACCGACATGTCCCGACTGTGCTGCAGTTTGTTCTTTCGTGAGATAGTGTGACATAATTGCTGGAAGCGAGATGAACTCACGACTCAAACAAGGCTGCTGCTCATAAAAGCAGTGAGGAATTCGAGTTTGAGCGAAAGTAAAGAAATGACTTGCTGCAGTTCCTCTTGGATACCTTCCGCTGCCTCTAATTTGATGCCAGTGTTATTTAACTTATCTTCACTGTTCACAATGTGTAGACTGAGTGGTGTTGTCACGAACTTTTAAAGTATTTGGCAAGGAAGAAGTAAAAATACGATTTCCGTCAAGGGTACAGAAATTAGTGCTTTGCCTGCCTGCCTTATCCATCTCGTATGTCCTAATTCCCAGCACACCAACAAAATTAATCGATCTCCTCATGAGTTATTCACACCGTAGGCAGGTGAATCAGCTTCACAAACTCGCTTTTCCACCCAGTCAACCAATCCCCATGCTTGGTGATCATCGTCACCGATGAGAGGAAGATCGCCGTGCCATATTGTGACGTCTTGAATGGATAGGCCGTGGTTGGTGCGTGAGGACGAGGCAGAAAAACTCGTCATGGCCGCTGGCTGGCTGAAGGCTGAGCAACGGTTGTCGTGGTCATCGTCGTCGATCATTACGTAGCGGGATTCCAGCATCGATATGATGCGCAAATAAAGCAGGAACGACGACGACCTCGCCGTAACCATCGTTCGACAGCAGACAATTACACAAGAAACTCACGTTGAGGACAAACTGGGTGGCAGGAGCGGCTGACGGAATGTGGATAGCTTCTATGGCTTTGGAGACTTGTGGACCGAGGCAGCCAAACCAGTGGATCCTCTGTAGCCTCGTTTACGAAGTGATCAGCACACGACCATCCTAACGTCCAGTGTTTCATCGCTCAAAAAATCCACAGGCGATTCCCAACTCAAACGAGCACTTCCTGTTAAACATCAATAAAACCGACCAATAGTTGCTTGGTAATCAATACTGCTCACTTGTGAATCCTGTCCGATATCTGTCGTTTTCGAATGAATCCCATGTTAGACATTGAGCTATGAAGAAAAGTCGAAGTAAAAGTAGAATCGATCGAAAATGGTTTCATCACTGTGAAGTTCATCCGTTGGCCAATATATTCGCGAAATTGTCACCTACAATGCTTAAGCCTGAGAACAGATGTCATTCAATAAAAGGCGATGAGCAGTACGGACGGAAAGACGGGCAAGGCGAAGTACAAGAAGTACGTAGCTCTTTTATGGACATATGATACTGTGGTCACTTTTCAGAGTTGTGATAAAAGTCAACAGTTCAAGATGAAAAGCAGCTCTATGCAAACAGTGTAACGACCTTTACGGTGGGTAACAATGGTTTCAAAATATCGTTATCTCTTAATGAATAGATTTTTCTTAGTTACTACCGTTTGAGGGTGGGAATAAATGACCATGTCTTGTTATAATTGCTGAAGGGGCATAGTCGCAACATTGCTAGATTAATACTGTTACTATATTCTACTAATAAAGTAAAGAGAGAGTATTCTTATTATTATTCATAGAATTATTATTAGTACTATTATTAGTATTAGTATCAGTATTATTCATAGAATTTTGCTAATTGTCCATTAACACATCCATTACTACATACATATTATATTTATACCACATTCACGTAAACTCACTAGGGAAGGGTCTCAGGCGTAGGTCTGATCGGGGAAATGGATAGTACTGCAAGAATCTCAACCCTTCATATAGTAGAAGAACATGTTTTGTTTTTGCTGAGTCTTTGAACGAAAAGAGCTATGGGCCCTCGAAGGTGGGGAAGGTGCTAGACCAGATGTTCGACTCCAGTGCTATGCACTATTTTTGCATTTTTCACAACCGCTGCCTCCTTCCAGTTTGCTTCTTGCGCATCTCTTACACATTTATTTCACTCTAAACTGTCAAAAGGGTCAGATTCGTGATCAACACCCCAAATTCGTGACTTCGACAGCACTAGTTATGCGTACCTGCTGTAACCTGTCGTAATCGGGATAAATCTTAGAAACAATTGTCAGATTCGTGATCAGCATCCCAAATAACTCCCCCCTCAGGAAGATTTGGGCCAAAATGTCTTTTTCATCCTCCTCGACCTCTGAAGTGGTGAAAGAACGATAGTGCCTTGATGGTGGTTTAAATCAGCTGATTTCCTACACATCTCCACATTTGTTTCACTCTAATTTGTCGAATAAGGGTTTACTACGAGCTGTGGTTCACCCCCTTTCCCAGTTTCTGAATTATACAACGTTTTATATTCTCCAAGTTCTCTCTTCGTAAAACCTCGGCATTATTTAGATGTTTCGATTACTTCTGTGCCGAACGAGGCTGTTAGGTGGACCAGTATTTGTTGAGCGGCCTAACGTTTCGACCCATTCGTCGTCTTCGGAGGCCTAAAAGTGGCTTGAGGATTCGGATGTTGCTATCTATCCGACCAAACGCCTCATCGACTCTAGTCTTTCGGATATCGTCTTGAGGCATAGCAAGAAATCCCGAAACATGAACGATAAACTCACCCGCTGATCCACCCCTTGTGCGGAGCGACGCCGCTGCCGCAGTTAGTCGACAGATTGTGACTGAGACTCACTATACTGTTCATTCTACACTATGTATACTGTGTATACCAGTGTCATTCTTAACCACATCCTTGTCACCACCGGTCGCACTATAACTCACAATGCGAAATAAACGGCAGAAAGTCATCGGTGACCGAAGGACACTCATTTCGATTGTTCAATCGTGGATTTCGTGAAAGAATCCAGAACGCCTCCAGCGCTTTTCTAGACGAAATATCTGTCTCGATGGTCAAAATCGTGCGCTTCACAACAAAGTCGTTTCCGCCATGTTCCTCCACTTTATGCTTAGGTTAGGATACCTCGCCTTTTGCACGCTAGGTGTTCATTAACACGAATAGCAAGTACCCTTCCGGTTTCCCCAATGTATGTCTGGCTGCATGTCCGGCATTCAAGCTCATAGATAACGCCAACTTCTCTACTTTCCCGTAAGGACATACAACACGGTTTTCCGTTACACACTCCCTGTCGTAAAGCCTATTTCAAACCAGCTGGCGTCTGATGCTGTCGTTGAGAATGTTAACTAAAACAACATCATCCTCCAACTGGGCCCGTCTTATGCTTCGTTGTAGAGCGGAAGTGACGTTATCGGAAATGAGAGGGACACACAAGGGTACTTTATCTCGGCGTGGTACAGCACGCTGATCAGAGTGGGATCCCTGTGGTGATGTGGTACCGTGTATCCATTCTGCGCAGCTATTTGACATGCCAGTTGCACAGATTCACGTCATTCTTTAGCACCAGTGCATACACCGTTCGCAGTTCTGAACATATTCTTCACCACCGCGCGTTTGACTGCGTTAGGATGCGCAGATGATGCATGGACCAAGATGTTCTTAGAACTTTCTTTGCGGTATCACTCCACTCGGATCATGCCACTGGATAATTTAACCTGTACATTCAGGTAGGGGAGCCAACCGTTTTTCGGGGTTTCTCTCGTCATCTTGATGTACTGCGACTGATGATTTAGAAGATTGAAACACTCATCCATTTCAGATTGTGTTGAAGTTATAATGAAACAATCATCAATATATCTGCAATACATCAGTGGAAGACAATCTAGAACCGGCTGCTCTATTTTGCTCATAAAGCATACCGCAAGCCGCTGTCCCATGGCCAGGCCTCTGGTTTGTGAATAATATCTACCTGACCACTTGAAAATATTACAATTCAAGCATTCCTTGACCAGAGTCATGATGCATTCCTCACTGAGTCTAAAACTGTTGATATTATCATGATACCGGTCAAGCATTTCTGATAAGGTATGCAAGGCATCATTATTTGGGACGTTGGTGTAAAGTGCGGCTACATCAAATGACTCCACAATACAACCTTCATCAAAACGTCTATTGTGGAGCTGTCCAAGAAATGCTCTCGTATTAGTCAGGTGAGCAGGAACCATTACCAGCAACTGGCTGACGATTCTATTTATAAACCAAGATATTCTGTCAGTTGGTTCCCCTACACAACTAATTATAGGTCTTATTTTAAATCTATCCGGTGACATTGACAGCGTATCCTTTGGCGCAAGTTTATGGGTCTTGATAAGGCTGTAGAACAC
This sequence comes from Heligmosomoides polygyrus bakeri, assembly GCA_947359475.1. NCBI lineage: Eukaryota > Metazoa > Nematoda > Chromadorea > Rhabditida > Heligmosomidae > Heligmosomoides > Heligmosomoides polygyrus. The sequence continues at coordinate 27,886,656 of OX375868.1, forward strand.
TTTTTTAGGCTAGGCTTTACGACAGGGAGTGCGTTACGGAAAACCGTGTTGTATGTCTTTACGAGAAAGTAGGGGATTGCCCCAAAGTTGGCGTTATCTATGAGCTTGAATGCCGGACATGCAGCCAGACATACATTGGGGAAACCGGAAGGGTACTTGCTACTCGTGTTAGTGAACACCTAGCGTGCAAAAGGCGAGGTATCCTAACCTAAGCATAAAGTGGAGGAACATGGCGGAAACGACTTTGTTGTGAAGCGCACGATTTTGACCATCGAAACAGATATTTCGTCTAGAAAAGCGCTGGAGGTGTTCTGGATTCTTTCACGAAATCCACGAATGAACAATCGAAATGAGTGTCCTTCGGTCACCGATGACTTTCTGCCGTTTATTTCGCATTGTGAGTTATAGAGCGACCGGTGGTGACAAGGATGTGGTTAAGAATGACACTGGTATACACAGTATACATACGTAGAATGAACAGTATAGTGAGTCTCAGTCACCATCTGTCGACTAACTGCGGCAGCGGCGTCGCTCCGCACGAGCGGTGGATCAGCGGGTGAGTTTGTCGTTCATGGGTTTGGGATTTCTTACTATGGCTCAAGACAATATCCGAAAGGCTAGAGTCGATGAGGCGTTTGGTCGGATAGATAGCAACATCCGAATCCTCAAGCCACTTTTAGGCCTCCGAAGACGACGAACGGGTCGAAACGTTAGGCCGCTCAATAAATACTGGTCCACCTAACAACCTCGTTCGGCACTGAAGTAATCGAAACAACGTTTTGTGTTTTTCAGCGAATGTTAAACAGTGACCTCACAGCAGGTACGGTTTCAGCAGGTACGAATGACTAGGGCTGTCGAGGTCATAATCACCGATTTTGCCCAGACTTCTTCTAGGGGGGCTATTTGGGGTGCTGATTACGAATCTGATATCCGTTTTTAAAATTCATGTCAATTACGGTAGGTTACTGCAGGTGCGGGTGACTAGGGCTGTCGAGGTCATAGGGTGTTGATCACGAATCTGGCCCCTTTGACAATTTAGAGTGAAATAAATGTAGAGGAGATGTGTAGGAAGCAAGCTGGTGAAGGAGGCAACGGTTATGGAAAATGCAAAGATTGCCCATAGCACGGAAGTCGAACGTCTGGACTAGCATCTCTGAAGCAGGTCCGTACCTTGCTGAGCCAACGACTCGCTTACCACACAGCCATATAACAGCGCACGCGCACGCATGCATGGGCACGTGCTGACGGTGCGCTACTGTACCCCCGCCTTCGAGGGCCCGTAGCTCTTTTGGTTCAAGGACTCAGCAAAAACGAAACTGTTTTTCTACTCTATGGAGGGTGGAGATTCTCGTAGTACTATCCTTTTCCCCCGCTCAGACCACCGCCTGAGTCCCTTCCCTGATCAGCATTTTTAATCTGAAACTTGATCTGAACTTTTAATACTTTTTAATTTTTAGTCTGAAACTAATGTGGACCTATTTGATGTCTAAACAGACGCGTTTTAGGAAAGTGAAATCTTTTGTTGTAAGGAGGGTCGTAATCATAACGAACATTTGAAGCTCATCAGTGACTGCATTTCTTGGATGTGCACAAGATTCTTATCCACTCGACTAGTAAAATAAATTTTCATGCCTAACTTGAGATGCTTAAAAAATGAATAAATGAAGAGATTCGCTATGTACTCGTTTAATACGTCGTCACTTATTTGAGTAACTGTGTAAATGCTATTTAGATGTATAAAAAATTTGGAAACAACAGAAATACACTGCTTATTGTGCCGCTTTAGGATAGCTGAATTTGAACTACCAATAGAGAATGCAATGCATCAAATGAAAGAAAGAAGTTCACGCATTGCACATTGTGTTCAGCAAAAGAGCTAAACCCTGAAAAATGATGCAGGAGGTTGGCCGTTCCTAGAACTCTAGGTTTCCCGAAGTATTTTTGGATGGTGAGCAAAACTGAAGAGATTTTTCCCTCTATTTGTTATCACTCACGGCATAGAGACCAGGGCAGGATTCATTAACGATTTACAGCAATTTAACAAAGAAAATTACAGCCGAAGTCCCTGATAGCGCGATTTATCAAATGATATGGTGAGCGATAAGCCGCGTTATCTGAGTTTTCCGCTGTGAATTCTCTGTTAAAGTTATGTAAGTCGTTGATGAATTAGATCCGAGGTTGGATGCAAAGCAATCCGATTAAAATAAACAGGAAATAAGCTGACCGTTTGTTCTCATCTTAACTGAAAAGCAAGAGGAAGCTTGCTTGACACAGGTGAGTCTCACTAGGGCATGCCCAGCCGGAAAACGTAAGGAAACGATTCACCACCAGTGTTGGATTCGCAACCACTCAAGCAGCAGAAATTCGAATTTGCAGCTGCTGACCAACACTCCGAAATCGGTTCCGGGAAAATTTCTAGTACGTACGCCAGTTTTCGGCCACTTAGAGGGTCGTTGAGCGGCTGTTTTGTGGAATAGTCAGTGATAGCCCAACTGATAACTCGGGCGGTATAGTGGGCGGTGAAGGTGTTTTGCGAGCGAAAGGTCATAGGTTCAAATCAGGGGTGCACACAAAATTCTATGCGTTAAATTTTTTAACGGGAAATTTTCGTCAAATTTCCGGTAAATCGTTAAATTTCGTTAAAAAATACAATTAGCTGTAAACCACTATTTCAAGTGAAAAAAATTGAGGAAACTTATACGTTTCAACTTCTAGAGGTTAACCGTTGAAGTTCAAGGAATGCAATGTAACACTGCAATGTAAAATAAATAATTCAACCTCAACAAACGCAGGAAAAAACAAGCCTTCAGCAACAAATTATCCACAGGGTGTGGAATAGACATCGGATACGAAGGAGGCCCGGATAATTCGAATTCGCAATTTTTTCAAAACCCGGCTGAAAGGAATATGCGAATAATGGCATATTTGAAGAGCCTATAATAATTCGGATGAGATTAGCTCTAACAAGAAGGACTTTTGGATGAACCAAGTAACTGATTTCTACTCGGATCTCACGACGGTTGTCCGAATCGGATAGGGCATCATACTTTAGATTAAAACCATTATCTGAATTTTCTGAACATTTGATCTAGTGAAGGTGACCCCTGTCTGAATCACCATAGGATTCGAGCTTTTCAAAAATTCTATTATTCGCATTATCGTTTTAACTAAGGTTGGAAAAAAGAAGGATCCGAATTATCCGAATTCCGAAGCGTGGGATCCAATGCTTAGTGTGGAATAAAAACAGGTATGGAATTATCGCTCAAGATGATCACGGACAAGGCATCTTAAAATGTGCGATCAGGCAAAACCCGCACTTCCTCTTTCCTAGTTCATTGCGAACCCTTGTTGTTTCTGCCGTGAGCGAGATAGGACATTGTGTCACACGGTCCCACACTGCCGAAAAGCTGTGACACGTCGTCAACATGTCAAAGTCCAGAAGTAGCCTTCCTAATTTTCTCTTAACGTTTTTCAAAAATCGTTGAAAATACGTCCAGCGGGCGAAAACATTTTCTCTGTCTCGACTTTTCCAGGTGGCGAGTAAAAGCATTTTTGGATAAGTAGTACCAGGTGAGGATAGGCATATCTTACGAGGAGATAGACCAGTATTTTTGTGAATTCGTTTACGTGCTTGGGGAATCGGCAAAGAAATAGGCAAGTGTAGTACGTCTTGCGACCGACAACTCGTCCGCGACCGCCCTTAGCAATGGAGCGCAAGTTTTCAATTTCGGCCATTTCCATAGCATCATATAAACAATGTATACCATACGATAGATCTCGAGCTCCTGAGCTCAAATATATCGTTTGTTTTTGAAATTAATGAATTTTGGGCGGGTTATATCGAAAAGACGCAAAAGCCGGGAAAACGCGGCTTTTTCGGGATTTGATCAAAAGATACGGCCATAACTGTACCAATTCTCCGCCTCCAGTGAGATGGAAGGCTTGGTTGGCCTGTGTGGGAAATTCGAACCACGAACCTGGTATCGCGCGTAGGAGGCAGCTGGCACTTTCTACGACTGAGCTACACATCTCCCCAAAATGCATTATTTCCAAAAATTTAAAAGAAATTCATGAAAGTAATAAAACGTTCTTGCTGATTTCAATAGTTTTTCAGGAACAGTTCTAATCAGGACGATGAGAGCTGCAACATTAGTGAAAATTAAGGGTAAATGTGATAAACTCACCGAGAAGAAGGTCCGTTAAAAATTCCGTTAAATTTTTAAAAATTTCCGTTGAGTCGTTGAGCCAGATTTTAACGAAAAATGTTGTTAATTCGTTAGATTCGTTAAATCGTTAACCGTTAAATGTGCACCCTTGGTTTAACTCGTCGGAGCGGGACTTGCGCTCGTGAAAAATTTCCCATACAACATGATTTGAGATGGAAAAGATGGAAAACTGACAAATTTTCGCAGTACTGTTTGAAAATGACATGACTTCAGAAGTTGTTACGATATCGAATAATGAGGAACTTCTTTGCATCGGACTGCTATTGCTCATATGAATGACACCAGAGAACGAAAGTGCAGATGCGATCTCGAACGGCTCCTTACAGAATTGAGTCAAAGGTGTCAGTCAAACTTTGAGGAATACGGCTGATTATACCGCTGGAAGTAAAATTAAATTTGAATAATAAACAATTAATATAATAGCAATATGATTAATTTAATTTAAAATTTACTTTTCAAATTAATTTAATGTTATTTAAGTAGACTAGTCTTTAGTGAATAGTGCTGAATCTTTAAATATCCTACTATACATTTACAAATATCCTACTATATATGTATAAAGGAGTGTGTGTGTCTCTGTGTGTATTTCCTTCCGTCTGTGCGTCCGTCCGTCACAACTGGAGTGGGGCGCGTATTGGCGATACTCAACGATTGATGGCGGCCCGAAACTTTAGCCCTGGGGGTAATCGAAGTCGCTGAACACGAATCTGAAGTTCGTTTTTGGAGTATCGATCACCATCAATCGATATTGATCAAATCATGGATTTTCTGTTTATGTCGTTCATTTTTTTCTGTTTCTTTCTAACTTGCCGAAATCGGCGTAGTTAAGATGTTCTTGCTACGGAAACCATGGAATAGGGTGCAGCTAAAATTGATGATGGGAAGTTAATACTACGACGAAGCCGTTCAAAAGTCGTTAGTGCGGCCCATAGGCCGCTCTGATGGCTGGTATAATACATATATTGAACATGTGTTGTAGGTGACTATTAAATGCTCACACAGTAGTTAGTGCCGAACACGCCATTCCACACCATGGATCTCACCTCTCTTATCTCATGCTTCGGGTGAAAGGCACCAAAGGTCTATCCACCGGGTCAAGGGAAGCTACCTCAAGCTATCTCTGGCTCCTTTCATTTGTCCGAGACAATTTTTCGCTTTTTACTAATCTATTAGACGAGATGAAGAAAGCGACAAGGTCCACAATCTCTTTTCGACTTGCTTCAGTATTTCTAGTATAGTTTTACGCATGTGCTCAGATACAGAAGAGCGTTATGAAGTGTTAACACACCTTTCCATGTAGGGTAAGCACCGTGATCGGTGAAGCAAGTCGTGGTGAAGGTCTTCCGACAAGTAACCCAGTACGGGAAGGAACTGTTCCGGTTGCACCCATACTGCTATTCACGGGTGCCAAGACCAGTGGCCGTATTCACGAACACTCCCGAGAAGCGTTCATGACTTCCTACGGGGAGCTAGAAGTAGCTATTTATGACACGAGATTACGAACATGAATACCCGGAATTCCGAGAGGTCGTGAAGGGAATGGAGCGATAGCGATTAGATCTTGCTTACCTTTTCATTCCCGCAGCTTCATGAATACAGTCACAGGTGTAATTCGTCTAGTCAATAAGAGCCAGATGCAGAGAAATTCCCATTGTTGTTTTGATAGGAAAAAAGTTCGTTAATATTGTTAATTTAATTTAAAAATTTCGTTTTATATTAATTGAATTCAATTAAATTTAAATGCAATTTATGGAGTTACAGATGCTCAATTACATCAAATTTTCGATGTCTTCTTCGACGTGAATCGTGTTATTTGGGAATATTCTCAGGCAAGGCACTTCTGCGCTTCCTCAGCATGAAAACTATTACTACTGATACAATAATGAAAAAAAGGCGAAACGTAGGAAACGGACTTTTCATCCCACCTCTGTGAAGCAGATCTCTTACCCGGAAGGCTAATCGAGCTCGTCGGCGACTGTCACTGAATGCTTCCATGCTTGCCATTCCATGGCCACTAAGTGCCGAGTGTTTCAGTGACCTTGTTAAAACTATCAAGTACAATGTGTTGTCCATTTTACACTTGTACAGAGAGAGAGAGAGTGAGTAAACTTATAGAAGAAAAAAGAAGACTGCCTTTGGTCCTTGGTGTACGTCTGTGCGTGGTGTATGCCTTTTTGTTAGCGTCTGCAGACCTGGCTGAATGGATTGCAGCCGCAGAAAGGAACTCAACTACACACATTAAAAAGCAGAACACTGTAGCTTGCAGACTGCAACCACTTTTTCACACATTTATTCTTGATTATTGCGGTGTACGTGTAGTTATAGACCTATAGCAGAGACAGCACTGCCCTCTGCCGCAGCCAAGTGAACTTCATGAGGGCAGGGAAGTGGCACTCTAAGCTCCACTAATATTGAACGAATCTAAACTAACTCTTAAGCACCTTAGCAACCGCGTTCAATTCCTTTTTTATTTATTTATGTGTTTATAAAAGTGATCCAAGAAATGCACATCAGGCAAAATATCTTGAACAACTTCAATAACTAGCACTAACAAAACAGCATCTTAGGCTTGGACACCTCTTTATAAGAGTGTTTTCCAAGAAGGCGCACGATCTCGCTGCCTGCGATTTCCTTCCTACCTTTCGGCCGATTTCGAAGCCTGTGCCCTGGCTTGCACCTTGTCTGAGCTCAACGGTAGCCAACGCTCAGCTTGCGACACGGCTCCGTAAGAGGCATTGTTTCGGCGGCTATGCTGCATTTCGGCCACTTCGGGCTGAAACTTGCTCAAACACCGAGTGCGAGCTTCGTGATGTGTAGTCGAGGTCCCGCACTTCGTCTCCCCTCCTCCCTCTCACCTCCAGCGACGAGCCGACGAAACGGGCCACCGGCCGCCTCGACGCTCATTAACCGCCAGACTCCGAATATAGTCCGACGGTGTTTGTCTGTCTCCCGTCGTCCGGTCGAAACGCTGTACACCTTCCTTGACGCTCATGCGACTTTTCGAGGCACAGTTACACTGCGATGGATTGCTGGCTGCTGTGGCATTTGTCTTTTGCAGCCTACATATGTAGATCTCGCGCTTGTAGCTCTTATTCCAATGACCTCCAACTGTGCCTCTTTAATCTCTGTATGCTGTTTTATGGCAGCAAATTTAGGACCAAGTTTATCTTCACAAGCTGACCGCCTTGTAGTACTAGCGCTTTGCGCAAGTGGAGAATTTCGCTTGCGCAAAGCGCTAGTTCTCCAAGGCTGCAAGCAAAAGTTTTACTTCTATCGAAAACCACGGTGATATATGTACTACAGCTTGGTAGAGACTGCAGGCTTTTTAAAACGAAGATCGAAGCAGCAAAGTCTTGTGCTGGCCGGTTTGTGTCGGCAAAATGAGTGCAGATCAACGTCGCTTTTTTTTGCAATTTTTTTAAAGACGTAATTTATTCCTAACGTAAAGGCATGTTACATTCCGCTGCACCTCGCCTTCCTACAATCGGGAAATTTATTTAAACGAGTACCCTCTACAGCTAACTACCGCCATGTTCCCATAGAAGACAGAACAGCGCATGCTAGCGGTTTCAATCCGAGAAGCAAGCAGTCCCTCCATAGAGCAGGAATTAGCTAACAAGCACAATCACTGTTCAATGGCCTCATGTTCCTCTACATTTCCTCTTAAATTAAAGCCTTCCTACGTAATCTGAGGCGAAGAAAAACTCGATACTTTCGATACTCTAACTCGATATTCCAAATGTTATTACAGTAATACCGAAAAGATGTAGCTTCTCACAAATCCTAGTTATTGTGCTCAATTGAATCTTTTGTGTTTCTTAAACATGGAATAGAAACTTATTTAAAAATGTTTTGTTTAAGAGCGCTAAATCTTGTTAAATTGAACTTTTAAAAACGTTGCACATTCAAAAAATTATAACATCTTCCTCTTCACTGATGAGCCACCTGGGAGGTATTATAACAAAAAAGGTTCGTCTGAAGATAGGTGGAGAAAAACTACTCACTTTACAATATATTTGGTCCTTCTCTGCCACGCAGGTTTGTTATGGTGGTATAACTTTTATTTCGGCCGACGTTTCGACAAAACTCGTCTTTTTCAAAGGCCTGAAAGTACTTCGAAACCTTAGATCCAGAAACTCATTCCGTCAAAGGCATACTTCTTCACAACTCTAGTTACAATGGGTTCCCACGAATGTCAAGGAGTGCCCGTCTAAAGCATACCAAACTCACCGTTGTTCCACCAGCGCTGAGAGGGGGCTCAGCTATAAGACCATCAGTGAGCAACTGGGACCTACCATGCAGATCTATACTAATAAGTGTAGACTGCGCAGTCTCAGAGCTCACACAACGGGATGAAGGGCAAGAAGTCGCTGGTTATTGAAATGCACTCGTTTCGGTTATTCATTGCTGGATTACGCTCCCGAATCCAGAAAGCCTCAGGAGTCTTTCTGGTACCGATTTCATCTTCATGTAGCAACACAGTGCATTTAATGTCAAAGTCGTTTCCGCCGTGGGCTTCTTGTCGATGTTTACCCAGTGGAGTTAACAAGCTTCGCTTCAATTTCCTTTTTTAATATCGCACGTCTTAACGGGTACGAACCACGACGACGAGGTGATCGAATACGACACGGCAATGTTGAACATCTGCGCGAAGACAAAATTTGTCTTCAACTGCCCTTTATCTCTGATGACGTCACGGCAGAAGTACGCCGTTGCCTATTACGAGCAAACCTGAACGACGATGTTGTCCTGGTTAACATACCAGGAAACAACATCAAACGGCTTCTTGTTCGGAATAGGTGTTACGACCGTACATGTGTGATGAGGGATTGCGTTATCTGCCCATTTGGGAGAGATGGAGATTGCGCACAAAAAGGTGTTGTCTACCAAATCCAGTGCTTAACCTGTGGCGAGCTATACATAGGTGAAACAGGAAGGGTACTTAGTGTTCGCATCAATGAACACCTAGCTGGGAAATTGAAGCGAAGCTTGTTAACTCCACTGGGTAAACATCGACAAGAAGCCCACGGCGGAAACGACTTTGACATTAAATGCACTGTGTTGCTACATGAAGATGAAATCGGTACCAGAAAGACTCTTGAGGCTTTCTGGATTCGGGAGCGTAATCCAGCAATGAACAACCGAAACGAGTGCATTTCAATAACCAGCGACTTCTTGCCCTTCATCCCGTTGTGTGAGCTCTGAGACTGCGCAGTCTATACTTATTAGTATAGATCTGCATGGTAGGACCCAGTTGCTCACTGATGGTCTTATAACTGAGCCCCCCCTCTCAGCGCTGGTGGAACAACGGTGAGTTTGGTATGCTTTAGACGGGCACTCCTTGACATTCGTGGGAACCCATTGTAACTAGAGTTGTGAAGAAGTATGCCTTTGACGGAATGAGTTTCTGGATCTAAGGTTTCGAAGTATTTTCAGGCCTTTGAAAAAGACGAGTTTTGTCGAAACGTCGGCCGAAATAAAAGTTATACCACCATAACAAACCTGCGTGGCAGAGAAGGATCAAATATATTGTTATAAAATGCCCAGGTTTTATGAACGTCGGACGTGGAGACTCACTTTACAGTTCAGGCTTCTTAAAGTTCCTAATAGCGTAATAGTGTAACAACAAAGAAGCACTAACGATGTAGTAAGAAAATCTGATGTTAATAATGTTATTGATATTGATATTGGTTGACGTTTCGGAAGCAAAAAAAGAAATGTATGGTACTTTTTCGCCTCACAGCTCAGATTCTGCGGAATTAAAGGATTGTCAAATGTATTGTTACAACGATGTTTTCTGCGATTAAAACTCTGGCTCCAAGCGAAACTCGAACTCGCACCTCTGCTTACCGGGAAGGGTTTGATTTGATGATGATCACAACATTCACACCTTGCCGGATCTATCAGCCGGCGCTACATTGGATGAGCCGGCCGCTGACAAGATCATAAAACCTGTTAAACAGAATTTCGTGATGGGAGCATCCGTCGGCAAGAAGGGAGTGAGGTTCGAATCCCACCTGCCACTAGAACATTGAAACACACAAAACATCGTTATAAATGGATACATCCTCTGTCATGTCCCCCTGAAGGCTTAAGGTAAAGACCAGAATCATAATAGGGAGCTCTTGGGGAAATGACAAGCATAGTACTTGGAATGCTACTGTTAGAGAAGTTACATCCCTTTCTGGAAACAGAAATGCATCCCTAGTTTGTGCTATTTTAACGGAGATCGGCTTCGGCTTAGATGCAACAACGGGAGATCTGCTAACCCTGTAGAGCAGTCCCTTAAGGTCTCCTTTCCCATCTGGTCCTGCACGCTTCGCTCAGTGACAGATTCGGGCCGCTCAGTTCATTATCGATGAAAATTCCGGTGCGCGGAAGAGCACCTAAGCAAGCAGCAGCGGCTGCGGCTGCAGCTCAGCTCCAGTTTTGGCCGGCTCATGCAGACGCTCGCGCCGGCCGGCGCTCGACGACGTAAGAGCGCGGCGGTGTTTGTCTATATGAAGACAGTTAGGGTGGCGGTTTGTTCTGGGATCGGGCATCAGACGTCGCGGCGATACATCGCGCCGGGGCCGGAGGCGCAGCCGCCGTCGCGGCGCCGCCTATCGTATCCAGAACCAGCGGCGGCCGTCTCCGCCCCGCCGCTCCTCAACCTCCCGGAGTAGCAGTCTCGATGGCTAATCTCGGCACCTACCGTGTTTCCGGGCTGCCTTCGTTTCCGCTCAGTGGTCTACGCCTTTTTTCTGGATTGCGCTTTAGCTGTCCCTTTGTCGCGTTGATCAAATTGATCTCGATCAAACAAGGGGTGGCGACACTTTTTGCTTTTTTCAGTAGCAAACTATTTTTTGTCGCGAAATTCCAATCAAAGTTATGTACTCACCTTCTTAAGAAAAAAACTTGATTCAAGTTGTTCCATGTTGCAGACCAGTATCAGCTACCAATGAACGTCATAAGTTCGATACACTAGGGATGCCTTAAAGCGTGTCTGTTAGTTAAAGTCTACATGTCCTGTTCTATAGCTCAAAGCGGATGGAGTTGTGTGTGTCTCTATCCTTTTCAAAAGGAGTTGTTTTTGTTAATGTCTTGATTTTTTTCGTTTCGCTAATAATTTCCCCGTCTTGTTGAACTCTGTGTTTTTTATCTAAATGAATTTCAGCTCGCGATGTAGTTGCAAAATCTATTTTATATTTTTATATTTTCTGAATAAAAAAACGCACAGTACCGATCAAGCGGTCTCAGCCTTCAAAAAGCGGTTTTTAGCCCAACCTTATTCAATAATCGTAACGAATCAAATGTGTTGCTCTTGTGTTTAGGTGGACAATGCGCTGGAAATATTTGTTGGTGGTACTCTTCAATAATAGCTCAATAATGCTTTCTGAGTTTAAAAAGAGCGCACAATAACGGCTCCTTCTATCTGATATTAGAAGTAGTATAGTGTCTAAGTAGTCCTAATGTAAGCTACGTGCCCTTGTAAGGTAGCTTTGCTTTATCTGCAGCTGATTTTTGAGTTTAGTGACATCATAATATAGTATGAAAATTTTGATGCTTGTCAAATACTTTCATTAGGCCTGTGAACACTAGAGTTCCTATATTAGGCGGCAGCGTTTTTAATTATGTAGTAGGATTTACCGCTAATAGTAACGAATTGTCCAATCGCTTTTTAGTCCTGTCATAAAGTTCGTTAGGCTTCCGAAACACCATGACTACTGTGTAGCTGAAGCTGTAATTCTATGCTTTTTACTTGAAAGTCGAATTTTTAACTGATCCTCTCATCATGATACAATCTCACAAACTTCGTAGGGAAAGTTGAGGTGCTCGAGGGTACTGGGAATATCTTGAGCAACTGCATGTCAGACAGACCCTGCTAAATCCGCCGTGAGCTCCAAACTAGAGAAATCCTTGCCAACGGATACAATCCTTAACACATCTTGTGGTGCCTTCACGTCACTCGTAAAGGGAGAAGGAGAATTTTCTTCTCATGAACTCCATTTCGGAGTATGTAATAGCTGTGACGTGACTACATTACACTACAGTGAGACGGATCCCTTGAGATGCGCTTCAAAGCGCTCGGCTATATGCGGGAAAGACCTTTTCTGCATCGCTGTGTCCTTTCGCTGTTTTATTTTGCTCGGCGTATCTCCGTGGAAGATTCTCAGAGTGCGAGCGGTCGGTCTCGTATGTGAGTCAGAAGGAATTCGTCTTACTCACATGCGCTATATCTGCGCGCGATCGCTCGGCTCAATATATAAACTATGAAATCTCGCATAAATTTCCATGAAAAGCTATGAGCGTGACAAACAAATCCAATCCACCGAAGGTCGTCTTGGTTCTACAGGCCTAGTGACCCACGGGAAAAGGAGGTGAATGTGCGTCGTGTGAATACATCGTTGATGCCTTTCTCCTCGATATTCGCTTTAACCGGAAGTCGGCGATCGCCCATAGTTGATGTGGTTTCTGGTGGCCCATAGCGATAGCTAGAAATCCTAACTGGAAGCTTTGATCCATGAAGTATAGCTTACGAATACGTTGATTAGTCGCGGATAAAATACTCTTCGACGCTTCGGAGGGTGGGAAATCGGTTCTGTTGCAACTAAAAAAGGATTGAATATAGAGAAGCTCATCGCTGAATCATCATGTTGGAGAAGGGTGTACATGCCTTCTCAAAGTAAAGCAGAAGGGGTTTACATTGAGAGAGTACATGTTACGGGATGTTATACATGTCCAATGGGTTTTTAATTTCATGTGGTGAGGATAGGAGCGCGCTGTTGTGTACATCCAACCTCAGGTTATTGGTTCCGATATTCCGCACAGGCCAACCAAGCATTCGATCCCTTCTGGAATCGGAAAGGGAGAGGACACTGACTTGTCTTTCGGCTGGCTAGACAAGTTAATGTATAGGCCAAATACGCGTTCAAATTGACCTCATTCCGTGGAAATTGAATGCGTAGCGCATCCCTAAAAAGATATGATAACGCCGTGCTTTACACGTTATACTTATATGGATCGTTCATTCTGTGGTTAAAAAGCTGGAGGACTAAAATATAAGAGATACCTAGATGTTCAATAGTTTTCTCCAAACTGACACTACCGTACAAAGATAGAATACGAGTTAGAAGGGGTAAATTAATAAAAATGAATGAATGAATGAAACGAAGGAATTAGATAATCATCTGCTTAAGGAATATATCATGGCTTCCAAGATGAATGAGAGATTTTATATGTAGGTATGTAGGTGGCCTACAATGACATTCTTTACAAGGTACAAAAAATTGAAAACAAAATTCCAGTTACTTATTTAGCGTTAATTTGTTACGCGATTGCAACATGAACAGGATTATTAAGGCAAATGCTTTGCATGGTTACTAATGTTCTGTGTGCAGTGTCGAGTATTAAGTAATTTTTATGACCAGTGTTTGCCTAAAAGTTTGTAGGGAAGACCATAAACTATAAGAGCAAAAGGCAGCGTTAATCAGTCCGCCTCGGGATGCGGCATGCATTCTACATACTTCCATGGGATGCCTTGGGTGCGAATTGAAGGCGCATTTAGCCTGAAAAGACTATTCCAAGTGTTAAATCTTGAGGAATTGATTACGGCTGAAAAAGTGGATCTTGACAGCGACCCATACTAGGAGATGCCTTCTTCTTTAAGACAAGTCATTCGTCTGCAACGCAGGTGCAGCTCTATTCTCGTCTCGCTGAATATATGAGGAAAATAAAGATGATTTGTTTTCATCATATCTTGCTGCAAATAACGAACTGATTTTAGTTTGCTTTTAAGTAACCGCTGGAAGTTGACAAGGAGATGTTAAAGAGACGGAAAGCTTCAGATTTTTAAAGCATCAATAGTCCTGAAGCTTTGAATTCTACAAAAGTAAGGGTAAACCTAAATTAATTACACGTATCACTTCATTTAAGCCCAAAGGCGATCAGGCTTTAGGCACTTTTCATGGGAAAGTTGCCTTCTGCGTTATACTTTGAAGAAGACGTGACCATTACTGTTAACGTTGCCGGAAAAAGTTGAACGTTGTGATGGTTTAGTTTTGGGTTTAGATTTGATTACTTGCTTCCTGAGAAATGAACTCGACCGCTATACGCATCTCTATTATTATTTACATTAATATATTATATGACATTATTACGTATATTTGTATTATATTATCGTTGCCTAAACTGACGGTCGCGTGCATCCGATTCCAGGTTCCTGGTTCGGATTTTCCGCCCAGGCCAACAAAGCCTTCCTTCTGGGGTCGGTGAATTGGTACCAGACGTGTCTGGGAAGGATAAAGCGCTGAACTGTTCATCGGCTGGCAAACAAAGTCATTGTATGGCCAAATACGCATTGAAATCGCCTCCCGTAGAAGTAGAATGCGCTGGCATATCCCAAAAGGGATTGAGCAACGCCGTCCCTTATCCTTTTATTTTAAACTATGACCTATGATTTTGTAGAACATTTGACTACTCTAAGACTGATTAGCTCGATTACGATGCTTCTGCATTTTTGCTAAGATAATTTAAACTTTTACGAGCAGTCGAAAAACAGTACTAAGAAATTTTAAACCCCTTCAGCTGCATAGAATTTGCATCATTATTAGACTCCAATAATCTGAAATTTAAGAAGCTGTGGTTTGCTCTAACCCCCCCCCCCCCCCCTGAAATGTTAATCATAGTGAAGGAGGGATTACCGGTATTTCCATGCCACTCAAATTATGAGAAGCATTTTGATCGAAATCGGAGTGTGGTCGCACCCCCAGAAGGTACCGCTTCCAGACTTCAATGACTGCGATGTTAGAATGTCCGTGTGAGCGGGTACGGGTCTTACTCAGCTAGAGCAGGGCCACCCACGCGAGGGCTGGCTCTTGCCGTGTTGGACGGACGGCGCTCTTGGCGGCGTTCGTCCGTTCCTTTTTCTGAGGCTTCCGCCGCCGGCTCTATAGCGGTTAGCCGCGCTGTAATGTTGTGCTTCGCATGTGCTTATTTGACGCTTCGAGGTAGACCGCCTCCTTCCATTCCGCCGCTCTCTCGCGCTCTCTCCCTTTCCGCCTCAAGCGCTCGCGTCCCGATCTGCTGCCACTCTCGTCCAGCTCCCAACACCGTAAAACCTCGCGCTATATCCGAAGAAGAAGTCGATCGATGATCATATTCCGAGGCGTTTTTCCATCCATTCCTCGACATTGTTCATCCGACCACAAAGGCAATTTTCCGCTTCTTCAGCCTACCGAGACCTCCGCTCACCCGCACTAGCACCAGCTCCAAGCCAGTTTTCATCAGTATTTGCACTCTTATTGAAGTAATTACTGATCGGCCTCCTGCTCACTCATTGGAAGACCCATCCTCACAGCATGGCTGGCCGACGGGTGCCTTTAAATTCCTGTGGTTTTCTTTCGCTCTCGCCAGCCGCGCTGTCCTTCCTTGAGAGCTGGCTAATTAGGGTTGTTAGTGGAGTTCATTGGCGACGTTGGTGTCGAGGACATGTGTTCCTCACCACTCATACCTTTAAAGGCCTTACACAGCAGTCGGTCGGCTCGATCGGTATTACAGCACACTTCATCCCGCCACAGAAGGGTGCCGTTGACCGGTAAAGGGTCCCGCTGTACGGCGGCTGTTGCCGATGCGGCACCGCTGTCTTTGGACGCGGGCAGACACCCGACCATATACGCTAAGGTATCGCTTACATTGCTCACTGAGGTCGTCTGAGCAGGTTCTCGTCTCTATCACTCTTCCTTTATTACAAGCGTACCTTATACCTGATCGCTGACCGTTGTCGGAGAGCTCAATTGGAGCACCCGAGGCCAACCTTTCCTCTTCTTTCAATATTTTGAATGCAAAACTCAAAGTGAAAAAGGAGTCAAAATGACTGAAACCACCTACGTGACTGTAGTAACAAAAGCACCATTAACTACGATGAGCGCAATAATTTGCTGTGAGGTATCTAATGTTTTTACCCATCATTCCTTTTATCCTAGACTGTGTTTGTTACAATAGTGCGCCTAAGTTAAATTTTCGGCCGCTTTGAGGCGCATCTCGCTTTTCATTCCTATGAAGTTCAACACGTTGTACCTTCATTTTAAAGGTTGGGACTATGCTGATCATTGGGACTGCCTTCCGTACGACACTCGGTGCGGTCTTCTTCAGTTATCGCGCAAAATATCTTATGTTGAAAAGCTTTGAAGTGTCCACTGAAATACAAAGAACTTGATTAATGCTGCAAACTTTGTTAACAAGGAGCAACCTTTTTTTATGATGTCTGTGGTTTTTAAATAACACTTTATTTCGGAAAAGAAAAACATTTCCGGGTGTTGCTGAAATTGACTAGCAGATCTTCACAGTGAAATCTACGAAGATTTAACGATTTTTTGAATAAAATAACTCCCACTGTACAATGAGCAAAGGTCAACGTTTCGCTTAAAGTCAAAATTCTGATCCACACCTTCGCGAATATTTTTTGTGTCTCCCCCATATTCCCGTTGTTATTTCTTAATGTACTAGAAGATAACGGTCTATAGCTTGAGAAGCGTTTATTAAGGCCACGGGAAAAGCCTATCCTTTCTCCAATTACACTCTTTGGCATTATCATAAAATTCCTTGTGTTTGTCACATACCGGTCGCTTATTCCTTTTCTAGCTCTCAAGACCGTTATTGTGTACATTATGTTGTTCTTGGCCTTCTAAGTGATGAGTATAGTGGGGTCGAATTTAAGGAAAACGAAGAATATGTTTCTAAAACATTTGTGAACTGTGAACTTATTCTGAAAGCATTGACGCATTTGTGGCTGGTATTGCGAATCCACCTGGAGCAGTCACCATTCTCTAGCAGGCTACCGTGCTCTGTAGTCTCCGTCGGGCTGGCACCGAAGATGTAGGCTGTTACAACGATGTTTTGTTGCGATCAGAATTTCTAGCGCCAGGCGGGACTCGAACCCGTACCTCCTGCTGACCGAGCAGGAGGGATACTCTCCTCCACTACACTAACGAAGTTGTTTGCTCGAACGCAACATTCACACCTCGTGTGACCGATCAGAACTCACCCGTATATCGGGATGAGCCAGCCGCTGACATCAGCATGGGCCCAATTAAGTTGTAGGTCTTGATAGAAATTATTCATTTCAGTTTTTTAAAAGCCTCAATTGATAATGGATACGTCTACCAACAGAGCATAGTGGGCAGAGGGCATGTTTGGTATCCATGAGGTGTTATAAATCGGTGAATGATATAATAAAGCTACCTCTCCATTCACCTACCACCCAAATAACCCTGGCATGTCATTAATCCGTCCTCAGGCGCTAATGTGGTGGTGATATTTAATCTGCTTCTTTTCTGCGTGAGTACCCGCTTCTTCCCCATGCCTGAGAATGTTTCCTTCGGTCCTCCAGAGGAGGAGGTCAACACGCGTTCAGACACCACAGCTCCCATCTGGAGCCTCACCATGCCCCGGCCAGCTACCGTGTTCCTTCATCGTCGTCGGCGTCGCATGTCCCGTTCCGTCCAGTTCCAATAGGCCGAGCGGGGCGGCGGTGGCAGTGCGTCAGAGGCGCGACGACGGGCGCCCGCCGTTTTGGCCGCCTCGCGCGCTCACCACGATCGCCACAAAAACCGTGTGCAGGACGAATATTTGGTCGCTTCTTCAGGCTGTCATTATTAGGGAAACGCAATTGACCCCGATCCCCCCACACCGACGACGACCACCTCCATGACCGAGGACGACGTCGCGCCAACCATCGCCGACACTTGCTTACCTCATTTGCCGCCGCCAACGCGCCGATTACCACAAATCGTCTCCTGCTCCTTGACTGTGGCCCGACTAGTATGTCCCGGAACTGGCCACTGTAAGCCTTTGACGCTATATCTTCCCAAACTGATTCCTATTCTGAACTGACAGATTTTAAGCGGATTGTTCAATTTCGTTTTGTCGCAACCAGTTTTAATTAGGCTTGAAGAAGTAAAATATTACCAGTTATTTTCTACCTCCAAAAACCTAGAAATACGCCTGACTGTAAATAGCTGCCTGCTAAATAAGACTCAGTAAGTTTGTAGTTAACCAGAAATGGTTATTGCGGTTTTTTATATGTTTGAAGAATGAAAACAGACACCAGTTCGAGAATCGTCACCAGTCATATATTTAGAAGAGACATGGACTAGATTATTGCTTTGTCCTTGAACCTTCCGAGTGAGAGACTCTGAAACTTCACTATGGAAGTTTATGGTCGCACAGGGCAGTATCTTCCAACCAACGAATATCTGAAGAAAGTTGCCAAATGCTGTAGCCCAAGGAGTTGATCACCTGAGCCCAAGCCTAGGAAGCACTACATATTTGCACTTTTTTCATATTTGATGTCTGGAAGGTGTTGCCTTGTGAGTGTGTGCACTTCCATAAAGAAGTTTTTTTTTGTCTTTGGACCCCAACTCGGAAACTTTAAGGACTGCAAAAATGGAACGCGCCTTCCTACTATTTGAAGCGTGGAGATTTTCACAAAGACATCCGCGTTCGCCGTTCACACATACCCCTGAGACTCTGCCCTGGTGAGATAGATTGAACAATCAGCAAGCAAAGGAACTCTTAGGTAAATTATGATTCAAGTAGGAAATTGCACACACCACCGTTCTGTGCATAAGCATAGAATGGGTTCTATTAGGTTGGAAAAAAAGTCTCTTCACACTTCGAATTTTTTTTTACCCTTCCCCTTGTAAACGCACTAGCCAATGTTGATTGCTGATTTCGTAATCCTATCACACTTGTCTACTGTTCGCACGCGGACACAGGTTAAGACTCTTCTTGTAATTCGTTATCCATCCAATCTTCCGAACTCATTGCCAGATCTACCTCATGGCCATTTTCAGCACGGCATTCTTCATGAATTCATTAAGGACTCCACAGCACGTCAGGCAGCAGACCAAATTGACCATATATATGGCTTGGGATCCACTACTCATCGCGCCTGTTATGAGTGGTTCGGAAAGTATTTAAAGGGAGATTATTCACTGAGGGCAAAGCATGGTCAGGAAGGCCAACTGAATAGGACGACACTGAATTACTCCACCTTCTTCGTACCGATAGTTGGCAGACGACACGTCAGCTGGCAGAGAAGCTCGAAGTGTCTCATAGGATAGTAGGAATCCATCTGAAGAATCTTGGCTTTCATGGAAATTTGGAGCTTGGATTCCACATGCCCTGTCAGACACTCAGAAAGGTCGACGGCTCTCCATCGCTGCTTCTCTTCTGTCCAGATAAGGAAGAAAATCGTTTCTTCCGCAGATTGTGACAGGCGAAGAGTCCTGGGTTCTGTGTGCCAACTTCGACGAAAAGGCAATGGGTACAAAAGGGAGAGAACCCTAGATCTGATCTCAAGCCCAATGTTTTCCTCAGGAAGATTCTCTTCAGTGTTTGGTGGGATATCAGAGAAGTGATTTATCGGCAAACTCTCAGAAGTGGAGAGACACTTACTGCTGTCACATACTGCGGCCAACTCTACAAAGTCGTCGCAACTCTCTAAGAAAACAGGCCGGAGAAGTCGAAGGTGATGATCCTGCATGACGATGCAAAACCACATGTTGCAAGACTCACAAGAGAAACAATAAAGGAGATGGGCTGGGAGGTAATGCCACATCCACCGTATAGCCCTAACCTCGTTCGTGCCGACTACCATCTCTTCCGTGCTTTCAAGCAAGAAATTGGAGAGAAATATTTTGGAACGGATGAAGACCTCAAAAATTGGATTCAGCAATGGTTCGACTCCAGAACTGCAGTCTTTTAAGCGAGAGGAATTGGAAAATTACCCAGTCTTTGG
Organism: Heligmosomoides polygyrus bakeri; assembly: GCA_947359475.1. Classification (NCBI taxonomy): domain Eukaryota; kingdom Metazoa; phylum Nematoda; class Chromadorea; order Rhabditida; family Heligmosomidae; genus Heligmosomoides; species Heligmosomoides polygyrus. The sequence goes on from OX375868.1 coordinate 27,906,663, forward strand.
AGAAGTGTAGTGGGACGAAATAGAGTTTATCTCAATTGATTTGACTTTGTAGTTGTGAAGTAATAAATCTTTGAAAAAAATGAAAAGACTTTTTTTCCAACCTAATACATACATCTAGATTATTGGATACACGTAGACCGGTGACGCAGAAGTATTGCCACCACACATTTATTTCACGACAGCGTGTTGGAATAGCATAATCCGCTCCTTACTAGAAAAGCCACCGAACAAAGTGCAGCGTTAGCTCTTAATTGTAACGGGTTCAGTATGGGCATTCGAAGCTCGAAGTTCAATGCTAACGAGACGATGCTTTTCTTCCGAAGTGCAGTGGCAACCATCTTGGATTAACTGTTGAGGTTAATAGTCTTAATCCGTCCAGAGTTGTCCAAGAAGAAACGTTGTTGGCGCTTATGTAGTTCAAAGAGAGAAGGAGCTTCCAATGTTTTTTTTATGGGAAACTTTATTAAAATTGAATTACGAATGGCCTCCAAAACCACTGCTAGAGCAGTTTTCACGTACAGTAACCAACATGAAAGTTCCTTTATTCAGCTACTTTCACGGCACCGCTTTTATCCTAAGCCCTGTACTGTCTTTCATTTCAAGCGAATTGTAAAAAGCTAAGCCTTTCTTTTTGACATAGAACGTGTGCCTTCTTCTATAAAGTCTTAGCTTTCTAACCAAGTTTAGTTCATATTTAAAAGATTTTTTGCACCGTTAAAACAACTTTTGAGTTAATTTCTCAAGATGGTTATGGCTCACAGAAAGTGAGTTCTTAATTCACTCTTCTATGGTTTTTGCTGTACCATACTGTCCTATGGCCTTCTTGCTGGTTCTTTAGTTATAATTCGAATATGGTCTGCTTTATAAATTTCAATCTTTTTTATGGATGTTGTCGAGCTTTCCGTCTTCACTCATTCTGCTACTGCTATTCTAAACAGCCTTCGTTATCTTTTCGAACGACTTTGGCTCACGCTCGTCTGTTCCCTTTAATTTAGCCAAGGCTATTGACATGCAGAGACTGATCTTTGGGAGTAAACACAATTAGGGTTAAAGCATAATCGATGAAGGTGTGTGTTAGTCAAACGTCTGGCAGTACTCGCCACAAATTCTTCGAATTCTGCTTTTACAGATGTCATGGAGGCAGTACGAATTCGAATTTGCCCGATTCATACAATGACTTGCGGTGGCCATAGGCAGGGCAAGCCAGTGTTTTATTCTTGCGAAGCAAGCCCGTTACCAATTCTCCGCCTTCGATGGGATGGAAGGCATGGTTTGCCTGGGCTACCCGAACGTACAGAACGAACAGAACCTCAATTCGGTGTGCACGCGACAGCCGGCGCCTCCTTCATCTGCTCTACCAGAGGGCCATCTAATTCTCTCAAAGTAGTCTCTAATGCCACAGAAACAGTGTTAAAAATAAGTCATTCGATATCACTTTTTTGGAAAGCGATTGGAAAGCACCTAAACAGGGTGTCTGGACTTCCATATACAGAGAAGCACCTCTTTCCCAAAACTGCAGCTTTATTCGAGTGTAACTTTGCTCCGTGCAGGAGTCGGGTTGAAAATTTCTCCAAATTGTCATTTCTGAGACAGAGACGCTTTTCTTCGTATACGACACCTCGGTAGTTCAAAAATTTTAGGTACTTTTCCTGGAAAGGCCCCATTCTTTTTCATACAACAACAACATCATTTTTCATTTAAAAAAGCCGTGAGTTTACTACACTCGAGAGATGAGACGATTTTTGAACCAGCTGTTTAGAGGAGACGACACACTGGAACACGGGCTTATCTCAGGAATCACTCGGTTACACAGGAGTTGTTCCTGCTCATCTCACTCTATAGGTGCACTGAATCGATCTTGCGAAATCTAAGTGAGCATGTCCTAAACAGCTGCCATCAAAGTCGGATCGGGCGAGTTCTCGCCTCGGCCGATGGTGGGGGTGGGCATGGATTGCCGTTACTGTGACAGAAAATGGCGATTTCCCGTAATGCCATCACGAGCCGACGGCGACGATGCCGGCGAGTGAATCATCCCCTGCGTAGCTGATGACCGCAGGCCTCCGAATGTGCAGTGCCGGCTTTTTCTTCGGGTTGGACCACCACTCCCCTCCACATTAAGGGGGCCATCGTTGCCTGAAATTTCGCGGGCGGTCGGCTTGGCGCACGTTCATACTTGTAGTCGTGCGTGTCGACGACCACGAACGGGAACTGCGTGTCACTGCGTGTTGATAGCCTCCGAAACGCCATATAAAGTCTCGGTCGTTCTCCAGACCTCGTCCATCACCTTCCATGGAGCTGCCGTCTGCCGCCTTCTCCGTAACGTCCCTTCGCACCGGTGAATGGCCCGCTCAGCAGTGATAACCCAGTTCTTTCCAGGGTTGACCATGGAAGACTCGGCCGAGTTGGCGCAGCTGATGCATCATCTCCAGGGCTCGTCATCGTCTTCCCAACCTTCGCTGCCTGAAGCCACGTCCACGACCGGACTGCTTCCGAACGGCAAGAAGACCAAGGGTCTGTAGATCGATCCACGCTGACTAGGGAGCTGAAGATGAAATTGGATGCACTGTTTCAGGTCGCGTCAAAATCAAGATGGAATACATCGGCAACAAACTCCGGCGGTACACCACGTTTAGCAAAAGGAAAACGGGCATCATGAAGAAGGTGGGCTCTCGTCACGGCGTATTTCGCTATTTCCACTAGGAGGCTCTGAGAGGTCACCATGTGATTGTAACATGTGTGTTCTACTAGTGTGATTCCTTTTGCAATTCCTTTTGCTGAAAATTTCTATTTATTTATTTATTTATTTATTCACTGAAATCATAGCTCATAAGCTAGTCTGGATAAATAAGAAGACGTAAAAATACATATGTACTCTTCAAGCGTGTAAGCAATACACCTAAATCTAGATATTATCATGAAATTTAAAAAGCCACAAGCCTTGGCACTGATCTACCTTTTGAAGAACCACTACAGAGGTGCAAGGTGAACACGTCCCTCCCTCCAACCCTTATCTCCATACTCAGCACCCTGCTATTTTATAGGACGTGGGAATCAGTAATCTTAACTAAACTGGACATTTGCCAGCCAGTGGAATCCCCGGCGGAGAGACCATCTACATAGAATTGGGGCAGTTCGCTTAGATGTGCCTTACCATCGTCTCTGAAAATACCGAAAAAGAAAAGAAAAAAAGAAAATAACGCCCTGACGCCATGATCAGTGGGCTCTCCATCATATTCACGGTAGGGGTGATGGGGAAAACATCGCTTGGTCCACATCCCCTCCCCACGATCTTATGTTAAGATCACACATCGTATTGGCAAAGGAGATACCTGCTGAGAAGTTGGTGAAGTTTTTCATCAGTTAATCGTGGACATGAAATAACTGCCTAACATTTTAAAGTGATCTTCCTTTAGTAGTTAAAAATAGTCGCTCAATAAACTTTTAAAAGTCCCACTCAAATATTTTCTTTCGTTTGTTTATTGCTGCTTTTTAATACAGCCCTTCTTGTTATGACACGTTTGAAAGGACCGGCAGAAATCTGCGTTATAATGGGAGTCGCGTCCTAACCTTTTTATGCTTTATTATGCACATTATCAATTATCATTTGCATTTATCTAAAATCGGATGCAGACCATAAAACGCAATGAAATATGTAACAGTAACGACAGTGTGAGGACATATAAGAACTATAGATTGTTAACGATGCCCGTTCTTCAAAAATTATTTTTAGTAAGGCAGGCATGGCACATATGTGAGTTGTAATGAACACCAGTGGTAGGTTTGACATGATCAGCAGAAAAACTGCCGAACCTGATGGTACAAGATTTTTTGTTGCGATCAAGACTCTTGCACAGGAGTAACTCCAGCCTTCACACTCAATCTAGCGATGAAAACACGGCTGAAATCCCGGCTAGCGCGGCTTATCAACAAGCGATATGGCGAAATCTTTCACTGATTAGCCGCTACATCAGGGATTTCGGCAGTATTTTCACCGTTAGATTGCTGTGAGAAGCTGATGAATCTGGCCCCTGGTTGCAATAGCCACATTCATGATATCGGGATGTTGCTTGCGATCAAACAGGGTGTTGGTGTAACGGAACAGCATTCTGTCCGGAAAGCAGAGGGTTCGGGTTACAATCCCACCCGGCGCAAATATTTTGATCATACTATAAGATTCCATAACATCATTAGCCTTTATACCTGCCAATTTGGGTTTAACACGTTGATGACCGTGTGGCCTGATGTCATGCCACACCCTTTCGGCCGCGTGGGACCGTGTGACATGATGTCAGGCCACAGCCTTGTAATTTATTTTTCTAGTTGGATTCAGATCTTTCCGAGGAACTTTTTTGCGTTATGTGTGCTTCATCTTTAGACATTGCTGTAAAACGCGTGGTCCACAAAAACAAGTTTTGGTTACTGATTTATTGAGCTTCTCGTAAAGTAATGGCTTTAACTAACAATTCGTCATTGAAAAATAATCGATAATAATCGATCGGCCCATCGCAGTTGATGTCGCCATGAAATCCGGACCCCGTCGCAAAGCTCCACTGATTAGGGGTTCAAAACCGCTCTTCCAAGCTTTCTTATCCTCATCTTCTGCTTCGGATTCCATTACTTCACTTTTTGAGCCATCATCGCCGTCAGTTGGTAGTACAATGATATCGTCCTCAACATCAACGTCGTCCCGGTCCACCTCGTCATCCTCATCATCGCTTCCCACCAAGAGACGAATTTTGCGGTCGCGTTAGACCGTGCGACATGATGTCATGCCACGCTGTCGGCGTTGTGAAAAATCGGTTGGTCACACGCGCCAGACATGCGAAGAAGGCGCGGTCGTCAACGTGTTAGAACAAATGCAGAAAAGATACTCCTGAGTAATTTAAACTTGAACCGATACCCTCTGTTGCTTCGCATAGAAGAAATCTTCCAACCTACGGCAGCCTTTAGTGAATAAAGATTACTTTACACCGTGCTCGACATAATGTTCACTCTGAACACTGGCATGCGCACGCGCGAAAAACGTCTAATACATTGCCGCACGAGTGCCGCTCGCGACTATGAACAAGTCCATAGGAGGGTCTGATCAGAACCGCAGTCATCACTCTGCTGATCGGTGTGGGGTCTGCATTCAGTCCTGGGGCCCGGATTCATCAACGACTTACAGAGATTTAACGGAGACATTACACCCGATATTCCTGAGAAAGCGCGATTAAACGCGGCTTATCAACAGGCGCTATGGTGAAATGTTGGCGTTGTCAGGAATTTTGGCTGTAACTTAATCGTTAAATCTCTGTAATTCGTTGGTGAACCTGGCTCCTGGTCGCGTTATAAGCAAGTAACTTTGAACGCAGAGATCCTCTTAGAACCGCGCTATAACGGGAATAGCGTTATACTCGACGCTTCCTAACCGGAGTGGATTGTATCGGCGTAAAGAAAAGCTGACCGATTCCAGAAAATAATCTACGTTGTATAGAAAGTCGCGCCTCTACCGGAGGCGGAATAACTGGAGAACGCTGTATTTTCTTTTTTATTTTATGATTTAACACTCGTCGCTAAATATGCAGATGCATATTTGGTGCAATGCAAAGAGGTCCAAGCGTGTTCATTACGACGCTTTGGTTCAACTTTACACCCTAACTGGATAAGGGTTTTACCGACACGTGGATGTTCGCATGAAATTCGCCTGGATATATGTATGTGTCAAGACTGTTGTGTTATTGGGAAACACACTTAAACACATGCTTATTTGATCATCTTCATGCACTAAGGAAGTACAAATGCATATCCTTGCAGCCCGCGGTGTTTTGATATTGATCCTGCGTATAAATACGATGAAAATTCCTTCGATTCTTATGTATTTAGACCTTCACCTGATAAATTTGTCAGGTATGGGTCAGTTTTGCTCGTGAACAATTTATTTGTGTTTTTGTACCCCTCTAGTTTTGTTCAGAGAATCAGCATCCTCCAAATTCATCAAATCCTTTTCGTGAATTGGGAGAAATTTTAAAATTACAAGAAAAAGGCAAGAATTGGTTTTAAGAAAGTCATGTTTAGTTACATTTGGTGCTCTTGAGCATTTATGCAGAGTTGTTTCAGAGTTCAGTCTGCGTGGCTACGATTATGTGTCTATGAATGCCATGCACCAAAAGGCAATCCCACCGCTCCGCCGAACAGGCTTCTTTATTCATGTGGGGAGTTTACGCCTGCACTCCCCCTCCCCTAACAAACCAGTGCAAAGCGTGTTCCTTTTGTTGTCCAATCTATACAGGCAACACGACACATGGTCAGCTGCTTTATAGGACTTGCTGTAGGGTGAAAGTAGGCAGTAATTACCCGCCTCCAGCCTGTTCCCATCTCATCTGCCTTCTAGAACGGGAAGCCAATTCTCGTTTTTGACGCGCCCCAGTTGTTAGGGATCCTTAAACGATGTTAGAGGTTTATGCAACACCTTTTTCAGTACACCATACCATGCAGCCGTTCAAAAGTATCACCATCAAATTGTGTTGCCCCCCCCCCCCCCCCCCCCAATTGAGCTGACAAAATCACTCATGAATGCATGCCTAAGTTCCGCCTGAAATTCAACACCCACTAGGCAGCTACATATGTACGTAGTTAGTGTAAAACATACGAATAGAGAATTTAAGGAAATAATGAGATTCTTTGATATCTGAAAATATCCTGCAAATATTCGAAATTTATTTTGTATTTGATTTGTTTTGAAGGTGTTCATTTACCTAAAGTTTTGTTTTTATAAAACGTCATGATTTGTTGATCGATTAACAGACGCTGATAAGAGCCTAGGAGATAAAGTGGCGCTGATTAAACATCGTACCATTATTTTAATTCGGAATAGAGCAAAATAAACTCAAAATAGAAAAAAACGCTAAAGTTTGTGGAGCCACCACATTTACATTGGTCCAGCAATATAACCGATTAATATTGATTGTCACTGTCAGCGATATAATCGGCGAATAAATAAGAATATTTTTTCTACCCTTTTGGTTTTTCTACGCATGTTTGTGTTCACATGTTATTGTGTCTACCCTTTCGGTTTTTCTACGCATGTTTGTGTTCACATGTTATTGTGCATTTAAATGTTGGCGTTTTGTAAAAATTCATTTTAAAATTGAATAAGTAACGTTGAAAGCAGCTTTCAGTTTAACTAAAAAATTTTCTAATTCATCGATGCTTACCGTTGTTTTCGCGATAGCAATTGAGAATTGTTTGGCGATAATATTTATGCTGGCTGAGTTTTTAACTATTTTATGTCAACTTTTTAAGTTTTTTTACCATAAAATTGGGCTACCATAAAACTGTCTATCATTTCGAGTTTGTTGACAGCTATGGTCATGAGTGGTCATATCTACTATCTCTTTTTAAAGTGTTTATAGGCTCACTAAACAGATGTGTATAACTCGTTCTTTTATCCAAATCTAGAAATAATTTGAAAATAAATGTTTTATTTAAAATTGACTACTAAATGCTTAGATATAGTGGATATTTTTTTGACAAAACATTTTGAGTTGCCTTAGGTGTTAAAACCCCTAAGTAAAAGCCAAATAATTGCGAACTTCCACATCTGAAAAATCGGAGATCTATCAAAGAATTTTCAATTTTATTTTTGCCTTTTTCTTCAACACTAAATTTTTGCTTCTATTTCCTTTTTGCAGAGTGCGCAGAGCACTATCAGCGTGTCGACCTTCCTGTAGTGGGTATTTTAGGCATACGAGTTATCCACGTTAACGGGCACACAAGTGATGCTGTTGGTCGCGTCGGAAACTGGTCATGTCTACACGTACGCGACAAAGAAGCTCCAACCGATGATCTCCTCCGATACCGGCAAAGCGCTGATACAAACGTGTTTGAATGCACCCGGAGGTGAGTCGACTCACAGCGTTTGCCATAACTATCGACCAGCCGATGACAGTAGCCGGCCGCGTGTGAGTCACTGTCGTCCGATGAAGTTTCCTCTTTTGACTCCGGTTCTGACTCAGCGAAGGGTTATTAACACTCTATTCGGGGCAGCGAAATGGAGTGCCATTAGCACAGAATTGGCGCGTTTTTTAGACGGAACTGGTTTGGTACGGTAAGCGATCGTGTCTTCTTGCGACTGTCAAATGGTCTTCTGTTCAGATGGCTCCGACCTGCAACCGAATCGAACCGAGTTCACCTTCGAGACGGGCACGGCGCCCCCGAACCCTCGAAAACGACGCGCCGCCGACACTCCCGATACTACGGTACGCGACCGATTGGTTCTCGTCACGTGAACTGCCATTTGTGGAATGCATGCGACGGCCAATAACGGCCCGATTACCGTACCGTCCCGTCCATCTGTGGCGCATGCTCGCCCCGCCCACAGGAAGGCATGCGCTGCGCCGTAAATGGTGGCGCGACCGGAACGGGGGGCGGTCCGGCACAAACAAACGCCGGCGCCGATTTCTTGGCGACGAGTGGGAGTCTTCCTTGAACGCTGAGCAAATGCAGCCGGGAGCAAACGGGCGCAAGTGAAACCATGGGATCCTGGCCGCATAGCGGAGGCTTTCACATCTTCGGGAACAATGCAGCGGACTCTTGCTAGAGTCGCTCCAAAATTGCTGGCTTTCAAATTGTGTTTGAGCCAATAATTCCACCCCTCCGTTCTAGAATGGAGAATAAAAAGATTAAGTAGTGCTTAAGAATTTGTTGAATGCTTCTGCAGAATTTATGGAAAAAGCAGTTCACAGTAATAATTTTGAAAAAAATCAAACGCGGGGCAGAACTCAGTCAAGATATTTTGGTTGCGTTAGCAGTGTTATGCACAACAAGAGCTTTCTATCGAACTAACCTTGTGGGAAATTGAGAGGATTGATATTTTGGTGCATTGTTATCCTACAAACACTGCGGCGTAGCACTTCCTATCCCTCTCATTGTATTCTCAAATACGGCCTGGCCAGTGTTACTGTGCTATTCTTCGAACATGAGTGGTGGGATATCAATTCAGTAATAGCCGCCCTTGATCAACCGGTTGGCATACCCCGTAACTTCTAAGCTATCAGTACCTAATTGTTAACTACAAGCAAACACAATTACATGGTGGTAGACAGATAGACAAATAAGCCCAAACGAAACGTAATGGAATATGATTAATATAAAATATATAGAATCTGAGCGAGGCTCGGTGAACACAGCATTCTGATTTTTCCTCGTTTCGGGTGTTGAAAAAAAGCGTAGAAAAATTTGATCTGGTTAGGTGTTAAGGCATCCTCTCATAAATAGCAAAAGCGTAAGAGCTAACTATCTTTTCTTTGCTGTTAAGTCTCCCACTTAACCTTTACCTCATGCACATTCTTTAGATATCGCAGTTGTGGGCTCGTTATTCATGTGATTCGCCATCTATTCCTCGACAGAAGCGGCCATATGTAGGTTTAGGGTGAAAATTCTTGGTCGTAGTATTTTGTGCGTAGGCCGAGTCGAGTGTGCTAGTTAGAGAATGGGTCCCATTGGTGTTGAAATTGTCCAAGGGAGGGAGAGGCCAGAGGTGTAGATAAGTGCGGTCAGAATAAGTGGCGATACCGATGATGGTCCGTAAATTTTGGTTCTCATATGAGCCCGTTAAGCATCTTTAGGAGCTTTGGCTAGATCTTCATAGTGGCGTGAGAGTATGCACTGCATGCAATTCTACTCTCTGCATGGAGTGCGCTGCGCAATTGAGTGAGATAGCGTTTCACATACGAACCGAATTCTAGACATCTTTATCGTAGAATTTTTCCCAGCAAAAGGACTGCTTGAGAAGATACGTACTTAGTTTTACTGGATAGTGCCTTCGATGTGCGAATTGAGTGAAGGCATCCGCCAGCCTCTTTATTTGCTTCACCATATCAATAATTTTTATTTCTAGTAGTCAATTTTGGTCAACTGTCAAACTTTTTTATTGATTGACATTAGTGTAGGGTTCCCTATTTGCAGTGAGATTCTCCACAATAGGCCTGGACAGCGTAGTCCGAAGGTGCGACATTCTCCGAGTTCACCCCGAGTAAAGTTCTAGTCCTACTCAGACCAAGTCCTACTCAGACCAGTCAATATGCACGTACTTCCATCACTCCTGGGCGATGAGTGTGTATCATACCTACTTGGGAGGCCACTGCTCATCATCTGGTCACTACAGCCGCTCTTCATTGTACTCCCTCAAACTTCTCCATAGCACTGGGTTGGTCTTTAGAGATCCTCAGTAATGCTGCTTGATCCTGAACTCTGGTCTCTCACTTATTGGGAGAATTTCCGAGATCTCCTGGCATCGTCGGGTGAACTTCTTAGGATAAGGGATAAAGGACGTTCGAACGTTCTTCTATAGGAAGCGTCATGCATTCAACTTCCACGGGATATCGTGGAGACGATTTGAATGCGTATCTGGTCTGACCAATGACCTTCGATGGCAAGCCGATGGACAAGCCAGTGTTTTATCTTCCTGAGACAGGTTTGATAGCAACTCACCGACTTCGAAGGGTGGAGGGCTTGCATTCCCTGAGCGGGAGCCTCCCAACTAAGGACTAATTCGGGGTGTATGCGAGAGCCGACGTTTCCTCTCTGTGCGCTACACGCGCCCAAATCTGTTTACTTATCAACAAAACCCTATCCAGTATAGTTTGTCGAGACGACTCTTACCGTTTAATTCTGCGCTCAAGAATCGAAATATCTGTTATGTTAGAGTTACGTAGTCATCATGTGAACAGGATCTCCACCCTAACCACCGCTGTAAGAAGGCTTTTTTGCAAGCTGCTGGGCAACTCCATCCCCTTCAATTACGGTAACTCATGTAAAAAAGGATGTGGCTACACCGCTGGTGGTCCTTAAATGATATCCATCCCTGCCACTCCCAACCGTCGTAGTTCCTCGGAGAGGCCCGCGTGCGTGTGTGGTCCTTGTTGCGTTCCGCGTCTCATGGGAGGCACTTTCCACTTTTTGTTGCGGTTCGACGAATTGAATCGGAAAGCGGCGATCCTCCGAAACGCCACCGCGATTGAACAAATCGATTTGCCGGTCAGCCGGACAGCTCCTGAATGAAGAGCAGCCGTTTGTGGGCGATGGCGAATCGATTCCACGGACAGGCATGGCCGGTCGGCTGAAGCGCACAAACCACTAGATGCCATATGTGAGCTGTCCGTCCGCCTGGCGGAGCAACTGGTGAGAAGGCCCCTTTTATGGTGAGGGGAGCACGGTGCGGTGGCCATTCTGTCTGGGGATGATACGCAACTGATACTATCGGGAGATTAGAGAGATAGGTTTCATATCTTACCATTAGCCATAGACGGTGGCCTAATTAGGCATTTTGGAACTAAAGGCGGAATCCAAAGCGGGTTAGGATACATAAGAGAGGGATAAATAATGGCATTAATCAAACCCTTTTGGGATGCGCCACGCACTCTACTTCTATGGGATGTCGCGGAGGCCATCTGAATGTGTATTTGGGCTACGCATTGACTTCAGGTGGCCAGCCAGCAAGTGAATGATTCCTCTCACCCAATTCTGGGACCGATTCACGGACCACAGAGGGATGTAGGAGCCTGGAATTGGGTGTATACGACAGCCGACATGTCCTCCGACTGCACCACATAGCTTATTGGAGCGGTAGAGGTGCAAGAATAAAGGGAGATGATTATCATGCACCTGGATGTATGTATTTAGTTCTCTAAATGGACTGAGTCATAGCATTACCAATCTCAAGTACCCCAATTTTACGTATGTATAGTGGACATGAAAAATTCTGAAGTATGATTGAGAATATTTTGGGAAATCCAGCGCTGCTACTTGTTTTCGTTGTTGTTTCATAAGCTACATAGGAGGAAGTTAATAGGAGTGGCTAGTGAAGTATAGCTTGTGCTGTGCCGTACCTTTGCCTTTCCCATAGATTTCGTCCGAAGTTGATGCTATTGGCTTAGTAGCCAACTATTGCACTAAACAACTGTTGCTCAGCCACTGCCCTAAGTAAGTGCGAACTGCGAGATAACTATGTTGCACCTTACACATCTTCGTCAAGGGTACCCGGTCTAACGATCATGTGTATTCAGTAAGTACATGTCGGCTGGCAACCTACTCATTTGACTGCAAGTACAACAGCCTATCAGTTATTTTCCTGTTTGAACGTAGTTGTTGGGGATCATGGTATGGATTATGGTACAGTTTCATATATGCATATGTGCTTTAACTACACTAAAATCGCATGTGCAAAAACCGAACTGTAGAAAATGGCGTCATCTCCTGTTAGAAGCGCTTCCGAAATGGAGCTGTGATAGCAAACGGTCAGGGGTCGCTTTGAATGCTCATTTTTTCAACACAGCCACTTGCGAGGACCAGCTGACAGACCACTGTTCACCTAACCATGTGCAACATGTGCATTAATGGTCCCAGAAAAGACTGAGGACTTGGTTACCCTGAAGCTTCGAACCTAAGATCAGTTCGAAGTAGGCACAAGATCGGCGCTTCTTCCCAGTTGCGCTACGATAGATAATTGGGTTCTGTTTACCTTTAAAAAACCACATCTGCTTTGAAAGTTCAGGTAGAATGTGTATGTGTCTGTGTGTGGGGTGGGGACAACATAAGGAATGCAATCTGTCTCGCCAACCGTGTCAGCCAGGTTGCACTCTGTATGCTGATTGCTTGGTGCTACTAAAGTTCAGTCATTTCATAACTCGCTCCGTTACTGCCTTCTCCTGATCATTCTCTTCGAACCAGTCATGGTGAGCTGTAGAAGCACGGATTGACAGGCCAATAAACAACTGTAGAAAGCTGTTACATAGGTGAGCACCTCTGCTGGAAGGAGCTGATTTTCATTCAACACAATGAACGTGGAAAACCGACTATTCTGGGTAAAGGATGAAGGATAGACAGCGGCGTTAGATACATAGCCCCATTTCAGGATTCGCCACATATGCCTACTCTACATGTATGTCGTTGAGAGAATTTGAAGGCGTATTTTTGTTTCTACACCAGTGGATGAACAAGTACATAGTGCTCTATTCTTCCTGGACTATTCTAGTAACAATTTATCAACGCCGAAGTGATAGAAGGCTTGGTTGGCCTAGACAAGAAATCCAAACCAAGAACTTTAATAGGAGTGCACACGACGGCCAGCGCCTAATTCGGTTGCGCTACAACGCGCCCAATTTTAGATGCATACATACTGCAGCAAATGCTATAAAAATGATTAGGCAGGGAAATTCATGTTCTCAGTGGCCGCTATAGATTGCACTTGTGGTCTCTTGCTGAGGATGAAGTGACGCAGTTGTTCTGATGCGAAAAAGGGAATGGTAGTTGACATGGGGTTTCAGCTTTGAGGGAAACACACATCTCACCAGAGAGGCATGTTGAGAACTGCTGTCAATAAAACGAAAAATGGTGGCTCTATTCCTCACTGTGGTATATCACTGATTTAATTAGTGCGGAATATGCTCACTCTCGCTCAATCTGGCTCCCAGAACGATTTGAAAGGATTCTCGCAAAGCTGTGTAATTCATTGTGCATATGTGAGGAAGCAGCGGTAAAAGGTCTCATTTCATACATAAACGTACAATAAAGGACGGCGTTAACAAATCCTTGTTTGGGATGCGCCACACATTCTTCATTTCTATAGAAAATCCTGGAGGCACTGTCAATGCTTTTTCAGAACATGCAATGGCTTAAGATGATCAGTAATCAGAGCTTTGTCACTCTGCGAGAAGTTCCTTGCGAATTCACCAATCGGGGGGGGGGGGGGATAAAAGGCTTCATTGGCTTGGATGGGATTCGAACCGTGAGTCTCGATTCAACGTCAGACCCACTGCACTTCCACACCTTAGCTGCTATACTTACGTGGAATCAGTTCTGAACCCAGTCCACCTAAGAGGTACATGCGTCTCCTGAACCACCGCTGTGTGTTGGCGGCAAAGGAAACAACAGCTCGGCTTTCCATCAATAGGATGTAGCGGGTTGACTCATTCTTAGAGTCTTAGGAGAGAACCACGTGATTCGCGTAGATGTTTCATTTCAATTGAACAGCCTTAGCGCACATTTTCTAATAATGGAAATGAGAACGCATTCTGGAGCTTCGGTTTATGTAGAAGAATGCAGCGATCAACTAAAGCTGTGTTCATTCTGGGGATTACAAGAAGCTTGTCGTCTGACGACAATGACTAGGCTTTGTGGACAAGTAGAACCCAAAGAATGCTTGGTGAGTCGTCCGGCGAAACAGATGCATAAAGGAAGTTCCACGAATTCCCAGAAATATCCAGACAACTGCTGAGTTTGCGTCGCTGATGTTTTGCCAACTTCCTTTGCTCATGAACAGCGCTCCGAAAAGCTGCTGCTGCCGCTGGCTGCTGTTTTGACGCCATCTTTCTAAGGCCGGCACTTAGCCGCCTCTCCCGCGGTGCTTTTCGTTGTCAGCTGTCGGAGTTCAATGACGACGATCGAGACGACTCGGTCGCTTCGCGTCAACCTAATTTGTTTTGAATGGAGCATCACCCCGCTTTCTCTCAGTGTCCCCTCTCTAACAGGCGTTTTGAAGCGCATGATCTCGACCCCAGCTGCCGCTGCTGCTGATGCTCATGCCGCTGTTGTGCGTCTAGTCTGAGCATGTGCTTAAAACGACAATAACATCGGAAACTGATGAGACAACCACATGGCCAGGTTCGATTGCAACATTCTCGATAGGTTTGAACCACCTCGAGGTTAATGAAAAACAAAGAAAGGGGACATGAAGGTGAAGGGACGTTTTCCGGATTTCAGAGAGGATCAGACTCGCTTGCTGCTTGTCTGTGAAGCGAAATCTTGTGACTAAAGACTAAAGGCTCGTCCTGTACGTCATCCATAGCATTGAGATGCTTAAATGTCTGAAGTTCCTATCGAGACCGCGGAGGAAATGAGTATTTTTGTCTATAATGAACGTTTGGCTGTGGCGAAGTTGATTTGTTTGAAAAATCACTTTCATGTCCAAAACGAAGAGGTTCATACGCTTAAAGCGCCCCCTGTGCGCGTGATTAAGCCGTCGGAGATATAGGTGTAGAATGCGTCGCGCATCCCAAACATCATTTAATCACCATGGTCCTTTATCCTTTAACCTTTCGTACACTTGGTCCTGTAGACGAATTAGATGGAGTGTTCAGGGTTCTGGGTGGAGCGCGTGGTGGAGTCAGAGGAGGCCTACACAGCGAATTTTGGTTCATGACTGGCACACACCAGCTTAGCCCTCTATCTATGTATGTATCGGTGAATACCCAGACTGATTGGAAGGGTACAACTCTGATTTGCTCATTGACTATCCACCACAAGTCGCTGCGTGGGATAATAAATACCATTCGACCTGTCTTTACGAAATCTTACCAAGGTAGTGTGCGTGGCGCATACAATTGCCCTTTTAATAGGGTGTTCAACGGTGTAGAAAACGAACTGTATGAAAAGTGATGCGGATGGGGCTTCGCATGCAGAGCCTGATGTCTACATAAGGAGCAATGGAAAGCTTAAACGATTTTGATTTAAGGACACCTCATACTGATGGATAGACCCACAGCTAGTGTTATGAAACAGAACGTCTAGGAGTGGTTAGTTTTGGGGAATTATCTGAAAGGATTAATTGTCATGAATTGTCATCCAATTACATATCAGGAGTTATCATTAAAAACTGCGAACTAATGTCAGAATCTCAGTCCATTAGTTTGTTGCCGTAGATTGCGGTTCGAAGCTAGTTATTGCCCGAGTGACCAGATAGAAAGGTCTTTCTCCCTTGCCTATCAGGCTCTATCAGAAAGCGCAGGTTGAGAGCCAGATTTGTGTGGTCGCAGCTGATAGTCATTTATTTATTTATTTATTTATTTATAACTGCACCTTAAGTGCGCTCAAACGAGGAGATAACGAACAAAGTAATCTTTTACAACTGCAACAATCTAACGCGGAACAACAATGAGAAACGTAGTATCACTATGCGCTGCATTCTGTAATTTTTCAGTGTTGTCCGGCCATTCAAAAGCTCAAGTACAAGGAGCCTGAACCAATGGGTAGTCGTAGCGTGAGAATATAGTAATAAGTAATTTAATTACTCAAAGTTTACGTAATTGTTTTATAATTATTTTTGTTCTGGTATAACGGTGCAGAGGTTGGTTAGGCAATCAGTATAACTATGGCATGATTCCGATTTAATAGGGAAATCACTTTCAAGCAGCTTATAAGAAGGAAGCACCTGGGAGTCCGGCCTTAATTCCGGTCATACCCAGGCCTTCATTACGCTTCCATTCGAAGCTGCTTCCATAGGAACTGAGTTAGCCTAACCAACTTGCAATAAAGCATATCTAAATGTAGCAACCTATAGATTATATCTGTATATGAAACAGTATAAAAAATATGTGATTTATGCCGACGGCTGAGAACCGTTAGTTTCTGAATCTATTACTCGTCTTAGTCTCTTTTAATTACAATTTATTTGTCATTGTCCTTTCTTCGGTTTACAGTTTAGTGTTTTTTAGCGTTTCCCCTATTGAGCGCTATTCAGTTAGGCCTTTTCTATCAAATTGCCGCTTCAGTGAAAACTTTGAGGTATAAAGCACTTGATTAACTCTTGAGATGGATTGTGCTGAAATGACGAGTACCCCAAGTATGTAGATGCATCTCAATCAGTGATTATACTGCAATCTGCACTTCCTCTTTGAGTGACCATCTGCAGTACTCTTTCTACTGCAATTTAAAAATTTAAAAATTCTAGCCGTGTTGCCTTCAAATCCTATTTAGAAACTAAGAGAGTGAATCCTATGTTGAGCAGCTACTTCTGGATAATAATCGATAATATTGGTCAACGGGCGCGTAAAAGCGCAGTCGAAGAAGTCGCCGACCGTCGCGTGCACGCCAATTCGTGGTTCTTGGTTCGGGTTTTCCTCCCAGATTGACCAATTCTTCTATCAGTACGGGGTCGGTGAATTAATGCCGGACTTGTTTGGAGGTTAGAACACTGGATAGTTAATCGGCTGGCCACCACAAACACATCGGTGAAGTGCGCATTCATCTTGTCTTCATGATTTCCCGCATAAGTAGATTGCGTGGTGCATCCTATTAGATATTGACCAACACCGTCTTTTATTATTTTGCTCCTTTATTGACCGATATTGACTGAGTCGGAGCATTTTTGCATGACGTCAAGCTTGTCCAGTGGCCGTCGTATTCGTGTAACTTCTAATTCAAACGGTTAATCGTCAAGAGAGATAGATCGAGACTTGAAATCCTTTGAAATCCGTGGGTTGAATGCAGACACGGACTGATTGGTTCTTTCTTGAGTGAAAGGATGGCCTTTTAAACCTCAAATCTAAGCGAGTCACCAAGGCGTGGAACATGCCTGGGTGGCCGTTATGGGGCCATGCACATGGTCGCGGTCGAGCCTCGAAACGCTCCTGCCCTGATCGGCACGATTTATCCGATCCATCCGTCCACCACCACCTCCGGACGGGATGTCTGTGCCGGCGGCGTCTCTGCGTCTCTGGCGAATGACGAGCTCTGACCATACGCAGCAGCAGCACGGCCTGCTATTACACCATCCTGTGACGTGTTCCCAAATAGCTCCAGGCGCTCACACTCCCCTCTCAGTCGCTTACACTCAAATAGGGCAGTGTAAAGCTGTTTTCGAGACTCCTTGCCGGGACTTGCGGACATCACGAGGAGAGCCGCCGCCGACGCTGACGGGGGCCGGAGCCGATGGCGATTGATCCTTTAGTGGAACACGCTTTCACAGAAAGGATCTTGAAAGATGATTGAGCACTCAAACGAGGCAATAAATTGGAGCCGTGGAATAGCGACAGCTGCGGAACAAATTGCAAACCACGTATGCGAGGTATGTATATTGCCTAAACGCATTATGGAGTGCCTTGTTAAAACAAATTGCTCTCGGAATCGTACTGGGAGACGGTTTCCATTGTCCGAGAAAACTGCATCCAGCCAGGGGCAAAGAATTCTCTCACTCTCGGAACTCAAGTGAAGGAATCTAAAACGAAAGTGAACACGCCGTGGGTTAGGAGGCATCGTAGGAAGCGGAAGCCTTCAGCAGGTTTCTAGGCGGTGTTAAACTATAACTACTATTTGCATATTCCTCAGCAAATAGCGGTACATGTCGTGAAAGCGCACAGCATTGGGGTATGGGAACGCGCCAACCAATCAGGCTGCATCGGCCGACTGGGCGTCCCATTCAGAGGGAGCGATACCCTGATTACGTGGCGAGGGTACTGTCGGTGACAGGCTTGGCTATGTGCTGTGCGCCTTCGCGACATGTACCCAAATAAACGTTGTAAATGAGCATTCTCTATCTACTTTTTTGGTGCACCTCTTACTACGAATAGGAGAGAGAACCTTAGGCTTTACATTCCTGTTCTCCAATCGCAGATTAGGCCAAACTTGCTCACTTATAGAAACCTCAAAGAGCTGAAGTTATTCCAGTTATCAGGTCTAGCGTCATCGTAGCCGTATTGCAACACATTCGTTATTATTATGTATCATATGTTTAAGTGACCATTAGACAGGCCAAAGTCATTAGGATGATGCTGATAACAAGGATCTCAATATTATACTGCTTCAGATGATATCGGATTTTCCCCTCTATCTTCAGCTGCCTATAGACCCAAATTTTGGATCCTTCTAGGCTATATTTTTTTGGAAGCAAAGGATTGGCACTAGCAAACCTTTGAACAAAGTTCAAAAACATTTGCAGCTTATTAAATTATTTTGGAGCGCTCCTTCTTCCATAAAGCTGAATGCACGATGTTTTTCTTCACGAATTCAAACTGGCGCTACATTGCGAGAATAAGTCGGGAAACACGATTTACATTGTGCAGTACACTTCCAGTGAATGTATGCTGCAGCCCTGGCTTTCGTCATTACTACAAGAAGTCAAATTCTCCAACTACATATATGGACAAGTTCTAAACGGATCGCATATATTGGCAAGTTTTGGAGCAAGCAGTAGGTACAATCACGTAGCTGGTATCAAGTCTAGATGAACTAATACGGAAATAGAGCAAGAAATTGGTTTCCTGATACCTTCACGCTTCACATTTTTTTTGCGCCGAGTAGAGAAGAAATGCTTTCACCACGACTAGGTCGACGTGCAAAACTGCAGTAACATTGCCAAGGATCCATTCGCCCCCATTTTACCTGGGGGCACGGTGCATTTTAACTAACAAGACTGGAAGTAGAACTTTTACGACAACAGCAGCGTTCTTGAGAGCAGGTGGGCCTATGGGTTCAGAAATAATTACCGAAGACGCAGTTGCGCACAAAAATTGTGGCGAGTACTGTTTACACGAAATTTTTCGTTACGACATCCTGAGCTCCTATGGTGCAGCAACAGCAGCGTAGGGAATCCTTGAACCGTAGAGGCATCTCCAGCACTATCCAATTTAGTGAAAAGATTCCTCGGCAGGCGTGAGGCGGTAAAATGGAATACCTGACCGCATATTTGGTAACCGGCTCCTCAGAACCTGGATGAAGTAGGCAATGAAAAATTTCGCGCACCCAGCACTCGCAGCAGCAGACCTCTGCAGAACTAACCATTATCTTATCAATTGTCTCGGAAGTTTTTTTACTGTCAATATGGGCTAAGTACCAAACTAAGACAAAGTCGACCTATGTACCATTCAGCAAGAATTCGTTGACCACAGACTCTATGTGTTCATGCCTACAAAAATCTAGCCTAAAGAGATTATTAAGAGGGACATGCGAAAAGTTTTTTATTTGGGCTGAAAATATGGGGTCAGAGAAGGGTTCTTTGAAGGCAGTGGGTCCGTGTGCATACAAAGAGCTCCAGGATGTGGTTCACCAAGCACACCAATGTCGAAATTGGCGAAATACTAGAGCTCCTTCCATTGCTCTCCAAAACCTCTTATTCTTCGCGCACTGCAGTCTTCCCTATACATGCTCGGAGATGCTTTAATATGAATGTGGCGACTTAAATGAGACATTATTTTCAGACCAACCCATTGAACGACCAGCGGTCAGAATGGAGCTTCTGTTTCACTAGAGCCTGAGCTCTTACCTAACAGTGTTGCATTGTTCCCTAGATAAGAAATTGAGTTGGATGAAGTTATTTCACATGGTTTGATCTACATTTCCAGCTGGTTTGGGTAAGATTTAACATACAGCAGCATGATGCTGATTTCGCCTCTGTTTTAATGATGTGAAGGAGTGGTGCCGTCGTGACATCTATCAAATCATAGCCCCTCCTCTTTCACCTCCGCCCTTTGGTGAGTGCAAGAAGTTTCTTCAAGGAGCTGCCTAACAGAGACGCGGGAGGGAACCTGGCGCTCTCTGCCGCCGTCGGCGTATCTGGAAGCTTCGGCGGAGTGCAGAGCGCGTTTGGTCGCATGATGCTAATGGCCGAGAAATGCGCTCACCGCTCCATTCACGAGGCGAGCAGTTGCTTGTGGGGGATGCATGGCGAGACGAGCAGCTGATTTGGACGAAGCTGTGGTGGCTGCCCGTTTCCAGGAAGTGCCCCGATGTCGGCGCTTGGCCCCTCTCGCAGGGCACCGTCTACCGTATCGGTACCCAGGTCTCCTCACCAATCCAGCAAGTGCTTCCCGGACGCACTTTAAGTAGGACACGTACGGGGCCTCCTCATCCGGTGGCGTACTTTTGTTTTCTTTGCCGAGCTGCGAGCGGAGAGAGGAGCGCTATCTGGGACTCGGAGGAGATTTTACGGAATGTGGGCGATTTCCGGAACCGGTTGTGCGTCAGCGGCTGAGCATGGCCAGCGCTGCGCCGCCGCGCTCGGCTCGCTCTCTAGCCGCCGTCTGGCTGTGTGTTTAGCCAAGAGGCGAGTCAGGAACACTTGCCGCGAAAGGACGCTTCTTCCTCTTCTTCTTGGTCTCCCCTCTCGAGTCACTGCCGAGGAAGACGACCGCCCCCGTTGCCATTCATCGATCGAATCGCCGGCTGGCAATTAGGGCCTCACTGGGGGGTTTGCAAGACGGACCGCCATGGAGGCATGCAGCGGGAACACGGGGGTTGGCTCCACCCTGGAAATGCCTTTGGGACCTGGGACCTTAATGAAGGACCGGAAGGAGTTCTGAAGCAAGTACGACAAGTCACGTACAGCGAGTGCGAGGCTTTGCTTTTCTGGCATATCAGGTGTAGATTTCCGTGAGCGACCGCAGGTGTGTTGCTCCCGGGGCCGTCAGCGAATCAAAGGATGCGCCATGCACTTCACGTTCACCGGAGTAAACGTTGTGGAGACACGCTGGCAAGTGTAGCTACCAGGGTTCACCTATCTGATCCTTATTCCTGCTTTCAATCTTCACGGACGAAGCGAGGCTCCACATGAGAGCTCTTGGATCGCAGTACGACTTAACGGATGGATTTGAATTTCGCTGGACTAAGGAGTTGCCGTCCTCTCAGGGAAAGCTGCTGTTAGAATAAGCTAGCCGAACAAACACCTTACATTCAGTTTTATCAAGTCGCCCATAAATTTGAAATTGCTTAAAATTAGGCTTATATCCATTCAGTTACGACATGGATCCCGAACCGAGTACTTGGCTCGGTCGCCGTCTAGACCTAATATTCATTCCATACTTCGGGAGTCAATGGCGTGGTGCAAGACTTGTCGGTGAAGGAAAAGTACTGATTTTTCAGGTTGCTCTCCCGCCACCGCCGCACATTCAAACTGAATCAAGCTGCCTTCACGATTTCCATAGAAGCAGAATGCGTGGCGCATCCTCCGCATCCTAACTGATTAAAACTATGTCCTATCAATTGTAGTCTAGCTTCCTGAATCCAAAATGATAGCCCTTCAAGTCAGTACTAGAATTCTTGGTAAAGGAGCGCTTGGGGAAAGAGAATGAAGCTGGCGGCCTTCTATCGACAGCTTTGTTGTGTCACCGCAGGCATCTTCTCTTCGTTCATAGAATCAACATCGGAAAGTCAAGGATAATCGAGAATGCCGTTTACTTGGCATTGCCTTTAGGAAGAAAATGATTCGGTGAAAAGAAGGAAAAAAGAAAGAGCAAATTAGCTGGAATACAGATCAAATGGGTGTACTGAATAGAGGCAATCCTTGCCAGAAAAGTCCGCCATCATTTCTTTGCCTCGAAACGAATAAAAGCACTGCTCCCCAAGAGCAGAACCGAGTCTAAAGTTGGTATACTGCGAGTAAGATATCGTCACCTCCTAATTAATAAAGATTGCACATACATGGCTGTGACATAACCTGCGGATTAAAGCAGTGAGCTAGCTAGTTGATTTTAACTCTGCTCCTTATTGAGGTACTCATCCAACTTTAATTCCCCTCTAACCGTTGGCACTCACTGGATCTGCGTTCCAACTGACCCTACAGCTTTATACTAAAAAAGAGCGGTGATAGACAAGCGCTCCCTCTAAGATTTCGGTGTGCGGTCATCTT
The DNA here is from genome assembly GCA_947359475.1 of Heligmosomoides polygyrus bakeri. Lineage (NCBI taxonomy): Eukaryota > Metazoa > Nematoda > Chromadorea > Rhabditida > Heligmosomidae > Heligmosomoides > Heligmosomoides polygyrus. Next base: position 27,929,041 of record OX375868.1, read on the forward strand.
TTCGGCATGTCATTGCTTAGGTTAAGCAGGAATTCAGGAGCCTTCTCGTGACGTCAACTTGACGTAGGATGTACAGTTCATGTACACTGAGATAAAGTATTATATTTATCACTTCATCTCTTCACTGGGAACCACACTACTTACAATCCCCGTGTGCAGAAAGGCACTATAGCTTGTTCGCAGCCCTGGTTGATTATCAAGTGCGTAGAGCTTCAACAGTTGCCATCGTGAACTGTGATGGAACGTATACATTAACTTTAGTAACGTGCAGTGCCCGCTCTGATACGCACTGCTCGTAGTCCTTCCTCCTCGAGAAGTTCGTCCCACGATTGCCACTTAATGGCAACAAAATGTGTTCGTTCTGATGTAGCTGAACGCGGAAGCGTATCAAATTCGTCGCACTCGGCGTCGTCAGTGCAAACAGAACAGAAGCACGTGAGAGAGATAGGGGGAGGGAAGAGTCTGAGTTGGGTGTTTACCGAATAGAGCTTGAGGCCTTTTTCATTCCGCAAACACTACGCTCTCCGGCTGGCTCCAGCTTCCGAACCGGCTAAATATTGACTGCCACCTAACATTTGGGGGTGCTGCAAATGACAGCAGCAGGTGGTGCTGGATCGGGCGGTGCTGTCAGTCTCGTGGACGAGATATCGTATGCGAGTTTGATGGGGGTGCTAGCAGGAAAAGGTCACCAAATGGACAAAGGCTGCTTAGGGAGAATCTGAACTTTGAAGGCTTACACTGGTTACATTGCTTCTCAGAATTGAATTTCTCGCTATAGAAAATTAGTCAATTTTCAGCAGTTCGTCTCGTTACTCCCAACGATGGTCCCGACGGCGCTGTTCAGCTCATTCGGGGAAGATGACTACAATCAGGATGATAGCGATAACGACTCCGATAGCGAGGAGCAAAGCGAAGCTAAAGAGGAGCCACCTGCTGTCGAGGACAAAAAAGACGGTTAGTAGAACGTGCATCTCGTCAGCTAGGATAAGCTCTCGAGGAGCTCATTGGGGACCTAAGGTCTGTAGAAAAAGGTCGTCAACCAAGTGATCGGGACAATCCATTTCCGCTTCGCAGCTGAACGTTCTTTCTCGGAAGCAAACATCAGCAGCTCCTTTTTTCGCTGCAAACGGGCAACGAGCTGGTTCCTCGATCTCGTCCAGCTCACCGCATTTCCTTGTTTTCGGGAGATTGCTGCTCTGTCACACCCTACCGTGGTATCGTCATCTCACTTGAACTATGTACTGGGAGTTAGAAAAGATTTAAGGGACGGACCTCTCACCCAAATTTAGTCGAAGCATTCAATAGTGGTGGTTTTTCAGAGCAGGCCAAACTGGCCGCGAGCCTACAGCAAACGCTGAAGGAGGCACTTAAGGCGGCTGGAACGACACGTCTGATGCAGCAGAAGCGACGACAAGCCACTCCACCTCAACCGCCGCCGACGTCACAGACTGCGACGGCAAACACGAACGCTTTTCTGGCGCCGTTTCTTCTCTCAGGTATGGTATCGGCACATCGCACTCGACTTCAATTCCCCACCTTCCCGACGGAGTTAGGAGATACCAGCCCGTTAACATTTGTGAAACACTCAAAATATCGCTGTAACGGTGTCTTATTGCGATCAAAAACCCAGCGATAGGCGGGGAGTTAAACGCGCACCACCTTCTAACCGGGAGAAGTGCTCTACGCCGCTACACTACCGACCGTGTTTGATCGATTCCACATTTTGATGCCACATGAAAGTGACTTGACTTCAAATGTACCCAGCGAATTGCGCCACGCATTCTTCTTCTATCCACGTGTTATCCTATGTAGCGCTGTATCAATTCATAGGCTGGCCTATGTGGAACCACTTAGGGTTCTTCTCATAGAGAAGTTGGCGTTATTCTACCGTTCACTATTCTGGAACCATTTTAAGAAGTGTGTGCATGGTAGCGCCGTCGGAGGAGGTGCCAGCTGTCGCGTGCACCAGATTCGAGCTTCTTGGCTCAAAATTTTCGCTCAGGCCAAAAGCAAGTCTTCCATCCCTCTGGGTCGATAAATTGGTACAACACTTGTCTGGGAGGGATAAAGCGCTAAGTTGTCCGTCGACTGAACACCGAAAGTCGTTGTATGGACCAAATAAACATTCAAGGTGTGTTCACGACGCCCCGTAAAAGTAGGGTTCGTGGTCGTACCTTCTGAAGTACACGAAAGGATTTAATATGTAGAGTAGCAAAATGCAATGCGGACCCTTAGTGTTCCCGTTCCCTACCTCTAAGGCTCTTCAAAAGATTCTTTCTTGTACAAAAACCGTCAAACATGGATAAGATAACGCACAAAAAATAAAATAAACGTAGATATGGTCACTATAGGTTTCTTGGGAGCTCGAAAATCTATCGGCACGTTGAAAGAATGGATCTTTTTAAAAATATCTCTGCAAAAACCTCACAGCTAATTTCCATCTTCTCTTCTCCTGAAAAACAGCTAACGAGCCATTCCTAACCTCTTTCTCCTGTAACCCCTTCTGAAGTATTTGCTAACAACGCTTCTGCAGCTATCACCCGTTTCACTCTAGGTCTCACCGCTAATACCTCCTCTAATGGCACGATATTTCAACTGCCACAGGGTTGTGTGTACACGAATTCGTCGAACGGAAATGATGGTGAGTTAAGCGAGAAGACTAACCACGAGTTCTGTCAGGCGTCTAAATCAAATGTCCTGTGGGCTGGCTGTACCACGTAGCTAATGGTGTGATTCGTGTTTGAGAAGGGCTGTTTGTTGACGTCTTCTTTGATTAAACTAACTGTCGCAAAAGTGGCTATTTCAGGTGGCGCTACCGCGAACAGTCTGCTGATCAACTCGACGAAAGGCGATGAACCCTCCTCACAGGCGAATCCTCTGCTGTCCTTCCCGTTCCAGTTCAGTTTTCAACAGGTACGGTGATGTGCGTAAACCTAGAGATGAGTGGCAAGACATCTGCTTCGGTAAAAGCATTAAACCACATCCGATTCGGCCATGCCTTCGTTGATCATGGTTGACATCAGTCGATCACTTACGGGATCCGTCATGAATTTTGCTGCAGTACGATATGACGAATCTGCTCTTCTAGATGGATCCTTGGCCTATGGCAGTCAAACCTGTAGCGGTGAGCTGCTTTCTGTCTCTGAGGAGCACACCGAGCCGAGATGGTCGGAGGTCTGGAAATGGGAGAATTAAGCGTTGACAAAGCCTGAAATTGAGTGGTGTAGTCTGCGCCTAATTCCGAAACTGTTGCCAGTTGTCATGCTCTTCCTGTCTCAATCACTTTCTGACTGATACGAGGATAAGGAATGAAAAGCGCTAGGGGTATAGGTGCCACCCGAGACGCCAAAAGCTGTTCCGTCTTGCAGGAAGATAGTCAAATCTGGTAGTTTAGTATCAGCCGTGAAAACGTGTGAGTGAGGCTCAACATGCTCAAAGACTTTGATAATAATGGCAAAAATAAAAAAACCATTTTACCTTAAATTGGACACCCTTATATAAAAATTGGATATGGTATTGGATTGGACAATTGGATATGATTGAACAGTCTTCAAACTAGATTGGATTTTTTCCTACCCAACATCTGAACATATTCCAAACCAAAAAGAGAGTTTTCCAGATTAAATCAGAGTCTTTTCAGGAAGTTCTAATTGATTTTTTGTCTAAAAGAATTAGCATGATCTTTGCTAAATTTTAAAAATTTACCTGCTCTATTACACACTGTTTGGAGTTTTTAAAATTCTTTGATCATCGGTAAGAAAATGGTTCAGGGCTTATTTTAAAGTGCAGAAAGATAACATTAGGGTGTCCCACATGGAATGTCGCTTCAGACCGAAAAGTTCATACAATGCAATTAAAACCAAACTTTGGTGATACATACTCCATAATTATAAACAACCGTTGTCCAGCGTACACGCAAAGATTGGATCCCGTCTTTAAAGAAATGAGATGGCTGCGAATCGAGGAAGTTGGTCATTCAAACCCGGACTTCATCGTAGTCAGGGAACATTTTACAATCCAAGGCGTGCTGCATCGAGCGGAATATGTGGGAGTCGGATGGGCAATGTCATGGCTGTACAGGGGTGAGGCAAAACGGTTCCAACAGAGTTTCTTGATTTTATACTGAACGACTTTTGTGGCATGAGGTCTCGCATGAGCATGCAGCAAGTTGGTAGAGGACGTGTCAACTCGATTTGGATTTAAATTTGGAGCAGGATTTGGAGTAGGATTTGGAGCAGAGAAGCTCTACTGCAAGCTACGTCGGACTTGTCGGATCAGCTTCAACGGCAGTCTGTGAAAGGTCGATATCCAGGACAAGCGCCTGTCTCCTATGCTTTTCGTCTTCAAGACTTTCGTCGCCGGCGGCAAGACGTTGAAACCCCCTCGCATTGCCTCTGAAAACGACATCTTCGCTAAATGTAGCTATCAACGAATGATGCGATTCTGCAGCGGATCTTTTCAAATTGAACTCGTAGAGCAGGCACACGCGCACAATCATTCTCTGGTCCTTTGTAGTCTGAAGACTATAGTTTCTGAAACCGATGAGGGAATAATGTAGGAAAAATAGGAAATGTAGAAGATGAAACGCCGCGAAAAACTGACCCTAAGTAAGCTCACAACTGTGCGAAGAACTGTGAAAAGACGACCACAATGTATGCGACATTTCGTGTGGGACAATCTAACAGTTTTTAGCGTTAAAATAAGAGATCGCGCCATGCACTCGCTCATCCTGACGAGAATCGACTTCCATTTGATCGATAGCGAAAACAATATTCGCAAGGAGTTGAATATTTGTCAGTGATACAATAAAAACATTGCAGAAAACAAAAATTTCTTTACTTTGCTGGTTCAAGTAAGCAACAGTGCGCTACGCTAACAGTCAAATAGAATTTGTGGCGGGCTAGACGACTGCAACGACGAAGAGCATGGGAGACAGGCGCCGTCCTGGATAGCGACCTTTCGCGGACTGCCGTTGAAGCTGATCCGACAAGATCGGAGCCGGAGCTTGCAACAGAGCTTTTCTGCTCTGGATTCTACTCCAAAGTCTTCCCCAAATTAAAATCCAAATCGAGTCGACACGTCTTCTAACAACTTGTTGAATGATAATGCGAGGCCTCATGCCGCAACAGTTGCTCAGTATACAATCGAGAAACTTGTTTATCGGGCTAGATGACTGCATCGCCATCTCTTTGCCTAATATCCTAAAATTTTCTGTGTTCGTGCGCTTCAAAACAGAGTCTATGTCACTTTTTCCTTGAAAAATAATGTTTTTTTAAAATAAAATTTCAAGCGATGTGTGAAGTCGTGAAGATAAAAAATTTAGAGAAAATTGTGCTAAACTTTCCTTAAAAATAAATTTTACCTTTTGGAGTGCTTCTATTATAGTTCACGCCGAAAAAGGACAGTTTTGATTTGGAAGATGTTTAGTTGCATTTCAAAAGCATCAAGCTTCCATGAGAAAGTGTCTAGTTTGATTGGAAAATTATCTGAGTGGTGCCATCCAAGGTTTTTATAAACAGTTGGTTCTGTATTGTAGGTATTTTCTGTTATAGGACTTAGGGGCACGTAGGTAGCGCAGGCAGAGGAGGCTCCGGCTGTCACATGCACCCGACTCCAAGTTCTTGGTTCGGTTTCCCGTTTAGGCCAACCAAACCTTCTATTCCTCTACCACAAACGCTACCAGACTTGCCTGAGAAGAATAAAAAATACCGACTGTTTATCATATTTCTATCGCAATTGTCCATATAATAAACAATTAGGATTTTATTTAGACCCATTAGGCTAAACAGACATTTGGACCACCCTCACGACAATCCGTGGAATAGGATACGTGGCGCGTCCCAAAAAGATTAATTACTTCACCTTTTTCCTTTTTCTCTTCATTCACTTTATTTCAGTTGATGGAGTCCGCGGCATTGGGTGCCCAAATCACCAACAACGAGTAGGAAGAAGATGTTTGCTGCTCGCCGATCCGCATCACTACGTCTCTTTCATGTTGTCTGTTCTACCGCCTACATAGTTATTCATATTCTACTTACTCTCCTGGAGGAGTATTTGTGAGCAAGTGTTACCTTAAGACCGAAGATTCTGGCGAACTGTGTTATCGTTGAATTCGTGCCGGACCGTATCCACTGAAATTCGCGCCTCGTAGTCAAATCGCTAGGACCACCCTCGTCGCCGCCCACCTCTCTGGGCGACTTTTGCTGGATACGGGACCTGGTCTGTCATGACCCAATTGATCTACACCCTCCGTCTCACTGTAGCCGTTTTTGTGTGATCGCTCGTCCAGTTCTCCTCTTGCTGCAGACGCGGTCGCGGACAGCTTGCGAGGTGTGTCGCTGCACAGCGAGCTTTTTTGGAAGTGCGCTGGAGAAGGGAGAAGTCTTAGCTGGAAAAGAATTTAACGAAATTGTTCCTCCAGTTCATCTACCGCTCACGCAAGCTGCCCAATTGCAAGAATGGAGCTGTGGCGAGCTGTGAAGAACGTTCAAGCTCCGATGCGGCCTTTCTGATCGCCTTGTAACCACAGAGATTGCGAATATATACATATTAATTATTAATGACAACGTGGCCGTTCTTCCAGTCTGTTGCCTTCTGCTAACGATGTCGGTTTCCGGTTCGTCTGCTGGTGTACTGTAGTGTTCGTCCAACAAGACCACCACACCGCCTGCCTAGTGCCTTTCGCCTTTGGCTATAAATACACACAAACACTGGATGTGTGGTGCCTTTGACATTTCACCCACGTCTTCCACACCACTTTTGCGTATTCGCTCCACGACACAGAGATCTTTATTTTTGTGTGTATATTTTAATACTTTGGTGTAATTATAGTTCTGTCTGTTCCGTTTCTCCTCGAATAAACCTGCATTAGAACTGGTGTGACAGCTTTGCGCTTCTCAACTAACTACATCATTTTCAGCCCATTGGCATCAGATGTTGTTCGATTAAGTGCCAGCCTAAATTCTTACCGCCTCAGCGGCGACAATACTCCGTGTTTTGAGGATCTTCAATGCGAAGTTCTAATGGCATGTTAGGGTGGTTTTGAATGGAGCCACTGGTGAAGAATGCTGCGATGCTATAAACAGCGAGAATAGGAATATTTTGCAGAACGTCAAAAGAACATGCATATGCATCAGTGGTGTTTATTACTATCATAGAAACAAGGGCGTGAAAGGTTTGGACGGAAGACATAGCAAGTGTTCAACATATTATTGAATCTCCCTGAGATTCCAACAGCGAAGAAATTCGCTCTGATCTGAGATTTAACAGTAGCAATAGAAACCATGAGAGAAAAAACAGCGGCAGTGGTGTGGGGCGTGACATCCTGCCCGGAAAGCAGAGGGGGCTGGCTAGAATCCCGCCTGGCGCAAGAGTTTTGTTCTCAAATAAACACTCATCTAGCAGCTTATGACATCCATAACAGCTTTTTTAGTATTTAGCAATTACGTAAAACACAAAAGTAGTCGTTATCTTCTTGAGGTGATCTTGAACATCATAGTGACATCTTTGTTCCCATCCTTAATGTAAAGCGTTGGAAGAACAAGGGCTGTATACCATGCAAGCCATTGGAAATCCCCTTGTGTTCCACTCCGTAGCATTGCACACAAATCATCATTTTCAATAGCGTTTGTCTCACTTGGTGGCGGGATTCGCTCTTCTGTGGTGGTGACACCAGTTCTCTCGATCAAACGCTTTGCCAGGATGCACACTAACAGTCCAAGTGCAACGTATCTACCCAACGTTGCTTCGGGCGTCCCCTGGACCGCTTTCCAGGGACCTCAAGGTTGAGGCCAATCTTACCGACGGTGTCGTCGTTATTCCGAAGGACGTGGCCGTACCATCGAAAACGAGCTTCGCGCAGCTTCTCGGCTATCGGGGCGACACCGAACCTCTGTCGTATGGCGTCGTCGCGAGCGCGGTCCAATCGCGTTACTCCGGCCGTCCACCTTAACATCTTCGTCTCCATTACACTGAGGCGGCATTCAATTTCCTTAGTTACAGGCCAGGTTAATGTGTTTGGAACACTGTCTAGGAAATCAACGTCTTTGTTTTTGCACCAGTTACAGCTTTGAAATTACATTATCAGCTGAACCTGACTAGTAGGTCCACAGAAACTTAGCAGTTAGCGCCGTTTGTCTGCATGATCTTGAGAAAAAAATAGGTTTTGATATTTCTTCATAGGGGCGCATGGAGCGCAGTCACATGAGGTGCCGGGTGACGCATGCACCCGATACCAGGTTCCTGGTTAGGATTTCCCGCCCAGACCAATCAAGCCTTCCATCCCTCCGGGGTTGATGAATTGGTACCAGACTTCTCTGGGAAGAATAAAGCACTCATTTGTTCATCGGCTGCCCATCGCAAGTCATGTCTTAATCCGCATTCAAATCGCCTCCCGACATCCCGTAGAAATAAAATATTGTAGAAGCAGAATGTGTGGCGCATGATAAGTGGGATCGAATAACGTCGTTCTTTATCATTTATCCTTTATCTCTTTACATTTTTTCTTGATTTCTTCTACGGTGAAGTTTAAAATTTAGTTGAGCAGGCGATCTTGACTTGATTTGAAGTGTAAGTGCAAAAATATTATGCTCTGCATACGAGAAATGTGCGAGAATCGCTGATCCTTGATTTTGGAACACGCGACTACCTAGAATTACGCATTCAACTTTGAGCCAAAAAATATGGTACTAACGTAAGCTTTCAAAAAGAAGGCATGTTATTTCTTGACGAACTTCTTCGCATCTTGGTTGAAAAGTCTCAGAAGTTTTAAGGCTGTAGATGCCACATATTATACTTGACGGCCTTCTAAAAAATCCTATAAAACAATGGATAAATAGAGAAAGAAGGATTAACAATCAATCACTTCAGAAGTGCGCTTCGTGTCCCACTTCTACGGGATGACCTATTCATATACATATTATACAACGGGACTTGCGGTGACCATCCGATGAAGATGTTAATGTTTTATACCTCTTGGTCAAGTCTGGTAACAACTCTTAGACTCCGGATGGATGGTATGTTTAGCTGGCTCGGGTGGGAAGCCCGGAGCAGGAACCTGGAATCGGGTGCACGCACCTCCGACTGCGCTGCCTACAAAAAAAAGCGTAGATTCGCAGTAAACTGCATTCGGGTCATGTAAACACGAGTGTGGAGTTGAAAGTACCATTGGTAGGAAATTGAAGAATAGTTTACTGGTTACAGCCCACACAATGATTCTCTCTGTACCTCAAATATTGAAGTTGCTCCAGCCAAGGAGCTTCTTTCTCAGACGTATCATACACTGGTTTTTTAGATCCACCTATGTGCGCTAGCTCCGGGATAAACCTTTGAAAATTGCAGCCCACATATGTAGTAGCCCAAACAAAGGTGCTGTTAAAAAGGGTTTAAAATGGCAAGGTGAAAGAAATCGCACACCCGACAATTGTATTAGGTTGACCGAAAAGTCTTGTAACACTAGCAGAACAATATTGAAATTTGTTCCTATTTGCTAAGACAAAAACTCAGTCCGCGATGTTTTGACACATTTGTTTAAGCCTGGGGCGGCTGGTAGAAAGCTATATGTTTTACAGGATGTTTTGCTGCGATCAAAACTCTTGTGCCAGGCGGGACTCGAACCCGCATCTGCTTTCCAGGCAGCGATGCTCAGTCCACGACCATGACGTGGTGTCGCGCCATGAGATGCTGGACACACCTTAGTGTTGCACCTCGCGACTAGGATAGATCCGAATTCCATGACTTTTCGCACATACATAGCTTCACATTTTTTGCACCCTATGTAGGGTTTGTGGTGATGTCTTTCAAGTTTATACAGCGAGCTGCTGTATCTAAACGGGTGCTATCAGTTTTCCACGCTCTCTTTGATTGGACAAAGATCAATCGAAAAGATGACGGAAATGATTATTAACTAACTGAGGGACAGTTTAAAGATTGTCCTGACTAGACCTAGATCAAACCTCAAATTGCATCCCTTTTGTCATCGAGCTGCTTCAGAGTACAATAAAATTTCAAAATCTTTAAACATTCCCAGTACACTTCATCGATTTAAGAGACTAGTGAACCAGCTTCCGATCAGACTTAGTGTTCTTAACATTAGTTGTGTTTCAATCTTGTTTATGTGAGTTTATTGTTGTTATTCGTGTTCTATGTAGTTATGTTCACGTGGCGGTATATTGTTATGCTGTTCATGTAATAAATAATAACTAACTCTCTCCCTTTAGGGTGGGCCACAAGTAATGAGACAAATTCAACAAGTTTCTTTATCTCGTTATAACTCAATTACAACTCAACGGTGCTGAGGTGCTGAGGAATGTATTCGTCATTAAGGTCGATGACCTTGCAGCCATCGATCAGCCAACTTCCTGTTCCCATCCTTCCAGAACTGCCTAGGCCTGATGCTGATCACTGCTCGTTATGATTGTCGAGATCTGCTTGGGTCCTTGTGTCCATTCCGACCAGGAAGTCCCGTAGGCTCAAGAAGTAGTGGTATTCGCATGGAGAGATGTCCGGCGAATACGGTGGGTGAGGCATGTGAATGTAGCTCAGCTGAGCAAGCTTATCCGTGGTCCTTTTGCCCGATGGGGTGCGGCGTTGTCGAAGAGGAGGACCTTCTCGAAGCGCTGAAACCGAATAAGTTCGAGTCGCCGGTCTTTCTCTTCTATTTCGTTCACCATGGTCTTGAAGCCCATCGTCGTGCTTTTGGAAAACAGTTTCCAGGACTCCAGTCCATGGGCGCAGACTCTAAAGCTCAGAAGGTGCCTGCGATTTTGGCATGCTTCTGGAAAGGGCGAAAGTGGTCACTTCTCAGGTAGACTTCAGTAAGTAGCATACAAGCTACAAATTATGATAAGCGCAAAACCAGACTCCAGACACGACATATGTGGGCACGGCATGGAGAGTCACCTTCTTTACCCCCCCCCTCTAATATCTCTATCAGTTTCGCGATTTATCAACAAAGACATTCTAGTGTTCTAGGGTGTTTCATTTTTACACAAGCTAGTGCAAGAACTGTGAGGGTCTCGTCAGCTCGGCAGGGTAAGAATTCGCTTCGGTACAGTGAATCTGACGCTAGCGTTCAGGTTTGGGACGTGGAAGGTGGTCAGCTCGTTCAAGAGATCGTATAACCAAAATTAAAAATAAAAATAAAAAATGAAATGGACTTCCTATTTACCAAGCTGGTAATTATGCACCCAATTGTAAAGAACTGCTGACGATGGAAACGCAAGAAAGGCGCAAAGTGGCTTCAGCGTCACCTTGCGTTCCATAGGTATTTATTAAAAATCCGAAGACGTCAATCATTGTACTGGATTGGGAAGTCCGTCCTGTAGACTACACCAGCTCCCTGTGGTCACTCGCGTCGGAACTGTTTGCCTGCTCCATCGGGAATGTTGCACTACTTCAAGGCAATGCGCACGTTGTTGGCGTCCTCATGATCGTTATCGAACAATCGCAGAAGACAACGATAAGGGTGGCCAATGTCCAGGTGAGGGGAAGGAGCGCTCTACTCTAACTCCTGATCAACGGCGAAAAAACTTTATGCAAGTTAGCTTGCAACGACGACATCGTCAACTGGCCTCGAAGTGGACTACAACACCGCTCGCGCCGCACGGGCAAAAGTGTCCGAAAAAACGCCAACATAGCGTCGCAAAGCGTCGCACGCTCATAAATCCTTCATATTTAGGTTTCTTGAGTAAAGGTTGGTACCATTCGATTCGCCTCTTTGAGATCTACACAAAAATGTGTAAAACTCTACCGGAACACCCGTATTTTCGCCGTGGGTGGTCCAAAATTGGCTGGACGGGCGATTAGAGCAGCTTATTTCCCAGGATATGCGTGCTTTCGGAGTATCTCCAAGATGGCGTACGTCGCCAGTGCTCTGTCATGCCAGGAATGCCCCGAGAGTGCGCCGTGCACAATTCACACAGAACCTAACCTATCAATCGAGTGGGCGAGCGCATGTCCCCTGCGCTTCTATCTTCTCTCACTGGGAACTGCGACGTTTTCAAGACTATTTCGAGAATGTTATCAGAAATTCCCCGCCACCCCACTCAGGATTAGCTCCAATCTGTCCCAGCGAAACTTTGATGTGCGCCGTGAACAATGCATGCAGAATCGAACGTTTCAATCGAGGGGGGGGGGGGAGAGAGAGCTTGTAGACTGAGCGTTTGGGGAGTTTTATCAGAAACTTCTTGCCGCCCTACTCAGGAATTGCTCCAAGGCTGTCCAGCGAGCCTTTGGAGTGCGCCATGAACAATGCATACAGAATCAAACCTTTCAATAGAGGGGGGGGGGGGGCGACCGCTCGCAAATTGCACGCGCGGGCGTCTTTGGAGCACAATAGCTCTGTCAAGTTGGAACCTTTCAGGTTGCAGCTTGTAGGTCTTGTAGGCAGTCGAACGGTCTGCTAGCACGCCAAAGCAGAATGGTTTAGCATAGGAGGGAGCAATGTTATAGGGGTGCGAAGATGCAGGTGAAACTTGTGTGAAGCATTTTTTTCCGATTTCCGTGGACCACTGTGAGAAGACGCCACAAGCTAACGGCCTTAAAATGCGTAAGCGAACAGAGCGCTTAAGGTACCTTGCGACGACGTGCTCGTAGCTCCTCAGCTGCCGTTTTAGAGTGGCGAAACCTAGCGGTTAGAGTTTCTTGCGCTCCTACTCGCCCAGACTTGAGTCTTCGAAACTCGCTATGGCACCGTTCCGTTCAGCATGGAAAACGCTATCGAGCGGTATCAATTTCGACCGATTTTGGAAACATCAATTTTTGACTGTTTCGCATCGAGGACGAGGCCGCGGCGGAAGGACGATGACGTCATCGAAAATCGATGTCTTCGAGTTGGGCCACGCTTGATACCATTCGATAGAGCTTTTCATGCTGAATTGAATGGTGTTATTGAGAGTAGGAAAAACTTTGATGCGGGCAATTAAGAGCGAGGAGAACATCGACTGTTGCTGTGCTAAATTGCACGCGCGGGCGTGTTCTGAGCGCGATAACTCTGTCATGTTTGAACCTTTCCGATTGCAGCTTGCAAATTCTGTAAGCAGCAAAATGGTCTAATATTGCGCCGAAATACAGCAATGTAGCTTATGATAGGACAAAGTTACAGCAGTGCGAAAATGCAGGTTAGCCTTGTGTGACACGATTTTTTCCAATTTCAGTCGACCCCTTCGGGAGGATGCAGAGAGCTAACAACCTAAAAATGCGCCTCCGAGCAGAACGCTTAAGGTTCTTTACGACGACGTGCTCACAACTCTCTAGTTGATTAAACTGCCTTAGCACAAGCTGCCATTTTAGGGCCACGGACACAGCGGTTGAAGTTTCCTTCTCTCCTACTCGCCCATATTTTGGTTTTCAACACTCGCAATAACAACGTTAGCTTCACCACGAAAAGCTCTATCGAACGATGTCAATCTCGACCAATTTCAGAAAAATCGATTTTTTGACAATTTCCCATCGAGGACGCGGGCGCCCTAGGCCGAGCCTGCGCGGACGTCATTGGAAACCGATATTTTCTAAATTGGCCGAATTTCCTCGTGCTAACTTCGTTCAAAATTGTATTTAAATTGTATTTCGGGGAATTTCTGATAACATTCTCGAAATAGTCTTGAAAACGTCGCAGTTCCCAGTGAGAGAAGATAGAAGCGCAGGGGTCATGCGCTCGCCCACTCGATTGATAGGTTAGGTTCTGTGTGAATTGTGCACGGCGCACTCTCGGGGCATTCCTGGCATGACAGAGCACTGGCGACGTACGCCATCTTGGAGATACTCCGAAAGCACGCATATCCTGGGAAATAAGCTGCTCTAATCGCCTGTCCAGCCAATTTTGGACCACCCACGGCGAAAATACGGGTGTTCCGGTAAAGTTTAACACATGTTTGTGTAGATCTCGAAGAGGCGAATCGAATGGTACCAACCTTTATTCAAGAAACCTAAATCTGAAGGAGTTATGAGTGTGCGACGCTTTGCGACGCTATGTTGGCGTTTTTTCGGACACTTTTGACCGTGCGGCGCGAGCGGTATTGTATTCTTTGCAATTCCAAGGCCAGGCGAGGTTGGACTGCCTACTTTTGTTTCGTTTTTTAGCGATGCCCCTCCAACAAGGATAGATCTCAGTCTCCTTTGAGAGACGAGCACACATCAGATTGGGCGGACAACGAGCTAGAGCATGCACGCGGTTTTCGTCTCCCATCCAGTACACCGCCTAGATGTTGATGTGGAAGGAGTGCTTACCTTGCTTTGCTTTGCTCAATCGGCTCGGTCGGCTCGCTGCGTGCGGTCGGTTTTTAGACCGCTCGTCCTGTCATCCTGTCTTCAGTCTTCTAACTGTTCTACTTCTGCATTCGCTGGTTCTTCTGTCTTCATCGGCTAAGCGAGTACCCTAGTGGCGAGGGTCATACACCGTATTCTACGCCACCAAAATAGGTTCTCTGTCTTCGGTTCTTCAAGTTATCTGGTGCGATCGCTCGGGTGGCCATCGATTTTTTTTCCTGCTCAGCGGTGCTCCTTGTGGCGTGGGGCAGTAGAACACTCAGTCTTAGCCACCCTGAACGGTTGTCATCTACTCACTCTCGTCATGAATACACCTCTGTGTCCGCCGATGCTTCAGGATCGTCCAGCCAAGAGGAGGTTGCAGCTCACATCACCGTCTGATGAGAAGAAGTCTCTGGTCGACGCTGTTGCTCTACTCAGCAGTGACGATGGTCTACCCGTGCATTTGAAAACTATTATCGGACATCTATTAGAGAAAGCAACGCTGGCCGACGAGCTCATTCAAAGGAACAGTAAGTTGGAGGAGCGGCTAGAAGCCGAAATTGCTGAAAACAACCGTCTCAGGAATGAGATCAATTCCTTAAAGAAAGCTCTCTCTTCTAGTAGTAGAGTTAATCCTAGTTCCGCTCCTGCTCCTATGACTGACTCGAAAACTCACTCTTGTGAAGAAAAGGAAATGGAAAGATCGATTGTTATCGCTGGTATTGCCGAATGCAGTGACACCAATGCTACTGTTCGCGTTGCTAACGACTTTGAATGTCTTAAGAATGTTTTTAATTTCCTAGCTATAGAATGTGCGCCTGTGACTTGGTATAGGATGGGACGACCTAATTCAGCTTATCCTAGGCTGATGAAGGTCGTTCTTCCTAGCTCCTTTTTTAGGTCTCTTATTCTAAAAAGGGCACCTAAGCTGAGGTTCTTTTCTATTTCGGGAATATTTATTCGCCCGTCGCTCCCGAAGTCGGAAAGGGATCGCTTACGTGCTCTTAGACAGCACAGACAGTCCATTGCTTCTAGCTCCAAACAGGTTTCATCTTCTGTTGTTAGTAAGCCGTTGTTAGCGAACAATAATGTTCATATGGTTCCCGGTACAACATCGTCAAATGCTAATCTTGAAAGTGCGGTTTGTTCAGTACTTCCTAGAGGTGTTCTTCGGAAAACTGGTGGTGGTACACATTGTCTTTTTGCTAACATACGATCACTGCAAAAAAATGCACAATCTCTGGTATATTCCGCTATCTCCCTTAACTGTGGCGTTGTAGCACTGGTGGAAACTTGGCTTAAACCTAGTGTTAAGACTGAGTCCTTATTAGGTGAATTGTGCTCCACCCATGAAGTCTTGCGATGTGACAGAATGGGAAAAAAGGGTGGTGGTGTTGCCTTGATTATTACTCGTAAGCTCTTCCCAGTACTCGTTTTCCAGGAAAGTGTTCCTGGTGCCTATGAAATAATTTGCTGCGAAGTCCTAGCAAAGGAAGGTAGAATAAGGTTCATAGTCACTTATAGGACACCAAAATGTGGATCTGAACACACTGACCAGCTTTTCAAGTGCATCAGTGACCTTTCTTCTTGCAGTTCGCCTTGTATTCTCATGGGAGATTTTAATTTTCCGGAGATTGACTGGCTTAATTCACCTCATTCCGCATCAGCATGTGCCAACGTTTTTCTGAATATGTTGGGATCTCATGACTATGTTCAGTTTGTTACCTCTTACACCAGAGGTAATCACATACTTGATCTTTTGTTTTGTAATGTCGCTGGTGTAGTCAAAAAAGTTGAAATTGATGCACCGCTAGGTTCAAGTGATCATGCCACCATCACTTTCCAGGTGAACTCATCGTTCGACCATCCGAGGTTTACTTACAGAAGGGATTTTGACAATGCTGACTATGATACAATCAGTGCTTACTTAAACAATATAGATTGGCTAGGATCCTTCCAAAGTGCAGGTGGTGTTGATGAAATGTATGAAATGTTTATTTTCATACTGCAACATACCATATCACTGCATGTGCCTTTGCGAAGATTTTCGCATACTCGAAATCGGTTTCCCAGCTTTCTTACTAGGTGTCATGGAGCCAAGTTAAACGCATATAGATTAGCAGTAATCGATAATTCAGAGTTGGCGTGGGAGACGTATAAGAAATTATCTGAAAAATTCGATAAAAAAACTTCTAAAATTTAACAGATCAGTGGAGAAAAAAGTGATTCAATCAAATAATAAGTGCTCCTTCTTCAGGTTTATCAAAACTAGGATTAATCGCAGGGATGAGTTGTTGTATCTGCATAAACCTGACGGAAAAACTGTTGTGTCAGATTTCGATAAGGCTGAAGAATTGGCTAATGTTTTTGAAGGTGTTTACAAGGGAGACGATCATAGTGGCTCTGTTCCCGTTGCTGCGAATATTTTCCCTCAGATGCGCGACTTTCCCTGTTTTCATAGAAATGATATTTTAAAAATTCTCGACAGTTGGCCTAACTCCACCTCAGTGACGCCTGATGGCGTACCTCTTAAGTTTATTAAGAAAATTTCTGCTTGTATTGCATCGCCCCTGGAATTCCTCTTTAATCTTAGCCTTTTTCGTGCGGAAGTTCCTAAGAAATGGAAGCACTCATTTGTGACACCGATACCTAAGAGGTCCCCGTATACTGATCCTTCCAACTACAGACCTGTGAGTATTACGTCTGTTTTCTGTAGGCTGTTTGAAAAAATCTTAAAAAAAGGTATCACTGAGCATCTTGATTCCCACAAGATTTTGTCGTCAAATCAGCATGGGTTTAGAAAACACAAGTCAGCCGAAACACACATGCTTGAAGCACTGAATGAGTGGACGTCGATTTTAGAAGATAAAGCTAACTTAGATGTAGTTTGTTTCGATTTTCATAAGGCATTTGATAGGGTCCCACATAGCAAACTGTTGGATAAGCTCCAGATAGTAGGGCTGCATCCTAGAATAAGAGAGTGGATTAGGGATTTTTTGCGTGACCGTACATTTCAAGTTCGGATAAATGGACAGTTATCTACCGTAAGATCGGCTCCCAGTGGAGTACCTCAAGGTGGGGTTTTGTCCCCAATGCTGTTTAACATTTATGTAAACGATCTTCCTATGCTTGTTGAACAAGCCGGTGTTTCTTGTAAGATGTTTGCTGATGACGTTAAGATCTTCAGCAGAGTTGTGCATGAGCATGACTCTTTGAAAGTTCAGGAAGCTATTAATGCTGTTGCTAAATGGGCATTTGAGTGGAAGCTCCCTCTTTCGCTTGAAAAAACTAAAGTCTTCCATCTTGGCGAGAGCAACTGCAAAGCGCCTTACCAAATCAATGGGATAGTTTTAAAGAAGGTTGAAAAAATTAGAGATCTTGGCTTTTACTTAGACGCCAAGTTGTGCTTCGACGATCACTGCAAGCAAGTAGCTAGTAAAGCTGATCAAAGACTCTTTCTTCTATTTAAAGCTATTAGTTCAAACGATCCTTCGCTGTTAATTAAAGCGTACAAAACTTTTGTTCGTCCTATTCTCGAATATGGAACCTGTGTTTTCTTTCCTAGTAAAAAAGCTATTGTGGAGAGACTCGAGAAGGTTCAACATAGTTTTACAAGAAAAGTATTCATTCGAGCTCTTGGTTTTACATATAACAGTATACCCCGTGGATTAGTAAGGAACAAGATGCTCAATTTGGATAGTCTACATCTGAGGAGGAGGCGTAACGATATTTTGACGGTTTACAAAATCATTAATGGCGTTGTCGATTTGAAAGTTGGAGACTTTTTCAAATTCGTTGCCTCTTCTACCCGCGGTCATAGCACCAAGTTATTACTTGGTAACCCTAAAACAAGCCTTAGAAGGTCGTTTTTTGCATTTAGAGCTGGCTCAGATTATGTGAAATTGTGCAAACAAATGCAACTATCTAAATCCTTCCCCGCTTTTAAAAGAGATGTGTACCGCTACCTGCGAGGGAAACACTAGTTGTTAGTCCTCTTTTTTTCCTAACCTCTTAAACATCTTAGATATTCAGCTTGTTTGAGTTTGTTTTGTTTCATGATTTTGTGTTGTTATCTCTACATGTGCTTGCGCATGTAATAAATGTTAATGTTACCATTGTCAGTGTCACTAGGCAGAACTGAATCAATTTTTGTAGACAACTTCCATATTTACCGACGACAGATGACACATGAATGGTAGCCGGATCTATCCTAATCGGATGGGGTATAGAGTGATTTGCGTCTCCATTCTCTTATTTGAGCTTTTACGACAGTCTCAGCCGCTGTTCCATTACGTGATAGCTTTTCTTAAGTTCAGGGATATGGTTGTGTAGTTTGGGATGGCGAATGCAATTAGCACATTAGAGTTTCCCCCTCATGACTAGGATTGCTGCTGCCAACCTACGTCAGGGTGGTTTAGCGTAGTTTGTCCTCCCCCCCCCTCCCACACCTGCCGTTCTTAACTTTCGGCGCTACTTTAGAAACACAGTACGTGGGATAGGGAGGAAGACTGTAGCAGAGGAAGAAGTAGAAGAATGCATGCTTCTTACCCCCCCCCCCCTCCCCACAACAAGTGATTTTAAGAATCAATCAAAAGATCAGGGGCTCAGGTATCACAAATTAAAGGTAAATTACAATTACATATGGTTGCCGTTGTTTGTAGGAACTGGTGTCTCTAGACGAGAAGAATGCTGGAGACTCTGCAACATCAAGTGTCTCAGCGGAACGTGGATGCCGAACTTGACGCCGACCTTCTAACAGTAAGTGTGTACATGAAACGATTTAAGGAAGCTATAGCATTTCAACCATAGATTGATCCTAAAGCAGCGCTCTCTTTAGTGTTTCAGC
The DNA here is from genome assembly GCA_947359475.1 of Heligmosomoides polygyrus bakeri. Lineage (NCBI taxonomy): Eukaryota > Metazoa > Nematoda > Chromadorea > Rhabditida > Heligmosomidae > Heligmosomoides > Heligmosomoides polygyrus. Next base: position 27,948,134 of record OX375868.1, read on the forward strand.
ATCAGCAGAGTGTTTGTGCTTTTACTCCACGCTTTTTTACGCGATGCTCCTCCTTCTATTGAATACCACGGAGCCCGTTTGAATGCGTATTTATTGGTCTATAGCATGGCTGGAGACAGCCAACCGAAAGGCAAGAAGGGTTTTAGTGTCAACTCATGGACTCTAAATGAAGCGGAGGAACCGCTCTCACACATTTGACACAGACAACAGACACAGCGAAATAAGGCACTTCTCCACATTCCAAAGCTACGGAGTAATTGTTGATTATGTGTATGATTTATATAGTAGGATATGTCGCTGCACAACAGAGAGCCCAAAGCACGCGCAAATAACAGAAGCATCGACGTAGGATAACGAAAAGGCTCAGTATCGACGTCTTATACTCAAGTTACGGGCAAAAGTTTGTAACTGTACACACTAGGATGTATAAAATGCCTATTTATTTACTTATTTACTTATGCACAATAATGCAAATAAATTGAAAAACTGGCTATCTAGCCTTTGATGGACAAACAAGGATAAGGCCACGGGATGGATAAGGCCAGCGGAACGCCACCCCTACGAGTGTCTGCAAAAAGAATGAACGCCGGATTTGCGAGAGTTAGGTGCAAGTGAAAGACTATTAGGTTGGTCCTAAAATACTAGCCGTTTTCATACTCGCTTTGTTTCAGCATTGGTATCTAAGCAAGATCTTAAACAAATGCAGTGTTATACATCCTTTTAAAGCGTATTTTTCGCACTATGTTATGTGTTGCAAGTCGGCGGCCCCAGTGCAGCGGCTGTGCCGTCAACACGTGGGACACCAACCTGCCCCATGGGGTATCCGAAGCTGCCAAGGCCCCGTGCCCCGGGGAGGTGAAGGGTCCCATGCCCTGAAGTGCCACGTCCTAAGGGGGAATCCCCGGGTCCATCCCTTCACTCCCCATCTGAAGTGTATCCTTTCAGCCCCGGGCCGCAGCCAGCCCATTACCGAGGGGGAAATACTGCGCGCCCCTGGATTGCCAGCCTGCTTCCCAACGGCACTGCCCTCGCGACGTCCATGCAGGGGGCCAGGAGCTGCCCCCTGCACGGACCCCGCGAGGGGCTTTGCAGGCTTTACCCCGGCAACCCAGCAATGGCAATGACAACAATAACACCAATACCAGATACACTGCCCAACGGACTCACCACATTCCCTCGCTCTGCACACCGAAGACCATCATAGGTTATCTCAATACCACACGCCGACATAACAGGATAAGGAATAGGCCGGACACGCAAATGACGAAATCACCGCACAGCCGGCAGAGTAAGGATGATTGGGACTCAGGATGGGCCGGGCGCTTCACTGTGCAGGGCACTCGGCGCCCTCAGCCCTGGCGACCCTCCTAGGAAGGGTCGCCTCCCATCCGACCGGCAGTCGATGCCGAGATGTGCGGGGACGACGTGATGACCAGGCACCAGGCGGCTGAAGTGTAGCTGGCAGGCGAGCGCGGCCGCTCGCGGTCGATGAAGGCGTCGAATGGACCCCGCGGCTTGCGCGGGAAGCGGGTTATGCCCGTTCCGGAGCGCGCACCCCGCCCGTGGATCAATCCAGCGGAGGCGGGGGCAGGCCGCGCGAGGGGCCGCTCGCCGACGCGCCGGAAGTGTGCGCACCCGCAGGAGGATGGAGGGGAGCGCCGTGGTCGCGAGACGCGACACTCCCGCCCAGAAAAGAAGGCCTCCCGCGGGGGATAAGTTGTGAGGTTGCCTGGTCACCACTGGGCTTAAAGCCCGTTTTGAATTGTTAGGGGACATCGACTGCGGATCACACGGAAGAACGACCGCCCCCCAATAGAACCGACCAGGACCTCGGACCGCCGTGAAGTAAAGGTATGAGCGGAGCACCCGACCGACTAAGGATGAAATGGCAAGGAAGATCTCTGCCGGCTGACAAGAAGACACACATAACTTTACACATGAAATGGCTACCACTGCGGCCGGCCCTATCTGAAATGCCTCGACTCCGCACATACCGGAGGAGGCTTGCACGGGAGGGGGACTCTAGGCTGGGATGGAAGGCGTGAGAGAGAGTGCCTGAACTAAGCTACGACACTAAGCCACTGGTAAGTGGTCAACTACAGCCTAAGATGTCCAAGAAGAAATGGATTGACTAGGCAAGGCCTCCTCGATTATGAATCCATTTCTCCTTTCCTTCCCTATAACCTTCCCCATAACCATTTTTTCGTTGACTTTGGGTCGCTTACAAAGATGCTGTCAAAAAGGGAAATTCGCGTTGTTTGTTTCACCAGTTCAAACACGGCCGCAGCGTTACGGAAGTAACTCGAACTGGCATCAATGCATGAGACGAGGGCAATACATCTGGATCAGGGCTGTGCGTTTAACGACTAACGATTTTCCGTTTTACCGAATTTACCGGCATTTTTCGGGAAAAGTTTTTAACGAAATTTAATTACGGAAATTTCCGTTAAATGGCATTAATGACGTTTTACGGTCTTACTTAGATTTAACCAGATTCTCCTGATATCGCGTCATATCGACGTGGTCATTTTCGATATCCACCGACACCATGGTCAGTCGATATGGAGGAGGGTCGTTGAGCGGTCGGTGGCGGATCGCGGCTCTTCCACCGCCGCTACAGGAGAGCACTGGGAGACGGGAGCAGTTCCTGCACGAGCACCTTGGACGCACTACACCCTGGAGTCCCTTCCCTAGCCGAGTTGTGCGCTCGAAGAGCGCACAACCCATCTCCGATGTCTCCCTCAGCGACGAAAGCATTCTTGGCACGAGCCGCCTGGATGGCACACCCCGGAGTCCCTTCCCTAGCCGAGTTGTGCGTTCGAAGAGCGCACAACCCATCTCCGATGTCCCCCTCAGCGACGAAAGCATTCTTGGCACGAGCCGCCTGGATGGCCCACACCCCGGAGTCCCTTCCCTAGCCGAGTTGTGCGCTCGAAGAGCGCACAACCCATCTCCGATGTCCCCCTCAGCGACGAAAGCAGTCTCGGCACGGATTGATGTGCAAGTTTGCGTGGTACTCCAGCAGGAGCTGGCATATTGTCAGCGGAGCAAGTGGTTAGTTCTAATGGCTATCACGTTTTACACGCCATTTTGCAAAATTTTACTTCTACTTCTTCAGCGTCTGTCCCGCTTTGTAGCGGGGTCCTCTATTCTGGTGTTATGACGCCACCTTTACCGATCCAGCGCTAGATCAGGGTGGACATCAGCCGCTTTCAAGTCCGTATGTAACGTGTCAGCCCAGCGCTACTTCGGGCGCCTTCTAGGCCGCTTTCCTATTACCTCGAAGTTGAGGCCTATCTTGCGGACGCTATCTTCCTTTCCACGCAGAACGTGGCCGTACCAACGTAAGCGAGCTTCGCGCATCTTGTCCGCTATCGGCGCGACACCGAACCTCTGCCGAACAGCTTCGTTTCGGATGCGGTCCATGCGCGTGACTCCAGCCGTCCAGCGCAGCATCTTCGTCTCCATGACGCTGAGGCGCGTTTAAACTTCCTTGGTCGCAGGCCAACACTCAGCGCCGTACATCGCTACTGGCCGGATGACTGCCCTGTAGATCTTTGACTTAAAGCGCTCCGGTATCTTCCTATCGCAGAGCACCCCAGTCAACGAGCGCCACCTGGACCAAGCTGCACTCACGCGTGAATTCACTTCGACTATCAGTTTGCCGTCAGACGCGACTGCTGATCCCAGATACTTAGGGCCTGTTCATACTTCGCGACAGCAGCGACAAGAGCGCAGCGCGCGTGGCGTGCGCGGCGTATGCAGCGTGCGCAGCGCGCGGAAGTATGAACAGGCGACAAGAGCGACAAGAGCGACTGGAGCGACAAGAGCGACAAGAGCGACTGGGGCGTCGGGCGTAGTGTGGTGTACGTAATTGCACCATAACTTCGTGGCCTAAAATATCAAGTGAATAGAGGTCTTCACGTCTAACTTCAACTTCAATTGCATTAATTTTTGGAAACTGAAACAGACACAAGCAAACAGTTGTATAAGTAAAAAGTTTCCGGAAACTGAGATAAACACAAGCAAACAGACATATTTTTAGTCAAAAAAGTTGTTAGAAACTGAAACAGACGGAAGCAAACAATCATATTACCTACATCGTCAGTCTGGCACTCAAAATAGACATAAAAGCCCTCCTTACCTTTGTGTGAAGAACGTCCGAACAGGAATCGTTTCCTTCCAGCGCTAGTGTGCCTTCCAGCACTAGTGCGGTGTAATTACGTACTCCACACTCCGTTCGTCGCCCCAGTCGCTCCAGTCGCTCCCGGCGCCGGCGCGAAGTATGAACAGGCGACAAGAGCGACAAAAGCGACAAGAGCGACAAGAGCGACTGGAGCGACGGCGCCGGCGCTCGAGTATGAACACTTTTCGGCGGCGCGCGCTCGGTTTTAATCGATATGCATGTTTTGCACGGGCGACGAGTCGCTCTTGTCGCGAAGTATGAACAGGCCCTTAAAGACCGCAGTGCGTGGAAGCTCGGTGCCGTTAACCTTGATGGAGCTGGACTCAGTAACGTCTGTCGTTAGATATTCGGTCTTCTTCACGTTCAATCTGAGTCCAAATCGCTCCAAGCGATCACACCAAGCTTGCACCTCTCGCTCCAGTTCATCTTTATCTTCGCAAGCGAGCATTACGTCATCAGCATAAAGCAGTGTCCAGGGGGCAGGCTTCTGAAGATCTCGTGTAATGGCGTCCATCACGACAACAAAAAGGAGTGGGGAAAGCGCAGAACCCTGGTGTACCCCGACAGAGATGGGGAACTCCATCGAGGTTCCGGCTCCAGCTTGAACTCTACTCTTTGGGCAAGAGTAGAGGATTCGCACCCACTCTATGAGCTCTTCAGGAACTCCATGTCGTCGCAGGTAGTACCATATCACTTCACGCGGTACGCGGTCAAAGGCCTTCTCCAAGTCGAGGAAGGCGATATGCACTGGCTTCTGTTTCTCGCGGTGCTTTTCTATCAGGAGGCGGGCGGCGTGTATGGCATCAACAGTGCCACAGCCAGCCACGAAGCCGCACTGATTGCTGGAAAGCTGGACGATGTCACGAATTCGTCCGTCGACAATTCGCTCAAAGATCTTCATGCTTTGCGAGAGCAAGCGAATCGGACGGTAGTTAGAGCAGTCTGCAGGACTGCCCTTCTTCTTCCAAATCGGAATCGTCGTACTTTGGCTCCAACAGTCAGGTACTTTCTTTTCTGCTACAACCTGATTAAAGAACTTCGCCAACCACTCAGCCGGATACCAAAACTTTGACTTCCACAGGTCAGCCGCCACGTCGTCGGGCCCGGTCGCTTTGCCTGGCCTCATCTTCTTCAAAGCCGCTTCAATCTCCTCCACGGTGATCATTTGAACGGGGCCGTGAGTTGGAGCCGTTGAAGGGATGGCTGGATGAGGAAATTCTACCGTAGAGATTTCCTCAAAGTAATCGCGCCATCGCTTCAATGCTTTCTTGCGGTCCATAAGAAGATGGCCGTTCTCATCATTGATGCCGAAAAACTTTTCAATGTCCTCGGTCTGCCGATGGCGATTCTTAGCAAGCCGGTACAGATACCGCTCGCCATCGCGTGACTCGAGCTTCTCGTTGACATCTGCATAATGAGTGGCTTTTGCAACAGCCACGGCCTTCTTTGCAGCTTTCTTCGCTTCTTGGTACTTCCGCCAGTTATCGCCGAGAAACACGTGATAGAGCGACTTCTTCTCTCTACTATTGCTTTCGCGTCGTTTGTCCACAGCCATGTCTGCTTGTCAACCTTCCGTCGCCCAGGCTTCGTAATGCCGAGTTCTGACTGTGCAGCTTGACGAATCGCGTCGGTCGCCTTCTTTCAAGTTTCGTCGACAGTCGTGACTGTCGTTAATCGCACGCGAGAAATCACAGCTGCTTCCTTCTCTCTGATTCGCCACCACTTAATTCTAGCTGCACCGCATCACTCAACCTGCTTCAGCCTCGGAGGGGCGATCTTCAAAGTGCAGATCAGCGGTCGATGCTGTGGGGCGACCGTCTCATACGGCACGATCTTCGCGTCTGTGACAAGACTCCGGTCGCGATCTCTCACAAGGACAAAGTCTATCTGAGTCTTGGTGCTCCCACTGTAGTATGAGATAAGGTGGGAGTCGCGTTTTCGGAAAACGGTGTTCACAATGGTGAGATTATGCGATTCCGCATACTCAAGAATGCGCTCACCATCGGCGTTACGAGACCCGTATCCGAAACCACCATGACAGCTGTACCCGTCCTTCGCAGCACCTACGCGCCCATTAAGGTCACCAGCGACTATGATGACACCTTTCGACGGTACCACTGCTGTCTTCTTATCAAGCAGGCTCCAAAACTCATCCTTGGCTTGATCCGAGCAGCCAGTCTGCGGAGCATACGCTGAGAAGAAGTGATAGAGTCGCTCCTTAGCGGCGACAACGATCTTCATCAATCGATCGTCAAAGCGCTCGGCGCTTACAATCGAGTCACGAAATCGTTCGGAGACGATTATTCCGACATCAACGGTGGTCCTGGGACTTCCACATAGAACGGCCTGAAAGCCACTTCCTATGTCCCGTGGCTTGCGGCAGGACCACGCGCCGCACAGGAATCAACTCTTCTACGCTCCAGTGCTTCAACCAACTCGCACGAGCGGCCCGTCAACGTGCCCACATTCAGCGTTGGCACGCGGATCCTGCTTACGTTACGGGACTTTCGGACTAGCTCAGTTGCCCTCCGATGCCATCCTCGCATCAGGGACCCTCGCATACTTCTCACACTCGCCAGGCTCTGCGAGTGCGCGTCGGCTCCCGCGGACGCCGTAGCACTATCTCGAAACACTTGAGCTGTCATACACCATGCGATGTGACATGGGTCTTCGTAGGCCGGCCTGTCACAGGGGCCTGTCGCCTGCAATCGAGTGTCCGTGTCCGGCTTTACTCGCAAAGCGAGTAGTTTCCAGTGGCACCACGTGGTGGAACGGACATCGCCATTTTCATATAAATGCATTTTGGACGAAATGTTTGTATAAACTTTCGCAGTATCGCCGCTACATATACCGAGGAACTCTTCTAGTTTTGGGAGATAGGCAGTCGATATCGTCCCCATATTTCGAAAATTGCTGGCATTTTTCTTGCCCCTTTACCAATTTATTTGCGTGCGCCCCCACTTTTCTCTGCCGAAGTTTCGCGTTTTTGACTTCTTAGTCCATTCTCGTGCTAGAGTGCTAGAGTGCTAGTTTATAATACTTACCAACCAATCAGTTTTTTCACAGTTTTTTGTGATATTTGTTTTATAGGTGGGGTTTAAAAAGCACAGAAAATGTGATGAAGACGTAACGTAACATACGGACTATGGCTTTTTGATTCTCTGCTCCTGACAAAAAGAACAATTCGGAGTTCACAAACGATCTGTGAACTTCGTAAATATCTTCCGAAGACGAACTGTGCCAAAGAACTGATGATCACTGCCTTACCTGAAAACTTCATTAGGAGATTGTTCATTAAGAAGAGGGATTGTAACATCCAAAACAACTATGGTACTATAAAATAATCTTAGGCTGTAAAATTCGACTTAGCAAGCGCAAGAGCTGTGAAGAATTTTATCAGGACAAATTGAAAACGATAAGCCTTGTTACGGTGCATAGCACTTTGGACATTCCCAGAAACTGGAGGATTTTCCACAAGCTAAACGAACTACGTAGGTAAAAAAATTTGTTATTTTAGAAGTTTTGTTGTTACTGTTTGGTTTTGGAAACTTGACGATTTTTCTCGCTTAGTAATTTTATTGATAAAAGAGGGACTGTTGTTATTTGTTGTGAAGACGAAGACATAGTCATACGTAAAATTGCCATGGAGTCGAAAAACGAGTAGAGAAAAAGATCCGACTTTTTGCATACTGAAGTACAGCCAAACTGACCGCAGCTAGATAAAATTTTATTCGACGAATTCACCAATTTTAACGTAAAATTTTTTCGTAAAAGAATTGTCGTTGAAACGTTACCGAAAAATTTAGCGCACACCCTGAACTGGATGTACCACGCGCAGAAGGTGCAAAAATTCCGAGCTGGAGAATCCAGACTCGAAAATCGGGAGGGCCGCTGCGGGCTGTCGAAGGTTGACAAGGAAAAGTTTAAGGCAACGGCAGCTACCAACCCAAGACAGCATCCACAAGAGAAAGTGCTAATATTGACCGCGCAACCATAGCACGGCAGAAAGTCAGAAAGGTCAGAAATGCTCGACAAGTGGGTATCGCACGAGTTGAACGAACATCAGCAATCTCGTTGTCTCGTAGTGTGTGTATGTATACATGCATGTATGTGTGTGTGTTGTGTGTGTATGTGTGCGTGTGCGTGTGCTCTGGTCTTTTCTTTTTGGCAACAGAAGCGATCATTTTCCGGAACGTACTGAAATGAGGAAAAATGATCCTCTACGACAATCGATGGCGTTCAAGTCAATGGTTAGAGCACGGCGAATTTCCGAAGCATTTTCCATAGCCGACATTCACCAAGCGAGAGGTGACCGGTGGTCAGCAGCCGGTTTGACACCACAGTTTTCTTGCTCCGACGAAACCATTACCGCAGAGAAGTACTGTGAGAAACTTGTCGAAATGCATCAAAAATTCACCTAATTTACACTACATTGTTCACCAACAACATGAACACTTAAAACAACACTGAACAACAACAACACAACAACAACACTTAAACACTTAACACTGAACATGAACACAACGAACAACAACAACAACTGAACAGCAAAAGTGTAATCCTTCGCCATGGCAGCACCCATCCGCACGTTTCGTTGATGACAATAAAAAGGCTGTATCAGTTGGGTTGCGGCACTATCAATCACCATACATACTCTCCAGACCTTTCTGCTACAGTCTACCACCTTCTAAGCACCTGTTAATTTTTATGTGCGAGAAATTATTGAGACCAAGACGACGCAAAAAGGGCATTCAACGATTAAGTCGCCTCCAAAACTCCAGAATTTTGAGCTGCCGGAATATAACTAGGTTCTCATTGGAGGAAATGTGCCGATTGCTTTAGATGTTAAGTTGGTTGAAAAGCTTTTCTTTGGAGCGAGTTACAGTATTTCGAAGCAGTTGCTTCAAAACGGCCGTTATTTTTGATCCAGTGTAGAAAAACCGAGTGGATGGAGCAGTTTCTAAGGCCTGTTAAACATAAAACGGAGAAAGTGGACTAAATACAGGCCAGACCCAGTACGAGTGCGGCAAAAACAGGACTATCCTAAAGCACTTAACAGCGATGATTGTGTTATCGTTATGTTATATGTTATTTGTTTTATTGTTATGTTATTTGTTTGAAGAATAATGTGGCGAAACGAACCTTCTTAGGTATTTTTGTTTTCAATTTTAATATTTTTAATATTTAATATTATTTATCGAGATAACGCTCTTTTCACGTATTAATAAAACAAGCTCAAAGCCAAGAAAAATTGCTAAAAACGGTCTAGAAGTAAAAGTGTCAGACTATACTTTTTACAAAACAATTTTAGATGAGAACCGATAAAGTCAGTCTCGGCATCATCCCGCATGATCTCATATCCTTCATTCTCGAGAAGCCAGGTAATTCTGTACGTTGAGCTGTAGGTTTACTATAAAATGTATGGAGGTAAGGAGAAGTTATGTACATACGTGGGAGTCATCCACATGTTGCTTAAAACATCCTCTAGTAACTATCGTAATCCGCCGAAGTAGCCATAACATTCGGCTTTACTAAATATCACTGAAATATCTGACAATATCTGCAAACTGTGCAGCGCCTGATTTTTATAGACAAACGAACCTTCCAAAACTACAGTAGTAAACCTAGGGTACCTACGCAAATGGCTTAACAACTGAAATAGCTGATCTTGATTTTTCAGGCGACTTTTGCATATCGGCAAACTCCATGGGGTCCTATGAGCTGTCAATCAGATCCGACAAGGACAAGACATTCCATCTAGCCCTGGAGCCTATAGTGTAATTATCAAGATCTATGTACTATATGAGAATTACACCTGACCCTCCAAAAACGTAACTTTTAGAAAAGGCTATCGCATCCGAAGCATGTTATTCGCAACGGGTGCAACAATTGGAGAACTCATCTACAACATCCGCGACTCTTCGGTGAGTTCAAGGAGAGTCGCTCCACGCAGAAGAGCGAAATCGCTTAAAAAAACACGCCTTTGTGCCTTTTTAGTTTTTTGCGGCCGCCATAGCGTGATTCAAATGAAAAAACCTATGTAGTCAACGTTTATGAGGATAATGATTCACATACATAGCTCTCCCAATACTCGTTGAACCCTACTTTGCTAGCCGGGTTCGAAAAACCATCCATCGTTTCTTGATTTTCATAACTTCCATAACTGTCAAGATCACTTGGGATCTATCAAGTCCAGCTCAAAAAACCCTATTTTCAGCTTGATGTGCTGTCTGGAGTACTCGGCTGTCCAGTCTACCCTCGGAGACTGATCACAAGGAGCGTTCTTCCCGCGTTCCGAATTTATGATGAAAGCAACATCATATGCAAGAAGCTCGTTCACGAGGATTACTATTATAAGGTACAGTACCTTAGAACCTCTGGAGGCGCAATGCGTGCTAGGGATGTACTATTGTGATGACGCCTTTTCTTACTTCGTTTTCTTACTGTAGTTTCATAATCCAGCAGAATTCATGAATTCAGGTGGGCTAGCCTTTCGGTCGGCTGGTCCCCCTGTACTGGTCCCTCCTGATTTCCCTTGATGACCCCCGTCCTTATTCGTCCTTATTCGTGCCCTTCTTGGTTCCACCTCTTGGTCCCCTTCCTTATTTCTCTTACTCACCCTCCTGATTCGTCCCCTTCTTGATTCCACCCATTGGTCCCTTCCTTATTTCCCTTACTCACTCTCCCTACTGGTCCCTTTTAACTGGTTCTCGTCCTGGTCCGCCGTCGAGATCCTCCTTACATCCTCTCACATACTGGTTCTCCTTGCTGCTACCCCTCCCCATCCCTGGTCCCACATCCTGCTCCTTTTATTTGTTCTCCCTGATGAACCCTCACTCCTAACGGTTCCTTCTCACTAGATCCCCTTCCTGCACCCCTTGCACGATTGTGAATAACACGACGTGTTGACATATCTTCTGAACCCGGGCATTATTCACGCAACACCAGTAACACTCCTCTGAACCCGAACGCCTGTTGCACGAGGTCTTTGAAGGACCTAGGGCAGACGGACAGCCTGAACCTTTTAATATATAGTAGGATTCTTATAGTTAAAGTAGTTTCACACAGGTATCCCAAGTTTGTTAAGTGTGATAAATATGTGACAGGGTTCATTCTTCAGTTCTATCGCGCACACATGTTGATCAACGGAGAGTTCGTTGATGGAACATTGAAGGAGAGTCGTAGAATGGGCACAAACGAGTGGAGGAACCACATGTTCGATGTGAGTTTCACCATATTCTGTGCAATAGCCACAACACGTCTAACGGTGTGTCCTGACCTTACATGGCTCGAACACCTAGCCGAAGGATTCACTTTGTGACAACCACCATAGATCCTAGTACTGCACTGTAAGGATATTGAACTGTCTCAGAGCACAGGATGGTCAGATGCAGCTCAATTTCAATGATCTGATGCACTTATATTAAGGAGCTCCGAATAAGCTTCCTCGCCACAGAACTTCACCTTCCAATGAGAAAAATTCTCGGGATTGTACGTGCCGATCATGGTTATGTCATATACGAGTAAGAGCTTAACATATATGGAGCCTTAATTAGTTCTATAGGAGGCCACTAAGCCAATTGTTAGCATACGAGTAGATGATACTGAGAGCTAGAAGAACTTTGAACTGGTACTAGAGAGCTCCATGCTCTAACATATTATATCACCTTTATCTTTAGCAGTCAAAGCCTGTTCGTTTAGCAGCAAACCTGGTTGCGATCTGCCTCGTTTTCTAGACGAGAATGATGAAAAGTTGGACCTGGGTATGAGGGTCAAGGTAAGAATCCATTGCTTTCGGAAATGCACGGGACAGGTGCTTAAGATTGACTGCATAGCTGAAGCACTCTTCACATTCTAGATAGGAGGTAGCGTATTCTTCTTTTTTTTTTTGAAAGTGGTAAAATCTAGAGGCTTTGACCTTGTCAACCAATTGGGTTGCCCACGTTACCTGATAAGGCCTACTGTGAATTTCGAGTGCGCGTGGAGCAGTCACCAAATTTCTCTTGGCGGCGACGCTGATCATTAATTCAGCACATTTTTTTTCAGCTATGCAGAGCAATCGCTTCCGTGATGTCTGGCTTCCTCAACTCTGACATCTACAGTGGATCTGTGAAGTTGGAGAACTTTCACGTCTACTTCGTGGTTAGCCCTTATTCTCCATCATTTTTTCCCTTACCATTTGCTGGACATCTAACTTCGTAGAACCTGGTAACAAATTCGAGAAGATGAAAAAAGAATGAAGTAAACCTGCAGCTTGAGATGACCAACTGAGAAGGTCAAGGATTCAACGAAACTAATAATAAGCTTGCGTGGAGGAAGAAATATTTCACTCTACGGCTTGTGGCTGCAGACACTCTTGACATCAGGTCTTTCAGGATGCTCTGCCGTACGGCCGAATTCAGCTGGTGTTCACCGATGCAGACGACTTGATTCCTGTCGAGTTAGTCCTGCGATTCTAAGAAATTCTCCGTTTTTCTCTGAGTGGAATGTAAGGTCCTTTAGAGAAGGCATTATCGTTAGTTAAGCGAGCCGGTTAACAATGCGAAAAATTTCACGATTTTTAGGGCACAACAATTTCTTGGAATCTTGTGCAGCAAGTAGGCACGGTAGTTGTCCCATGAATGACCGAGCAGCAAGGGAACATCGTTGCTTCTTAGGCTCCTTGCATGAAATCAACTACACTATACCTGTGTAGGCTGACATTTGCCACATACTGTTCTACTCTATCGATAACAGCGTTGCCTATCGTCTTTTAGACTTTTAGTCTGCCATTAGCGCTTCTATTCTAATGTCACTTTTAAAACCCTCCAAACAGGACTTCGAGGAAAAATCTTGCCATTTCTACTTAATCACAGACTTCTCACAATGAAGGTGTTAATGCTGAATGTGTTCTTTGATTTAGCCGAAACAAAGTGAAAAAGGATTTGCAGCAGAACAAAACCTGTGGACAGTGGCGACTTTTCTCGCATGGCTCCGGAGGTGTCATGGACTCGGCTGCTCACACCAGAAGCAGGTGTTTACAGCATGGGTCTGGTTCTGCGCGACGTGCTCGGCGACATTTCAGAGATGCAAAAGGGCAAGTCATGCAGTATGATGCTCCACGTTTTTAGATGGTGTGGCAATACTTTGCTAAGTGCATATGTTGAAAACGTCATCCAACTAGCTTTCTGGTCAAAGACCACAAACTAGCGCAAACTAGTGGTAAAAATTCATGAAGTTCCATGTTAAAATCAATGGTATATTTATCTAGCTACAATCTGATAGCTATGCGCTTCGATCAAAACTGACAGAAGATGACGTAATTCAGTTATTATCTATTTGAGCACTGGTGAAGAAAGTGCATTCAAAAATGTGTTTTGAAATGACCGCAGTTAAGCACTCGAAGTTTCACCACTTATCCAAATCGATTTACTTTCGTTTTTTTAATCGTAACAATTTTCAGATCCAAACTCCCTGTTGTTGCCGCTCATGGAGGCGCTCATTAAAAGGTGTCTGCTTGCAAAGCCGTCGGAAAGGCCGAGCATGAACGGAATCTTTATCGAGTTGGACAAGCTTTGTGGCATGGTCCAGCACACAAGCCAACAGCAGTGGACTCCCATTTAGAACTGCATCAACCTACGATTATTCTACGAATCGATTACGCGGCAGAGCATGGTTTTTTATCAACAGTCTGATTCACTTAGCTATGCTGCCACATGCGAAAATCCCCTAATAAAGTATTTGGGCTGCGTTTTTAATGGATACTGAAGCAACAGTTTGTAACTTTAATTGAGGACCAGATGAATGATTATAGAGTCGAATAAACCGCATATTAGTGTCCTGACTGATGCTTAAGTCTACTATTCTGCATAATATTAAGCTCCGCTATATATATTACATATTATTAGCTATATTAGCTTTCTCTTTAGCACGATATTTCTTATCAAGAGACTATCTCAACGGTAGGTCGAAAAGGCCCAAGCGTTGTATATGGGTAGAATCGTCTCTCTCTCTGGGAACAAAAAATGCAAATATCTCGACCCCAATACAACGCTGTGCAGATCATGGGAAACACGCCGCCCTCTACCCACTGCGCCACCACCGCTCTTCTTTATCGCTGTTTCCAGCCAACTTGAGCCCGCCCTTTGCTGGCAGGCAGAGAGTTAACGCCGCCAACGGGCCAGCTTCCGTCGTCCCTAACTCCGCGCAGAGTTGTAAAGGGGTCGAGATATTTGCATTTTGTTGTTTCCCAGAGAGAGGCAATTCCGTCCACATACAGCAACCTGGACCGTTCCGCCCTATCGCTTATATAGTCTCCTGGTTAGTCTTTTGCTTCCGTCAGAATAGCTGCAAAATACAGTTCCATTTTAAGCCGCATGCACACTCGGCAGCAGCGGTAGCTGCAGTCGTGATTAAGCATAGGTGCCCGCCAAAGCTATGCGTCTATGCTGCATGTGGCTTTAGGGGACGTTCAGAGCAGCATCGCGGAGCGGCACCGCGTAATGAGAATCTGTCATATCAATCAAGCGACGTCGCGTCCCGCCGTCGCGAGGTGTTCATACTTGTTTTGCGGCGTAGACCTTATCGCACGCAGTTATCAGCATCCCCACGCAATGATATCGCTGTTCATTGCTGAGCGAATTGCTCGTCGTTCGATGCCCCCCTTACACATCTGCAGTTCCAAAACCTCATAATTTCTTTAGTACAAATTATTTCAAGCAAGGCATTACTCTCTATTCGTCACTGTTTTTCTTTCATCTGGTTTGACAGTCACACCTCAGGTGCAGCAATGAATGAATGAATGAATAAGTCGCGAATAGTACTTCGCAGCTTGGTAAACGACTTGCTAAGCAATACATGATAATCAAAGACGAACATTAACAGGAAGTAATGTGTGTTAATGCTCTTACTCGAAAAACCGTTTGCAAATGTCTCTTGCAAAGACTGTATGCAAGTTCAGCCTAGCGCAGTTGATCCTATCTGTTTCCAAAGAAATTGCAACTGATTGGTCTAAAATAAAGAAACACTTGTAGAGTTACAGAAGAATATCCTGTTAATTGGGTAGGTGGAGACACATCGCAAAAACTGCTAACTTTGAGAAGTGGTCGCAATTTGACTTCCGCATGTCATACACAATACCGCTCAAATTGTTTGAAAAAAAAAGCCGTTTTGCGATGGATTAATCCAGCAGGTATGACTAGCTTTTCCCGAAGCGATTATTTTGTGTCTTCCACTGTTACCCAAATTAGTTTTTTTCTCGTTTTCTTCAATTTAACCTCCTGTTTAAAGAGAAAATGGTTTGGTTTGCGATTTTGGCTGCATCAGCAGCTTTCCGACAAAATAATATGGTTCATATAGGAGTTGGTCGATATTTCACCCTTTCTGCACGCAGTCGGTTCTGAGAGTGCGACTTGGACTCGGCGTGAGCCCTGTGCTCGGCGGCCGAGTCGCGGGCGACCTCTGCTCAGTTCACACCTCGCTGCGATGCCCAGTGGCAGTGCACCATAAAACCAACACCGATCGATCTTTCGGGATCTTTCCCGTGTTCTACCTTGGCTCCTGTTTTTTTGAAATGATTTAATTGTACTAACTCATTCTAAAATTCTGGAAGCGATTTTAGGCGTTTTTTGCAGGTGTTGAAAAAACCAGTTTTTCAGCCTAAATAAAAACTATCAACGTATGTTATATGCTCAAACATCAGTATAATATAGACCGTTTTCATACCACCATAGCAAACTTTCCACTAATTTTATTATTTATTTTTTAATACTCATTTCCTGCTGGCAGGTACTCGACGAGTCTTGGATTTTCCATGCCGTCGCAATAGTTCAGTGAGACTTCTACAAGATCACGCCGAGTCCAAGTCGCACTCTCAGAACCGACTGCGTGCAGAAAGGGTGAAATATCGACCAACTCCTATATGAGCCATATTATTTTGTCGGAAAGCTGACGATGCGACCAAAATCGCTAACCAAACCATTTTCTTTAAACAACAACCCGAAGGTTAAATTGAAGAAAACGAGAAAAAATACCAAATTTGGGTAACAGTGGAAGCCACAAAATAATCGTTTCGGAAAAAGCTAGTCTTATCTGCTGCTAGTTTTGGAATACAGACTCTCCTACCGCTCCGTGAAAAAAGTTGTAGCTCTTTCGCTGCTCTATTATACATCATACAACGAATTTAATATGGGAAAGTCCCTTGCAGCAGACGAAAAACTGCGTTTTTGAAGACATATTAAAGAGGCTGCCTTTTAGCTCCTAAAATATTTTATCTAACGTGAAAGTTGGTTTACTCAGCTAGCTCAGCGTAACTAGATGCTTGCAGGGGAGACGGTGGTTAGTGAGAAACGACGTCCTGAAAGTGGTCGTTGCGCGCAATAGGATTAAATATGCGGTGACATCAAGATCAACCAATTTAAGTAGTGTTTAGTGTTGCTATGCTAGTCGCAGCAAGTCGAATTCAGATCTTCTGAGAGAAATAGAGAATTCTAGATTTCGCTGAAACCGGCTGGTGGAGTGACCAAGGCGCCAATGGTAGTTTTGGAGAGGTTGTAATTCAATTAGGGACCCTCCAGACGAAAATGCTCCGTAACTAGCATAGGTTACCGAAATGCTTGGAATATGCGCAGTGAAGAGGGGGAACGAATCGTGGTAGCTAGAATCCAAAAGACTAATTTTAAACTAACGAGGAAGGTCAAAGAGGTCACCGTGGAGTTTCTCAAAGCGACCTATATAGGGTTGTAGGGCGTTGTATGGGAAGCACCATAGTGGTTTCCAAATTTCCTGCGGACCTCTGGGTAGGTCAAAAATGGCAAAAAACTGTACTGCTTCAGTGCGGGCCGATAACGCAAAACTGACGACTGGGATACCCTTGTTGTGCCCACAAATAGTCCTGCAAAAGGTTTGGAGCTTCAATCATTGCTAGAACATAGGAATTGATTAATTCCTAATTGAAGCGAGAGGGCGCATTCACGGGAGGCGCGCGCCACTAGGGTCCCAGCGACTGGATGGCGGTGTGGTTTGCGTGGCAGACTTGCGGGAGGGAAGTCGACGGTTCGATTCCGGCGGTGTGGTTTCTGCATTGCTGGGCGCACATCTTACGTTTTTGCCACCGTAAAGTGCTTTTCTGTCACGACTAGGTGTCATATTCGATTTCCAACCCTGATTTCAACCTTCTGTGATACGATTTTACTTCAAAACACAAGTCACGCTAATTAATATGCAATAAACTGCTTAACAGCTGTGGTAACGTTCTATAAAACACGCGAAGCAAAGCAGCTTCTGACACCAGCAGCAGCGGATAAATGCCAAGGAAGAGCAGCCGGAAGCTTCCTGCCAGGACGTGTCGACAGGCACTTCATCGAAGGGTAGTCCGCCGGTGTTGAGAAGTGCCCCGGATGCGTGTCCACATATTCAGCTGCCACCCACGCGCGCTACATGTAAGCATACGCTGCTCGCCTCAAGCTGGCACCTATTGGAATGAAGCAAGTGTCTCGTGTTGTGCAATCCCTGTCGTCACTGACCCATTCGTACACTGCTGTTCCAATGCTATACGCCGACGGCGGACTTGGAGACAAGCTCTTTTTGATTTTGCAGTAGGCTAGTGGATCGTTTCCTCAATGCACTGGTCGGCACCAAACCTTCTTATAGTGGCGGGAACGAGCCACATCATGACGAAGCAACAAGTCCCGCGTTTCTTTCGAGAATGCGCGGTTGACTCTTCGGCAGCACCCCTAACCATTGTCCTCCTTAACAGCCAGCATGGGTTCAGGATCACGAGAACCTCGTTTCCGAGGTGCCTGCTGGAAAAGATCTCAAGCTGAGGACAATACCGCCAGGAGGGACGAGCCTTTACCAGCCTCTCGATGTATACTCCTTCTGGCTTTTCAAACGGTTCATCCGGCGAATTCATGAACATGTGCTCCACTTCCGTCAGGATTTCAACTGCTTCTCAAGAGACAATATTTTGAAGGTAATCATGAATCGCTTCGGACCAGCTCACTTGATGTTTAAATTTTTAAGGCAATTTTCAAGGCACCCGTCCTTGCAGGTGGTCAGTCAGACGTATAGGCAATTCTGCGCTCCGGTATTTCGAAGGTGCTTTGCGTACGCGTGGGTGGCAGTTGGATATGTGGACACGCATCCGGGACACTTCTCAACACCGACAGACTACGCCTTCGATGAGGTGCCTGTCGACACGTCCTGGCAGGAAGCTTCCGGCTGCTCTCCTTGGCATTTATCCGCTGTTGCTAGTGTCAGAAGCTGCTTTGCTTCGCGTGTTTTATAGAACGTTACCACAGCTGTTAAGCAGTTTATTGCATATTAATTAGCGTGACTTGTGTTTTGAAGTAAAATCGTATCACAGAAGGTTGAAATCAGGGTTGGAAATCGAATATGACACCTAGTCGTGACAGAAAAGCACTTTACGGTGGCAAAAATGTAAGATGTGCGCCCAGCAATGCAGGAACCACACCGTCGGAATCGAACCCTCGACTTCCCTCCCGCAAGTCCGCCACGCAAACCACTCCGCCATCCAGTCGTTGAGCCCCTAGTGGCGCGCGCCTCCCGTGAATGCGCCATCTCGCTTCAATTAGGAATTAATCAATTCCTAGGTTCTGGCAATGATTGAAGCTCCAAACCTTTTGCAGGACTATTTGTGGGCACGACAAGAGTATTTCAGGCGTCAGTTTGGCGTTATCGGACCGCACCGAGGCGGTACAGTTTTTTGCCATTTTTGACCTACCCAGAGGTCCGCAGGAAATTTGGAAACCACTATGGTGCTTCCCAGACAACGCCCTACAACCCTATATAGGTCGTTTTGAGAAACTCCACGGTGACCTCTTTGACCTTCCTCGTAAGTTATGGCAAGACGACGCTTTGTGACGCATTAATCTGTCGCAAAGCGTCCTTCTTTCAAAGAATTTGAGCGATGTTGTAAGTGCAACCTTTAAGAACATCCGTGGAACGATGGACAAATAGTATTTATAGATCTGAGCTATAGGATCTCGTAAAGCTGTTGAGCCAAGATTGGCATATTTCTTTTTCGGCTTACGCTATGGCGTACATAATTGCCTTCTTCATAGCCTGGAAAGGACAAAAGGAGTGGGAAGTTACTCGTCCAAGGTACATTTCAAGTTACAAAGGCTCCAAAAGTTATCGATAGGATGTGACGAGCGTGGAATAAGGCAACCCGACCGATGTTTTGCCAATAGCCGAGAGGCTGGTAAGTGTTCCTCGGATAGAGAAAGATGTGGGTGAATGAGACTCTCCCTTCGGGTCTCATCCTCAGGCGCCCTCCAGGATGAAGCTCGCAGAGGTCAGACAATGATGCTAGCTCCAGGTCAAAACCGCCTGAACTTTCCGCCGGCCTAGTAAGTGCAGCTGTGAAGGCAACAATAATCTTTTATTATCGTTGAGGTGCATTCAGAACAGAAAATCAAACGAACAGTGTGAGCGTAACAAAGCTCGAAGTGTAACAGGAAAGACCGACAAAATTATTCAAAAGCACACACATTGACACTAAGCGAGACATAGAACTGAAAGGACGGATTGCACTGATTAACACATTAAAAAGGGAGTGTAAAAGATTTGGGCAACGAAAACTTTTGCGGACAACAAATCTCTGAGGAGGGATAATGGTGCACTGATTGTGAACCTTTATCGTGCAGGCAGCACCTCTCACTGCTAGAAGATTCTATCGTTTCCAGATCAATTAAAAATCCAACTTCGGAAGGTTCAGAAAAATCGCCGTAGGGGCAGACGTCCCACGCAGTCAAAGACCAACAAGTGTGCTCTGGAGCTCAATATGCAATCTCAGGGTGTTCTAGAGTGCATCAATGGTTACGTGTCCCAATATGACCCAGCGACTTAGTGTGCCGCCAACCCTTAAATCTATGGACGTCAGCTCACGCCCGTCGAGGTGTGCAACGAAGTCACCATGTTCTGAGAAAGAGCCCAAATGTGTTTCGCCGAATGATGCGTCCTGAGCGTAGACTTTCGTTTCTTCTCCGAATTTGTCCTCAGGTGCCGGTGCTATTCCACTAATCATGAGCACACCTAAAAATGTCATATGCTAAGCTGTTAGCAAGAACAAGCTCTAAAGATGTGAGTGTCTCCATTATCTCAGCAGCTCTCACTATAAACTTTGAATGGTCAGAACAAAATTAGAAAAAATATATCAGGTTGAGGAGGCAAAAGATAAGCTGAATAGCAGAGGCTGCAGCATTGAAAGCTAGTTGCAAATAGCTGCTCAATGTCTGCAAGGAACATGGGCAAAGAAATTATGAACTCAAGCACCGGAGGCGTTTCGGTCTGCTCGAGTACAAGGTGTGTAACAAGCGCGAGAAATCTTTGTAGCTTTGTTCCCCTTTGTCCGCTGCAATTATAGAAGAAATATTCATTCTGAGCATCCAATGCTGCATCCTTAAGCAGCACATTCCTCACGCAGAGCTATCTCTTCAACCTACGTAACACCTCCTTTTATTGAGTTATTCATCAGTAAGGATAAACAAGAAAATGTTGAATTGAAATGCATAACGGAAAAGTATTCGGAACTATTGAGGCTATACTAGCTTTCGCCAGTTTATTGTCCTTAATTGTGATAATTCTTCTAACCACGTCCAAAAAGACCTAGTGGTAACCTTTGATTTCTTTTTATAAAGGATAGACACTATATATATATGAGAGAGCAAAGAAGAGCTTAGTGGCATGTTGAACTGCAACTACCTAACTTTTTAACCGTCATCGTGTTTGCTGTACGAGGCCACGAAAAAAAAAAAAACAAAAATGGTGCAAAACAGTGCAGCGTACCGACGACTTTCGTAGGCCTAGTGAACATGATTTTCAGATAGTCTCCTGACTTCACTTGGGTAAACCACATAAAACCGTAAGTGTCATAGCCAGCCTGTGCGGAGTGCCTTAGGTAGGTGGTCATTGACGTAAAAAGCATGGCACGAGGATTACCGCGACGAACCTGAAAGGACACATTTGTAGATGGTCTCGCAACTGCAACTGTTCGATTTGGATGAAGATACAATCGTTTCGTCAGTTTTTTATGGCGTCTGTGTTTTTTCTCTGAAGCATTTCTGGCTCTTAGCTCCTAATCTGCAAGGATTACAGTTTTTGTGGATCAAATACGAGTCTGTGTGTTTATGGTGATACCAACAATCACAACAATGATATCAACCACCAACAGCAACGAAACAATAAACACTAAACAAGCAAGCGTAGTAATCTGTGAAGATAGCAAGTATGAATCTACACCGATGTCAGATATTGATTAAAGTGTTGAACTTCAGAATCTTCAAACTCAAGGTTATATGTATTGTGTGCTCTTTTGAACTATTCGAGCTTGATCTCGAGCCTAATGTGTGTTCTAATATACATTCACTAGTTCTTCATGTTCTGTTCGGCGATCCCAATCAAAGCACTACATGTGACCTTAATCTCGACTGATTAAGCAAAACTTTGTATAGCATGGTGAGGTCAAAGTTTGTTCTGTAGGCTGAAATCTTAATAAAGAAAAAGAAAGAATGAGTGCCGATGTTATGTACTCAATCGACACTCATGGGACTTGGGATGCGCCGCGCGTTCTACTTCTACGGGATATGGTGGAGGCAATTTGAGTGTTTATTTGGCCGAACAATGACTTGCGGGGACCGGCTGATGAACATTTTAAGCACTTTGTCCTTCCTAGACAAGTCTAGTGTCAGTTCACCGACCTCGGAGGGATGGAAGGCTTGGTTGAGGAAGAAATGAGGGATGGTATTGGGTGTATGTGTCAGTCGTCGTCTCCACCGGCTGCGTTGCCGAGCTGTCGCGCACCTTAGGCACTTTATTACGTTCGAGGCATTAACTTTTAATGTTGTTTTATAAACGAGACCTGCAGGCAATCAATACATTACTATCAATACCTCTGAAAAAACGCTAGCAATTGCTTAGAATAGAAAAACTCGAATAACCGCTGCCGATTTTCTCTGTCAAATGGGAGGTTCTCCCTAGCCAAAAATCCGAGATCTCCTGGACCTCTTCAAGATTTACTTCCTCAATAATATACTTTAAATATGCCTAAGCCTGTCAATTTAGAAGAATCCAGTATTCTTTTTTGATAAAGCAAGACTCCAGTTGCATTACAAGTAATACATCATCCGAAATGGTAACAGGTTCGAACTTCGAAAAGATAACATCGTCCCAGGATCCAGATTCATCAATGACTTACAGAAATTTGACGGTGAAACTAGAGCCGAAATTCCTGATAACGCCAACATTTCTCCATATCGCCTGATGAAAAGCCGCGTTAATTCACGTTTTTTCAGGGAATTCGGCTGTAATTCCTCAGTTAAATCTTTGTAAGTGGTTGATGAATCCGACCCCAGTTTGCAACGAAGCAAGAAGCGGGGGGTTGCGTTTGCCATGGTGTCTATAAAAAACGTAACTAATGTATCACACTTCTACGGGATATTGTGAAGGCAATTTGAGTATTTATTTGGTCACTCAATGGCTGGCGGTAGCCACTCAACAGAAAATTCAGTCCCAGACAGGTCTAGTACCGCTTCCATCGGCCCCGGAGTGATGGAAGCGTTGGATGACCTGGGCGGGATCCGGATCAGAAATTGTAAAATGTATTGGAGCAGGATCAGTGCGATCGCAATGTTCCACTCTTTCTACGCGTTTGTCATGCGGGATGGCAACAGCCCGCTGATTTGCGAAATAGTAACTGTGTCCTTAAACCGAAAGTTGCTAGCAACGGGACTGATGTATTTATCAGTGCCTGGCTGGAGTTTGCAACTCGTAGTCACTTCGATTTCTTTGCCTCACCTTAAAATTGTGCTTCTCGAAGAACGTTTCCTTCAACTTCTGAACTTTTCCAGTGAGTGATGAAAATTTTCCGATATGTTGGAATAGAGGTGGACCCACCACAACACGGGTTGCAGTACGGGCCTAAAAAGAAGTCCTGTTCGGCATAAACATTGATAAGCGTCTTGAATCTACGGATGAGTTGCTCGTTTGGGCGTTAGCGAGAGACAAGTCCAAGAGAAGAGGCATGAGATTTGGCCGCCGCAAAGAAGCGTTTAACCTTCCCGTCTAAACAGTGCTGGCCCTGTGCCAAGAAGGTACCAAAAATTATATATAAAATTATAAATCAAGTTAGTACTATTTCAGTCATTACGATGAACTTGTGATTGTCACAATAGTTAGTTTCACATTCTAACGTTTTTTATTTTTTTTCTTAAAAAGCAAATGAAAGAACTATTCCGTATGAGTCAAATTGGAGTTTGTATTGTGGTCTGAGAATCATTGTCAAGTTTTAAAACAGGAGCACAAACTAATTTTATGGACCAAAGTTTCAGCTCTAGTTACTACATGCTCCTGCAGTTGTTTGAACTGCATCTGTACTTAATGGAGTTGAGCTTCTTGACAGAGATAACGAAGATGAATACAAGGGCTAGTAGGCGTAACGAAACATTTTCGATCTGACTCGGCGCTGCGCTGGCAAGAGGATGTCAGAGTCAACTATGCCTAACTTCATACATACTATTAGGCCGTTGCATATGAAAAGGCCGATTTTGACTGAAAAAAATTGACAAATCACAATTTTGCAAATCGGCATTAGCTTATGGTTAGACGTTCCATCTTTGAAAAAATCAGAACTACGAGAATTAATAAAACATAAGAAGTCATTTTCGACAACATCGTGGTCGCTGAATTTTTTATACTTCACATGGTGATCTAAATGCTTGAAGAAATGATAATCGGTAGGAGACTGATCCGGTGGCTGATGTTTCTCGAATCGAATTTCGTATCTCGACTCATCCAGTTCCTGGCCAACAATTTTTGAAACGTGCAGACAGCATTGTCATGAGTAGGATTGGGTCTCTTCGACTGACCAAAGCCGGCTGTTTCTCAATCAACTTCTGATGCTTCACATCAATTTCCGCACAATACTTCTCCACGGTGTCTCCAGTCTTTAAAAACTTGTAATGGACCACACCAGCCATTGTCCGCTATACGGTCACATGTCTTCTTTGGGTGGTGATCTTGTTTCGGTATCTCCTTGGGACTGTCATTCTAGTTCAGCCATTGTGCAGAGCGGCGACGATTGTCGTAATGGATGTATATTTTTCGTCACATGCCACGATCTTGTCCTAAGAAGGTTCCCTTAGATTGCCTTAACGAAACACAGGTATCGTGCCGCTTCAGGATCTGCCAGGCGGCCACTTCGTGCGGGATTCATTCATCCGATTTCTTTACTTTTCCGATCTAAAAGCTTCTGACATTGTAAGTGGAGACTGATCGTGCTGCCATCAACGCCGAAATGATGTGCCAGCTCTCTCACAGTTTGAAACGGATCCGCTTCCACTATGGCTTTGAGTTAGTCGTCGTTAAATAGTGATGGCGGCCCACATCGGCCTTCATGGTCAAGACCTTCATCTCTAGATCGAAACATTTCGAACCAGTGGCGAATTGTGCGTTTCTAAGCGAAGTCCTCCTCAAATGCAGGATTGATGTTGCGAGGTGTGGCCGCCACGTTGTGTCCACTTTTCCATTCACATAAGTAGAGCAACCGAATATCACGTTGATTCACACTGTATAAACGACGTCAAAAACTCGGTAAGAGGTAATCATGTCACAAAAGCCATAAGTGGTAATAGAGCGAAGATTCTGCTCCTTCAGAAACTGTATGCATTGCTGAAGCGGGAACATTCGTAGCCACGGAAAATCGATCAGAAATTGAGGAGCCAGATCGGCCGTTTCATATGCAACAACCCACTACATCATCGCGCCGGTTTCGCTTTGCTCTTAGTTACGATATAAACGTTTTTCAATTAAATTTCGGCGAAAACCATAAAGCTCTTCCTATTTGCTGCGTGCAGCATTTCTGTGCTGTGAACCAATTAACGAAAATTCAAATGTATTTCTTTAGAACAAGCCTTGTGAAAAGATTTTCGTTTTAATCCACATAAACTGACGCACCCTTTGGCACTGGGTGGTGTTGTGCTCGGGCGAGCAGTAGCGACTGTACTCGACGTCGCTTAGTATCCAATCAACCGGCTTGTACTGATAGTATAGAGCGATCGCATGCGTCAAATACTTGATATCTTCACTTCTGTAAAGCTCACATCTGCCAGGTAACTCAATACATCAAGGAGCCAGGCTTTCACGCACCTGAACATTTTTCCAATAAACCCAAGATTCGTAAAATGCATGCTAAACCATGGTCTTCTTTGCTTCAACTCGATGTAGTCGAAAATTACTCGACTGAAAAATATTAGTTTGAATATAACATTGGCAGCAGAGTTTGTGTTCTGCTTATGTAATTTCCCCCACAAGAAATACAAAATGAAAGGCCTTTCCTAACGTCGTTCCCCGACGCCCATTGCAGATAAAAAATATAATATTTATTCACAGTAAGCGTTCAGAACTGCTTCTTGTGATATTCATTGGAGTCAAAAGGTTTTTTGTTGCTGAATCTCGCAGCACATTCTTAGCAAATCGAAAAGAATTAGTGTGTGTTATGTAGTTTTGTAAACAGTCAGGCTCCAAGAATTCAACCGCCTCGGCTTTGCAAAGATTTTATGCACTGCTGTCGATTTCTATTATTCTATTTTTTGTCGTTTCTATTCAAATGTTACACTACAAACCAAATGGAGAAGGTTCGGCACTGTGAAAACACAACCAACAATGAGGAAAACGAGTCTATCATGGTAAGTGGTATCCCCTAGAGATTACGTCCTAAGCGCTCTTCTAACGTCTACCTCACTCCATTCCAGCTTGTTCCAAAGCCAGAAAATGCAGCAATTTCTTAAAAGAATAACACTCACGCGTAGTTATGAGTGACATTAAGGTCATCCTCCAGGTGCATGTAATAGTCTGCTCTTTTGCTGCCGTAATTCATTAGAAAGATGTAATCTGAAATTTGTTATTGAAATGCAATATCTAGGGCATCGATTGCTAGCGAACATAGGAGCAGCGGTAAACAGTTACACCAGCATAGATAACTCTTACTCTAGAGAGTCTTACAATCAGAACAAATAATCACCAAAATCGACTATCAAATGCTCATATTTTAGTAAGACTTTTCACCTTAAAATAAAATACGCGTAATATATAAAAGGTAAAGAACTCAGATAGCCCTTTATAAAGTAGGATACTACCTGGTAGGGAGGCAGACCGTGGTAGCCGCCCCTTGTGGATGTCCCCACAAAGTGCTTGTACAGAACATTATCTGCTTAAATTTTACTTTTCGTTAACGGTTAGTGTTGGTTAAACGTCCTTCATTAGTAGTGCAGGTTGTCTCCAGCAAGCTGGTGAATACCTATCAATATGTCCCCTAATCGAGTTCTGGCAAATGATTGCTAACTCCTGTTTTTTGTCCTTTATCTCGCTATTGTTATGTTGTTGTTATCTGCTTGCTAGTTAGTTGTGTACATAGATAATCAGTCTCAGTGAAGGCAAGATGTAGACCGGAGTTCGAGAAGGTTCTAATTTCTAGAATCTACTCTCTAAGTCAAAAATTCTGTGGCAGTTTACGCATCACTCATGAGAAAAGCTGTTTGCTGGTAGACACCACACTAGTACACGTATTTAAGTTCATGTGACCTAAGTTTCTAATAGGCTCTTCCCAAAATAATGACAGATTTGATCCGCCACATTCAAATTAAAACGTCTTCGCTTACAGACAAGTTTCTCAGCCAAACAAAAGTCATCAGAATCTTCGTGTTTTTTTTTCTGATAAAGAACCGAAGATGGACGGAACCACGACCGTGAAACTCTTAAACTTCTGGGGTTGGTAAACTCATGAAGGTCGATTTCAACCATGGTTCAGTATTCAGTCTATAAGAAACCAAGAAGACACCTATTTAGATAGAAAAAACTACAGTTCTGTAAAGGTCCTTAAAATATGACAGAGGCATAAAGGTCTCTGCTCCTGATTCAAAAAGAAAGTTTCTTAAGATCAGTTTTCCAAACCACACTCGAACATCACTGCATCATGCTCTATATCTCTTTAACAGGACTTTCACAGGCTTGATAGATGTTGGCAGATTCTCCACGGGACGAGCATGTTCTGTCTATCAATGGTCTATTGAGATCGTGGGTTCTCACAACGCTATGAGCTTACAATCTCATCAGCAACTACATGAGGATTATTGAAGCTGATTTCAATCCTTTCTACTGAGACATTCAGCTTGAATGGCTCCATGCTGATATCATCGGCTAGCTCAACCCGATGTACAGGTGAGTGCTGATGTGTCCCAACAGGTGTGGATGTTGCGTTCGATCAAACAGCGCCGGGAGCTCACTTAGAGTTAGTTTTTTTTTCACGGCGTTTCATTTGTACACTTCCTTTTTTCCTACATCATTCCCTCATGGGTTTCTGAAATTATAGCCTTTAAACCGCAATGGACCAAAAAATGATTGTACGCTGCCTGCTCTACGACTTCAAATTGAGGAAATCCGCTGTGGAATCGCATCGTTCGTTGGTAGCTGCATTTCTCGAAGAGGTCGTTTTCGAAAGACAATGCGAGCGGTGTTTTCACTTTCTTCAAGACTTTTGTTGCCGCGGGCGACGAAAGTCTTGAAGACGAAAAGCATTGAAGACAGGGGCCTATCTTGGATAGCGACCTTTCACTGACTGCCTTTGAGGCTGATCCTAAAAGGACGACTTGGGAGTTTGCAGTAGAGCTTGTCTGCTCCAAATCCTACTCCAAATCCAGTATTTAAATCCAAATCGAGTTGACACGTCCTCTACCATCTTGTTGTATTATAATGCAAGGCCTCATGTCGCAAAAGTCGTTCAGTAGAAAACCGAGAAACTTGTTGGATCGTTTTGCCTCATCCGTCGTACATCCCTGACATTGCCCCATCCGACTACTACATATTCCGCTTGCTACAGCACGCCTCGGGTGGGAAAATGTTTTCTGACTACGGGTTTGGCTGTCCAACTTCCTCGATTCGCGGCCAGCTCACTTCTTCAAAAACGGGATCCAATCTTTGTGTGTATAATGGAGAAAGGTTGTTGATAATTGTGGAAAATAAAGATAATTGTGGAAGTGAAGTTTGGCTTTAATTGCGTGGTACGTATTTAAATTTTCTGTCTGAAGCGGCATTCCATGTGTGACACCCTCATAGATATATGAGTTCAGATAACTTCAAAAAATTCGCCGGCCAAAGACCATAAGACATTCCATAAGACATCAAGACTCAAATGCAAGCACTGCTCACCAATATTCTGCTTAATCCTCCAGAGCATTCGCTCCTTGGAGTCGTTGAAGGTGGGCGTGGCAAAATTAGGAATTAGCCTGTACCAGATTTGAGGTATTGCAGCTACCTTAAAAGCTCCATTTCTGTTTTCAATCGGCGGCGTTGTAAAACTACTGCAAACATAAACTGCAATGAACGGTCTAATTTTGGTTTACATTAAACGCGCTTTCTCCGTAATTTCTCTAAATACCGTCCATTATACCTCAAGAAGTCCATCACGGATTTCTGTAGAAAACATTCGCAGAAGTGACCCCGTAAGGGACTGAAATGATGCGTGTGACGAATCGGGAAAAGCAAGCATTACTATGAAGACGACTTCTGACCTGTAAGAAGCCATATTTAGTGGGATCGATATTTCTAGCTAAGAGAAAGCCGCCCTACAGAATAGCAGACATGGTTTGAACCACAACCAAAAATGAATAAGTAACGAAACAAACCTGTAAGCTTTCTCAAGTTCGCGAAAAAGTAGAGCAAGCGTATCTTCAATATAAGATACTCGCCTTCTAACGACCGGAATGCAGAAGGCCTATATCAGAGAACATAAACAGGGCATGTTATGTTGTTCCGATGGTTTTGAAGTACCACACTGTGCAATAAACAAACAAACAAATAGATAAATGTAATAAAAACTAACGGCTCCCCGTCTACCTATTCGAGACTACAATTTTTACTAGACTGTCATATGCACCAGGAACGTGTCTTCCACATAAGCAGATTGAGCACGCACTTTGTTCCATAAAAGAAGAAATGAAGGAGTTGATTTAGGCTGTTGATTCAGGTGACAGAATGCTTCCAGGGATATGAGTTGATCCGATGTGGACCCCTTTTTAGACCTTAAGAGGAAGAGTAGAACCGCTGCAGATAGAAGTCGGGCAGCAACGGTTCTGGATCTTCACTTCCCCTTTAAACCTTCACTCTGACTACAATGGTAAAGGCTGCTTTCGCATACTATTATTTGTGATAGGATAGTGTAAACGCCTCAAAACGGTTCATAAGAAACCTATCCAACCGTCGTCGCATTCTCGCGATTACAATTTCTGAACGTGTAATCAAACAGCCTGTCCGTCAACATAGTAGCTCAGAGTTTGCTCCAGATAAATACGTTCCTCGTCATCAGTTTTTAACTACATTGTCTCCACCTATATCGATGTCTGTTGATCGACGTCGGTGACTGATTTTCTGAATTTCGACGCACATGGCACGACATGGGCACAGGTCTACGACACGCGTTCTGAATCCGGACGCACGTGATATGGCGTTGACAGGAAATCTATGATACGCCTTCTAAATCCCGACGCAAGTAGCACGACGTATGCGAGCCTGTTCTGAGTTCCGGCACATGTCGAACGACGTCTGTGACACGTGCTCTGAACTTCGATGTCAGTGGCGCGACGTTGGCACGACGTCTATTACATACCTTCTGACTCCTGACCACGTGACATCACCTCTGCGAATGACTTCTGAGACCCGACGCACGTGGTAGGACGTTTTGAAAACGCCTCGGATTGACGGACTGATGGACAGACGGAAAGGGTAACAGCGGGACAGACGCTAGCTCTTTTATATATTTAGTAGGATAACCAGAGGAGGACAAACACACTCAACTATGGATGCAATGGCGTGATAACAACGAGAAATGCATGTTTACTCACGACTTTCCTTTGTCTCAAATTCCGCTTTGTCAGGTACATAGGCTCAAGCATGGTCTGATTGACTGTAATCAACTCCGGTAACAGCGAAAGAAGACTTCGTTCAAAAAGATGAGTTTTTCCAGCGGCATAGCTTCTGTTTTCCACTTCTTCTTTTACCATGAAGTTCTGTAGATGGTCTAAGGACTGAAATGCCCGGAGAATAATGACTCCAAAACAGATTCTAATTCCACATCTCGTTTCCAACACTAAAGATTATATCCCTTCTGTCCTTCAAAAATATTGTTAGACCATATCCAGCTAACTCCATTAGTCGGTACAGCAATATTCCTTGTAAGAGTTTTCTCATGCAGTCCAAAGGAGTAGAATCTCGTAAACCCAAAAGTATTATTATAGCACTGGCCCGCCCCAGTATTGATCTATTAGGTTGGAAAAAAAAGTCTTTCCACACTTCGAAATTTTTTTTACCCTTCCCCTTGTAAACGCACTAGCCAATGTTGATTGCTGATTTCGTAATCCTATCACACTTGTCTACCGTTCGCACACGGACACAGGTTAAGACTCTTCTTGTAATTCGTTATCCATCCAATCTTCCGGACTCAATGCCAGATCTACCTCATGGCCATTTTCAGCACGGCATTCTTCATGAATTCATTAAAGAATCCACAGCACTTCAGGCAGCAGACCAAATTAACCATATATATGGCATGGGATCTGCTACTCATCGCGCCTGTTACGGGTGGTTCGGAAAGTCTTTAAAGGGAGATTATTCACTGAGGGCAAAGCATGGTCAGGAAGGCCAACTGAATTGGACGACACAGAACTACTCCATCTTCTTCGTACCGATAGTAGGCAGACGACACGTCAGCTGGCAGAGAAGCTCGAAGTGTCTCATAGGATAGTAGGAATCCATCTGAAGAATCTTGGCTTTCATGGAAATTTGGAGCTTGGATTCCACATGCCCTGTCAGACACTCAGAAAGGTCGACGGCTCTCCATCGCTGCTTCTCTTCTGTCCAGATAAGGAAGAAAATCGTTTCTTCCGCGGATTGTGACAAGCGAAGAGTCCTGGGTTCTGTGTGCCAACTTCGACGAAAAGGCAATGGGTACAAAAGGGAGAGAGCCCTAAGTCTGATCTCAAGCCCAATGTAGATCTAGATTTTTCGATAACTAGGTGCGGGACGTACTCGCTAATCAGAAACCCAAACTTAGGAGCAAGGACAGGAAACAAATAGCGTCAATATACTGCAGTCTTCACTAGGAATTTTAGCTGGTTCGTAAAAATAAGAATAAGCATAGCAGGGAGGAAAAGAAATAAATGAATTTGTGACGTCGTATTAACAGAATGAATGTGATGTTCTCTAAAAAGGGAGCCATGCTGTCATGCTATCTTTTCTCTCTATATTCTCTCTTCAATAAGGTTTTCAACCAAATCGGAGGACTGCAAAGACTGGACAAGGGAATGAGCTGTAACATATGACTCCAGTACAATACCGCTCAAATTCTTTGCAAATAAGACGCTTTGCGACGGATTAATCCGCCACAAAGCGTCGCATTGCCATAACTCTTTTCAAAGTTATTTGTTTAAAATCTAATTAACACCGTTAGAAGCCCCGTCTCATTTTCTATCCAGCGATCTAAACATTATCTGAAACGATTGCACAGTGACCTAGTTATGAAGCTTTTGCTTGCTCGGCCCCGTTAATTGATTTACGACCCCTCCGAGATCCCCAGTGGCATATCCTTGAGACTTTTCATTGACGAGGTTCATCGAGGATCATGTAGCTCAACCGCGTTAAGCACGTTATGAATGCTTCGTCTGCAGTTCCAAGTTTCCTACTCTTGCCTAAGCTTCATGTCTTCCTCTATTGTTGCACCCTAACAGTGCAAAATGCTAGAAATAAGGGCTGTAACGTTCTACGAACTGTTCAGTCTGTCTCGTTTCTCACACATCGATACGCGATCCGTTCGATCCGTCCTGTTAGTTTACTTTTGCAAATGTTAGGTTTCTACTGTTGTCATTGTGAGTCTCATTTGATGCTATTTTGGTTCCCAAAAAGCGTCTACAAACCTAAAATTGTCTACATCCCCGTATCGCACATTGCACCCAATATGTTTTTGCAAAGCTATTGAGAACTAATTAATAAATCAATATAAGTGGAGGCGGGTCAATACACCTTAACCATTATCGTCAACATAAGCAATTCCATTTTAACACCGTTCTAGTAAATTACCACAGACACATTTCTATGAAAGAACGTTGATCACTGTCAAAGAAATCATAGTTGGAAAGCTCACATAGACATCATCGGGAGTTGCATATCTCTCCTTGAATATGATGATATCAATAATCAGAAGGATGTTGATGAAGCCGACACATAGCACAAATATGCTCAGCTTTAGTAGTGTGCGAAAATTCATCTCTAGTGAAGACTGGAGATTACCTAAACGTGCTCTAATAACACGACTTATAAATATACACAAACTACATATATTTTGTGGAAACAAAGACATAGTTCATTAATCAGGAAGTTGGAAGAGGAAGTATGAAGGTTTTCCTCATTAGCCTCTTCAGCAAGGTTTGAAGATTTTATCACAGCAGGGCCGTATGCTATTCTCTCCCCAACCGTCCCCGGCCGGGTATGAGGCGGCCCCAGGGCCGTATGCTATTCTCGCCCGATTCGAGGATGGTGCCCGGCGCGAAAAAGCCCATCATCCCCGAGTCTCGACCATCCTAGCACCACCTTATGCACATCTCTGGGGGCGTCCACCGGGGATGGCAGAGATCGCAGAGTGGGGCAGAGTAGCAGAGGATCCCGACTGGAGTACTACTATCACAGCTGTGAGCTCGTCATAGCTAGTGAGTGAATTCAGTGATTCTGTACCACAGTATTTACCGAGCAGCGTTTAAAGAGATGTATTTTCGCAGAGGGTTTCCACGCTGTGTTGGACAGTACACTATCATTTTTTGAACGAAAAGGGATACAAAATCAGTTGCGCACAAAAGATTGCAGCAAAAGCGTGCTTTTGAACATTTACTAAATCGAGTTTTTCCATGAATTGCGTAAAGTGGAAAGCGCTCTTTTTTTCTCGAAGCGAGTTAGTATTTCATCCACTGAGAAGGCATCGCATTATCAAATTTGTAGTTAATTTCTCAAATGTCTTTTCTCTTTAGGAAGGTTTTCTGACTTGTTGTTGGATGTCTTTCTCAAATAATTGAGAAGTGGTGCATGAGGTTCATTCCAAGCTTTAGGAGCGCGAGCTGAAAAAGATTCTTGAACCTTTTTGAGTGCGAATTTGCCATTTAACAAAGGCCACATTTTTTTACAAATGCAAATAATCATTCAGCTGAAACAAACACAGTATCAATTTGTTTAAAATTTAAGCACAGTTTTGTATGAACAAAAAGCTATTTGTAGGAAAAATCTCCATTTTACAACCAGCTTATCCTTTTCTATAGTCTAAGAGATTGAGACTAGTTCGCATGAAACAGGAGTTTTACTTATATTTATTTTAGTGGCGCGTTAAAAAGTTAAGCTTTATATATCATTTCCTTTGATGTCCGGAGGTTGTAGACCAATCGCGAACTTTTTTGTGTTCTATTAATCATTCTTTGAGTGTTGGATAGGAAAACCTGTATTGTGCCCAACTAGATATTCCACACTGCCACGGGTGCATTGAAAAGTGCTCTCTTTTTGAATAGTGTTCAACTAAACGTAGGAAAGCGATTGTCGCAGTAAATATTCGTAGCCGATGAGACGCACCGCAACAGATGATCGCAAAAATTACGCCCCGATGCCAATTCCGCGCTCCAGCATCTCTTTTTCGTTTTCGTCCCCGGCTTGTCCCGAACAAATTTCTAGGGGAACGCAGTACCACGATATCGATTTCGTT
Organism: Heligmosomoides polygyrus bakeri; assembly: GCA_947359475.1. Lineage (NCBI taxonomy): Eukaryota > Metazoa > Nematoda > Chromadorea > Rhabditida > Heligmosomidae > Heligmosomoides > Heligmosomoides polygyrus. The sequence continues at coordinate 27,982,102 of OX375868.1, forward strand.
CTCCTTCCCGAGAGCGCTCGGGGAGAGATGTGCACATCGGGGAGGTGGGCGGAGACCGCCTCATACCCGGCCGGGGACGGTTGGGGAGAGAACAGCATACGGCCCCAGACAGCAGAGGTGATCCGGATCCAAAAAGTCTCTTTTATGTAGTTAGGCCAAATACTTAAATGGATACTACATTCGTAGATGGCACTGAAAAAAACAACAAAAAAAAACAGTTTGACGCAAGGTTTAGAGTACAGTTAAAAATTTTGAAGCAATAAAGTGCTTTTATCTACACTGAACATTGCACAAGGCAAACCCTGGGGTCGTATGCTATTGTCGCCCGACTCGTGGATGATACCTGGCGCGAAGAACGCGGGTATCATCCCGAGTTTCGACCATCCCCACACTACCATATGCACATCTCAGGGGCGCCCTGGGGATGGCAGAGATAGCAGAGTGGGGCACGTAGAGGAAAACGATGACAACGCGGCAGTTCGTGGTATCCTATACCGGCTTTCACACTCCCGTTGCTGCTGTTGCGCAACCGATGCCGTAGTGATGAAGCATAGCGCAGAGACGCAGAGGAGCAACACACAGCAAAGAGGGGGTTTCACACTACTGTTGCCGATCGCCGTCATTCCTTGTTGCTGATGCTCGTCAACGGAGGCAAATCACAGGTCTTATCTTATTATCTTATCTCACCGCGTTGCGGCTGCAACAAGCATCGAGCTCCGCCCCTTTTTCATTGCTCGTTGCTGCAATAGCAGCAACGGCAGTGCGAAAGCCTCTTATGCATTTCAAACTCGTTATCAAAACTTGGGGGTCGATCGATGTACAACATGCGTGGGGAATTATACTGTTCATTGTCCTTCAATTATATCGAGTTGAAATTGGCAAATTTTTTCAGTTGATAATAGGTATTCTATGGACATTGTTACGCACGTTGGATGGGGTCCGAGACACGTCTTTTAGATCTGGGCATTCTTTGCGAGACATTGGAAACCCTTCTTCTGATCTCCGATGCTTGCTACATGACATGGGTAACGCGTCTTCTGACCTAGGATGCTCACTGTACGACATAAGAGACATGTATTCTGAATTTACAGGATGGTTGGACGGCTTTGGTGACATTTCTTCCGAACTCCGACGGCTGCGGCGAGAGGTCTGTGCAGGGGCCGGATTCATCAAAGTTACTGCAGTAACTTTGATGAATCCGGCTCCAGGGGTCTGGGGAAATGAACGCACATACGGAAAGACAGCCTCTAATTTTAATTTTCAAAAAATACTCTTCAATATATTATGAATATAATGACTATACTTATGTTTAAAAACTGAATGATTACATGACTCCCCGGAGTGCATCGCGAGCATACAAACATCGATCGAATGCCCACTTGGACGCCGACGCGATCCGCGACGCAACGACAGCAGCCACATGCTACAGTGTCGCGGGTTGATATGCAAGCCTTCACATCAACCCGCGACTCCATCGGCAGAAGGTGGTTAGGTCTAAGTGAGACAATCTCTGCCTCGCCGCGAGCAATTTTCTAGGAGATCAGCCTGAAAGAGCTGTGCATACCGAGAAGGTCGGTGGAGGCGAAGTTTCACCCGCTCGGGGACGGTTGCACGCATGCGAAAGCTGAAGAAGGTAAGCAGACAAATCTCATTTGTTCTAAGCACTTACAACAGCATCATGAGGAAAGCTGAACCATATCAGTGAGTCACACTAGGTATCGGTTATCTCACTAATGACGTTGCGAAACAGGTTAGGGGAACGAACATGATAATCATGAAATTTCGATGCGGCGCAAAAGAGCCAATCAGATGTTATTTTTTTTGCATCACTTGTTCTTGATGTGATGCGTTTTTATCTGAAATGCCAGACGTTCAGCGACCTAACGGCCGCCAAACGTCTGGTTGGGGCTTCACCCCCAAACCCCGAAAATATTAGGTTGTAACGAAATAAATGGCTCTGAACCACTGTAAATTTAAACAGTTAATATCTCGGCTTGTAGACAAGTTTATTAATCGAAATAAAAACTTTCTGATTCTACACATCTTTGCCAACGTGACACAAGCTTTTTTATCCCAGTAGGATAAAAATCAGAAGTTCTGGAATTGACGAAATCTTCGAAGGCACTTTCGGCATCCTGTTGGTATTTGAATATTTTCCCTACCAAGAAGTCGCCAAGATGCTTGAAGAAATGGTAGTCTGTTGGGGAGAGGTCGGGAGAAAACCGAGGATGTGGTAGAGTTTCAATGCTCAGCTCATTCAATTTCTGCAACGTCATTCGTGCTACATGGGGGCGAGCATTGTCGTGCAGAAGGAGAACTCGCCTTCGGTTTACCAAGGCCGGCCGGATATCCTTCAACTTTTTCATCATTTCTTCAATTTCAATGCAATACTTCTCTGCCGTGATGGATTCACTGGGAGGGAAGAAGCTGTGGTGAATAATTCCCAGCGAACACCACCATACTGTCACCATTACTTTCTTTTGGTGCAATTCCGGCTTCGCAAAAACCTTGGGGCTCTCATCGCTGTTAACCCACTGTGCCGATCGTACATTATCCATTTCTCGTCACAGGTTACGATGCGATCAAGGAATGGGTCCGTTTCGCTCCGTAGAAGCAGTGCGGACGAGATCTCACATCGTCGGTTTCTTTGCTCCTCAGACAGCTCGTGAGGCACCCATCTTTCCAGCTTTTTGGTCTTTCCAATTTCCTTCAAATGCCGGGCAGCTGTGTTGTGACTGACGCCAAGAACCTTCGCTATCTCCCTGGTACCTTTGTGTGGATCCTCCTCTACCACATCTCTCAGCTTGTCCTCATCAACATCACTATGCCTCCCACGACCTTCATGTTCTTCCAAGCTCTCATCTCCATTCCGGAACTTCTGATACCAACGATACGCCGTCCGAATTGTGGAACATCCTTGACCGAATGCGGCGTTGATCTTGTCGTCCGCCTCCTTAGCTGTAGGGCCCAGCTTGAATTCATACAAGTAAATGCCTCGGATTACCCTTTTGTCCATCTGCAAAAATTCAATAAAACTCTAAAGTTTTCCCACTTTTACATAAAAAATTTGGTACTCACCGGTAGAGCAAAGTTTGCGCTTCTAAATGATATGCCACATGTTACGGCTTGTTCTTGATCAAACGCGTAAAGACGCCCCAAAGAACGGCGCGAGCCAGTGCCATTTAATTCGTTACAACCTAATAGAACACCCTGTCTAGGCCTTCTCACTCGCGTTACAGTAAAAAAACTGGTTCTAGAGGAAAGTGGGGCACGATCTCAAAAACTGCTCCTATGAAGCTAATCCATCCTCTATCGCACTTACGCCGATTTATTTTTCGAAGTAACATTTTCTCGATCATTTTCACGATCTGTACTTACAACGCCCGCACGCTTGCGTCGGAAGCATCCGTCGAGGACCTGATGATGCAAGCCAGGAAGATCAAGTACGACGTCATCGGACTGACCGAGACGAGAAGACACCACCCCCTACACGCCGCCTACGACTCCGGAGAAGAACTGTTCCTCGGAACATGCGACAGCAGGGGAGTAGGCGGCGTTGGTGTCCTCGTCAACACGCACTTGGCCATGAACATCGATTCGTACGAGTCTCTGACAACCCGAATCGGACGTCTGCGACTGAAGCGATGTGGCTCCGTGCCAGCCTTGACTGTGTTCGTCGCGTATGCCCCAACATCCGACTATGACGACGAAGACGTCGAGGCCTTCTACGTGGAGCTGGAGAAGTTCTATAAGGAAGATCACACCTTCTACAAGGTGATCGTCGGCGACTTCAACGCCAAGATCGGGCCACGAAGGTCGCCGGAAGAACTTCACATCGGAACCCACGGTTTGGAGTGGAACGAGCAAGGTGAGAGGCTGTCTGAGTTTATCATGTCGACCAAGACCATCCATGGAAACTCGCAATTCCAGAAGCCTCCCTCCCTACGATGGACCTGGGAATCCCCCGGTGGCCAGTTCCCCAACGAGATCGACCACATCATCTTCAATCGCAAGTATTGCCTGACCGATGTCTCCGTTGTCCCCAAGTTCTACACGGGATCGGACCACCGCCTCCTTCGCGCGAGGTTCCGCTTTTCGCGTCAAGGAGAGAAGGCCGCGAAGTTCAAGAAGAGGAGTTCCAGAACGACCATCAACTGGGATCTCTACACCTCTCTTGTCGGCCTTTGGGAAGATGCCGTCATGGACAACGTCGACGAGGAATACGATCGCTTCGTGCACCATCTCCACGATAGTGCTAAGGGAGCCGAGAGCTTGAAGACCACCAAGAGACGCCTGTCTCCGGAAACTCTCGAGCTGATACGCCAACGTGGAGCAGCACGAGCGTCAGGCAACTATCAACTGACGTCCGAGCTTGCAAAGCTATGCAGAGCGGCGATAAAGGAAGATCTGAAGGAGAGAAGGGCGGAAGTGTTGGCTGAAGCAGCAGAGGCAGGGCTGAGCATCCGCAATGCCCGCCGGAACTTCGCCAACTTCAAGACCAAGATGACCGCTCTCCGACGTCCTGACGGAACCGTCACCTCTTCCAGAAGGACCATGGAGAAGGTCATCCACGACTTCTACTCCGATCTCTTCGATAGCCACGTCCACCTGCCCCTACGCCATCTTCCGCAGGATGGATACGTCATCCCCTCTGTTCTCCCTTCCGAGATCCGACACGATATCTCGTCGGTGAAGAAACGTACAGCACCCGGTCCTGACAGGATCAGAGCTGAACACCTGAAGAACCTCCCGCCAGCGCTCATCAACACCTTGGCGCTCCTCACACACTCTTCACACGCTACCTGTCCGAATGCAAGGTTCCATCTCAGTGGAAGACCAGCAAGACCGTCTTGCTGTACAAGAAGGGAGACGTGCACGACATTGGCAACTATCGCCCGATCTGCCTGTTGTCCGTAGTCTACAAGCTGTTCACTCGAGCCATCCTGAATAGGATTAGTAGAACGCTGGACGAAGGACAGCCATGCGAACAAGCAGGATTTCGGAGAGGATTCAGCACGATCGACCACATACACACCATTACGAAGCTCATCGAAGTGTCGCGAGAGTACAAGCTGCCGCTGTGCCTTACTTTCATCGACCTGAAGAAGGCATTCGACTCCGTCGAAACTGAAGCGGTCATGGAAGCCCTGCTCACCCAGTGCGTTCCTACTCAATACATCAGAGTCCTTCGAGAGCTGTACAGTGGATTCACGACCAAGATCTCACCATTCTACAACGACGTCGTCATTGACGTGAAGAGAGGGGTTCGACAAGGGGATACCATATCCCCGAAGCTCTTCAGCGCCACCCTCGAAAACGTCATGCGCGAACTAGAATGGGACGACATGGGAGTGAAGGTCGACGGCCGGCAACTGCACCATCTCGCTGACGACATCGTGCTCATAGCACCGAGCATCAGCCAGGCGGAGCGAGTGCTGGCCGACTTCAATCGTGTATGTGGGAACGTTGGACTGCAGCTGAATCTTACGAAGACGATGTTCATGAAGAACGGATGGGTTTCTGATGCCCCATTCTCGCTCAACGGAACGAACATCTCCGAATGCTCCAGCTATGTGTATCTGGGTCGCGAAGTCAACATGGCCAACGACCTAGCACCAGAGCTGAGCAGGAGGAAACGAGCGGCTTGGGGAGCTTTCAAGAGCGTCGAAGAAGTCGTGAAGAAAACGAAGAACGTCCGACTCCGTGCCCACCTATTCGACTCCACTGTTCTTCCTGCCCTAACATACGCCTCAGAGACCTGGGCTATACGAAAGCAGGATGAACACGCGATCAGCGTCGCGCAGCGTGGAATCGAGAGGACGATGCTCGGAGTGACACGACTCACGCAAGTGAGAGAAGGCCTCCGGAGTTCCGAGCTTCGCCGACGTTCGAAGATCAGAGACGCTGTCGCATGGGCCAAGTCGTCGAAAATTAGGTGGGCCGGCCACGTAATGCGATTCGCAGACACCCGCTGGACGAGAGCCGTCACAGACTGGATTCCGCGGGATGTCAAAAGAACACCAGGACGCCCACCAACGCGTTGGTCGGACTTCTTCGTGAAAGCCCTGAACGACCGATATGACGCTCTTCGTGTCCCTCGAGCGAGGAGGATCCATTGGACCACTCTGGCACGCGACAGGGACGAATGGAGACGCTGCTGGCGCCCGCTCGAGCAAGTCGATGATCAACGGGACGACAGGTGATACAGGTGAACATTTTCTACGTGGTGAGGTACAGATTGTGATAATCTTGTGAGAGCTCTATACCGCTAAATATCCGACGGCAATAGTAATCCTCCGATTACCGAAGTTGTCCTCCCTACCCCTCCCCCTCCCCCGACAATACACAATCCCCCTTACCCATGTGCAGGCAGAGACAGGCAGGAAAATGTAGTGAGCATCAGTCAGTAGTGAGAGTGAGAGGCATGGCTTTGAAAGGTCATCTGAAAGTCCAAAGCATGCTTGGCAATGTTTGATCTGCGGCACATCTTCTTGATCTATACGCACGTTGTACGACGCTCCTGTCACACACGTATTACGATAGTGAGAACAAGTACTGGTCCGTCCTTACAGGTTCCTTCCACTGACCAACTTCCTATTACTGGTCCACCTTCACTGGTCTCCCTTTGCCGGTCCCCCCCCCCTTCACAGGACTCTCCCACTTCACTGGTTCCCATTTCCCCCTTTCTGCACCCTCTTACTGCCTACCCTCATCTAAGTGGTACCCTTTATTGGTCCCTTCACTGGTCCCCATTAGTGGTCCCTCCTTTACTGCCCCACCCCCCCCCCCTTTATAGCTCCCCATTACTGGTATCACCTTCACTTATCCCTTTTACTGGTCCCCTCCCCTTCACTGGCCGCCATTACTGGTCCTACCTTCACTGATTCCCTCTTCACTGGTCCTTCTTTAATGACTCCCCCTTCAACGGTTCCCCCTTCACAGAACATTCCCACTTCATTGGTTCCGCTCCCCCCCCCCCCTTAATACCGCCCCAACCCTCATCTTAGTGGTTCCCTTTATTGGTCCCCTTCACTGGCTCCCATTAAAGTTTCTACTCCCACTGGTACCCCACCCCACCTCCTCCCTTCGCTGGTCCTCCCACCCGTCAATGGACCCCCGCTTACTGGTCTCCACTTTAGTGGTCTCTCATTACACGTGTTCGGAATCCGGACAACCCCCCCCCGCGACATAGGTGACTCCTCTTCTGAACCCATACACGACTTCCATGACATCGGTGACACCTCTTCTAAACCGAGACACCCCTTGCATGAAATCCGTAGTACCTCTTCTGAGCCCAGACACCGGATCTATCCTAGTCCGGGGGGGCCACATAAATAAAAAGTATTATATGTAACGAATCCATTTGAGACTTACCGAGCGGCTCCTACAGAACAACATCTAAACCTAAACAAGAAAAGTCGCGAAGAAAAAAAACAACGAAAAAACACATTTGCTGCGGTTGTAAGCAGGCAAAGTTGTGTGCCCTCCTTACCATGTTAGATCCTGGTTATAACATGTCAGGCGGCAGTCAGCACGCGGCATGCGGCTTCATGCGCCCTCCTCACCATGGTAGACCCTGGTTATAACATGTCAGCCGGCGGTCAGCACGCGGCATGCCTCCATTCCGTCTTTGCCCGCCGAGATGGTTGTAAGCCGGGGCGATTTGTTATTTTTATGTTTGTTCGTTCAATTTTTAGTCCCGTTTAGGTTTCATTTCGTTCTCCAGGAGCCGCTGGGTAAGTTTCAATTTATTTTGTTACCTATTTTTTAGTTATGTGCCCCCCCCCCCCGGACTAGGATAGATCCCAGACACCCCTTACATGACATCGTTGACACCTCTTCTGAACCCAAACACCCAATGCGCGACATCGCTGACATGCCTTTTGAATCCGAGCGCCTGTTGAGTAACGTCGGAGGCATATCTTTTGAACTCAAGCGCTCACGCCCTTTGCGCGACAGCGGTGACACTTCTTGTGACGGTCTCGACACGGCGTGGATCGCACCTCGTCTAAACACGGACGCCTGCTACTCGACCTCTAGGAAAGGGCAGATGGACGGACGGACAGACGGACGGACAGACGGACGGACGGACAACCGCTAACTTCTTTATATATAGTAGGATAGGATAGGATAGGATATTCGCCCTCTAATAGATAAAGGATCAAGAAGTCTTAAGCGGCTTTCACACTCCTGTTGCTGCTGCTGTTGCGCAACCGATGCCGTGATGATGAAGCATAGCGCAGAGACGCAGGGGAGCAACAACCGTAACGAGGGGGTGCTTTCACACTGCTGTTGCCGCAACCCCGCATCAGCGACACCGGCAGTTGCGCAACGGTTGCGCGGCCTCAGCAACAAGGGATGATCGCCATCATTTCCTGTTGCTGTTGCTCGTCAGCGGAGTCATATCACAGGTCTTATCTCAATATCTTGTCTCCCCGCGTTGCGGTTGCAAAAAGCATCGAACTCCGCCCCTTTTTCGTTGTTCGTTGCTGCAACAGCAGTAACGGCAGTGTGAAAGCTGCTTAATCCTTCTATTTACTTTTTAAAAAGCACAAAACATCGAATGGGTGGTTGAGGACTTAAATTTAGTACTTTCCATATTATGAAACCTGTCAGATCTTTTCTTACAACCTAAAGCGGCTTTCACAGTGCCGTTGCTGCTGTTGCACAACCGATGCCGTAATGATGAAGCATACCGCAGAGACGCAGAGGAGCATCAACAGCGACGAGGGGGCTTTCACACTGCTGTTGCCGCAAGCCCGCATCAGCAACACCGGCATCGGTTGTGCAACGGTTGCGCGGCCTCAGCAACAAGGAATGATCGCCATCATTTCCTGTTGCTGATGCTCGTCAGAGAAGGCATATCACAGGTCTTATCTCATTATCTTATCTCACCGCTTGCGGCTGCAACAAGCATCAAACTCCGCCCCTTTTCGTTGCTTGTTGCTGCAACAGCAGCAACGGCAGTGAAAGCCGCTTTACGTGCAATGCATGTTGCAACAACGTAGCGGTGACCTAAGTTCTGAAACCTTTTTGTGCAATGAGAAAAATGCCACGTGACGGCAGACGAGACCTACGTTCAGGTGGAAAATCCGCAGCCTGCCCCCCCCCCCCCCAAATCGCATTGCGTCAATTTTTAATTTACATACTATTAGATACATTAGTGAAGCTGCGACTGCTCTTGCTTCAGTTATAAGCGGCTTTCACACTGCCGTTGTTGCTGTTGCGCCACCGATGCCGTAATGATGAAGCATACCGCAAAGACGCAGAGGAGCAACAGCAGCAACGAGGGGGGCTTTCACACCTCTGTTGCCGCAACCCTGCATCAGCAACACCGGCATCGGTTGCACAACGGTTGCGTGGCCTCAGCAACGTGGAATGATCGCCATCATTCCTTGTTGCTGATGCTCGTCAACGGACGATATCACAAGTCTTATCCCATTATCTTATCTCACCGCGTTGCGGCTGCAAGAAACATCGAACTCCGCCTCTTTTTCATTGCTCGTTGCTGCAACAGCTGCAACGGCAGTGTGAAAGCCGCCATATGTCTACAAAATGTTATTGAGCAGCGATCGTAAGATGTAAACATGATAGGGATGTTTTGGTGCACCAACCTGACGGACCTTTGAAGCAAGGACCACTGCAGTGTAGTTCTATTTCAGTTCATACAGGCTAAAGGTAGGTCGTACCTACTCCCTCTATCTAGAGTGCCAGTTTCCCTCCACTTACAATACCGCTCGCGCCGCACGGTCAAAAGTGGGCGAAAAAACGCAAAAATAGCATCGCAAAGCGTCGCATGCTCGTAACTCCTTCAGTTTTAGGTTCTTTGAAAAAAGGTTGGCAGAATTCGATTCGTCTCTTCTAGATCTACACAAACACGCATACAACTTCAAGGGAACACCCATATTTTCGCCGTGGGTGGTCCAAAATTGACTGGAGCGGGCCTTTGCGATTGGAGCAGCATATTTCCCAGGACATGCGTGCTTTCAGAGTTTTTCCCAAGCATGGCAGACGTGGCCAGTGCTTAGTCATGGCAGGAATGCTCCGAGAGTGCGCCGTGCACAATGTACACAGGATCGAACCTTTCAATCGAGAGGGGGGGGGGGAAAGCTTGTAGACTGAGCGTTTGGGGAGTTTGGTCAGAAATTTGCAGCCGCCTCAGTCAGGAGTTGCTCTAAGGCTGTCCAGCAAGCCTTTGGAGTGCGCCGTGAACAATGCATACAGATTCGAACCTTTCAATCGAGGGGGCGCCCGCTCGCAAATTGCACGCGCAGGCGTGTTCGGGGCGCAATAGCTCTGTTAAGTTGGAACCTTTCAGGTTGTATCTTGTATATTTTGTAGGCAGTTAAACGTTCTGTTAAGACGCCAGAGGAGAATGGTTTAGCTTAAGAGGAGGCAATGTTATAGGGGAGCGAAAATGCAGGTGAGGCTTGTGTGAAGCATTTTTTCCTAATTCCGTGGACCACTGCGAGAAGACGCGACGAGCTAACGGCCTTAAAATGCGTAGGTCAACAGAGCGCTTAAGGTACCTTACGATTACATGCTCATAGCTTCTCAGCTGCCTGGACTGCCTTAGCCTCAGCTACCGTTTTAGAGCGGCGAAAGCTAGCGGTTAGAGTTTCTTGCGCTTCTACTCGCCCAGATTTGAGTCTTCGACACTCGGAATGGCACCGTTCCGTTCAGAATGAAAAGCGCTATCGAACGGTATCAATTTCGGTCGATTTTGGAAACATCGATTTTTTGACTGTTTCGCATCGAGGACGTGGGCGCCCTAGGCCGAGCTGCGTGGTCTTACTTAGATCTAACCAGATTCTACTGATGTCGCGTCATATCGACGTGGCCATTTTCGATATCAACCGACACCATGGTCAGTCGATATGGAGGAGGGTCGTTGAGCAGTCCGGTGGCGGATCGCGGCTCTTCCACCGCCGCTACAGGGCACTGGGAGACGGGAGCAGTTCCTGCACGAGCACCTTGGACGCACTACACCCTGGAGTCCCTTCCCTAGCCGAGTTGTGCGCTCGAAGAGCGCACAACCCATCTCCGATGTCCCCCTCAGCGAGGAAAGCATTCTTGGCACGAGCCGCCTGGATGGCCCACACCCCGGAGTCCCTTCCCTAGCCGAGTTGTGCGCTCGAAGAGCGCACAACCCATCTCCGATGTCCCCCTCAGCGACGAAAGCAGTCTCGGCACGGATTGATGTGCAAGTTTGCGTGGTACTCCAGCAGGAGCTGGCATATTGCCAGCGGAGCAAGTGGTTAGTTCTAATGGAGCGAATGAGCTTCGCGAATGACGACGTCATCGAAAACCGATATTTTCGAAATTGGCCAAATTTCCTCGTGCAAACTTCGTCCAAAATCGTCTAGGGGTTATTTGGGGCGCTGATTACGAATTCGACGTCCGTTTTTAAAAAATCTGTCGGCTTCGGTAGGTTTGGGTTTTCTTCTGGATAATTGGTGGTGGCTGGGCCAGGATCATCGATTTTGCTCAAAATTCGTAAAGGGTCGTGGATTTATTCGGGGTGGCGAGTACGACGCCGAAGTTCACTTGGACAATTACGGCAGGAGACCGCTCATACCAATAAGGGGGATCGGTGATCCTTACCCGACCACCCTCAAACGGGAAGTAACCTGCTGAAGTCGGCGGAATTTTCAAAAACGAACGTCGGATTCGTAATCAGCGCCCCAAATAATCCCTAGACGATTTTGGACGAAGTTTGCACGAGGAAATTTGACCAATTTCGAAAATATCCATGTTCGGTGACGTCATCATTCGCGCAGCTCGGCCTAGGGCGCCTACGTCCTCGATGCGATATTGTCAAAAAATCGATATTTCCCAAATCGGTCGATATTGATACCGTTCGGTAGCGTTTTTTAAGCAGAATAGAACATGGTTATTTGGAGTGTCGGAAACCCGAATATGGGCGAGCAAGTGGGCAGGAAACTTCAACCGCTAAGTCCGTGGCCCTAAAACGGCAGAAGGGGCTAAGGCAGTTTAGAAGCTCTGAACCCACTGCCGTAAAATACCTTAAGTGTTCTGCTCGCGTACGCGTTTTGAAGCCGTTAGCTCGCCGCGTCTTCTCGCAGTGGTCCACCGAAATCGAAAAAAAAAATGCGTGACGCAAGTCTCACCTGTATATTCGCACCGCTGTAACATTGACCCCTCCTAAGCTAAGCCATTCTACTTTAGTTTACTAATAGATCATCCGACTGCCTGCAAGATTCCAGAGTTGCAGCCGAAACGGTTCCAAATTGACAGAGCTATTGCGCTCCGAACACGCCCACGCGTGCAATTTAGCGCAACAACGTCATACGCTGTTTCTCGCCCAGATTACAGTTTTTCAAACTCTAAATAACAACTTTCAATTCAGCATGAAAAGCTCTATCGAATGGTATCAAGCTTGGCCCAACTCGAAGACTTCGATTTTTCGATGACGTCATCGTCCTTCCGCCGCGGTCTCGTCCTCGATGCGAAACAGTCAAAAAATCGATGTTTCCAAAATCGACCGAAATTGATACCGTTCGATAGCGCTTTTCATTCTGAACGGAACGGTGCCATTCCGAGTGTCGAAGACTCAAA